>VZZY01007650.1:93348-142202 GCA_013400335.1 Eurystomus gularis | reverse complement strand
ACTGGTGAGCGGTCACGCCAATCACAGAAGCAGCAGCCAATAAAAACGGGAGGATGCGGGAGGGGGCGGGCCAACTTGCTATTTAAGAGCGGGGAGGCCGCTTCTGGTTGCTACGCGACGGCCGCGGCCTAGGCCGGGCTGTGGGCTCCGCTCTCCTCAGCACGGAGCGGGGCTCCGGTGAGGCCTGACCGCCTTGAGGGTGCAGGGCCGGGCGATGGCAGCGGCCCACTCGGTGCGGAGAGCCTGGGGATGGCCGGGAGCTGCCACCAGCAGGGCTCTGCCGGGGCGAGGTGGTGCGGGGGGTGCAGCAAACCCTCCTCCGTGCTCGCAGCTTGTTTCTTTGTGCGGTGAAGCAGCCTTTTCCGTTGGATAGAGGTGTTCTTGGCATCTCTCCCTGGCCTCTGTGGAAAAACACCCTTTTATTTGGTGCCCTTCAGGCAGGAGAGCGTGAGGGAGCAGCGCAGCTTGGCGCTCCACAGCGAAGCTCTGCCTTTCCCTTCTTTTTGCCGAAGACCAGGATCAGGGAGAGATTTGGCAAAAGCTGAAGGAGAAGAGAATGTTTTAGGGAATTGCTGCAGGTAACTCCCTCATTTCAGTCGCTAGCAAGAAGATAGAGTTTTCTACCAGATGCTTACACAGCAAATCCTCACTGTCCAGGACAAAATAACCTGGTTTGTCAGATATAAATTGTGGCAGTTGAAGCTGTTTTTCTTTGTAGCTGACAAAAAAAGCAGGTGGGGTAGATACAGCTCTGGCACCGTGAGGGTTTGGAGCCCTCCTGCATTATGTGGCCAGGGGAATGTTAAAGAGATGGGCCTGGGTTGCTTCTCTGTGGGTGGTGCACACCACACAGCGTGGGCTTTAAGGGTGTTCTTCAGCTGTGGTGGCTTCTCTTGCTGTGGGTTTTTTCAGAGGGAAGTTTTGCCAGCATCTGTCCTTTTTGCTTCTGTTTCCTGTTGCAGGAACTGGCTGAGGTGAAGGCATGAAGAACATGTCCAGAACTTGGTTGTGGTACCAGGCTGGGTTTGTTTGAGGAAGAAAAAGGAGCAAATTTAAATTATTTTAGTAAAACGAACAAATCTTCAATGTGAAGGCTGAGAAAGGCGGTTGAGAAGGGGAAGTCAGGTGGAAAATATGCCATTTATCTGCCTCTCTGTCGGAGAGGAGCAAACTCTCATCCCTCCTGATGTTTTGAGCACAAACGCCATATCCTCTCCTTCTCAGATGCTGTTCCTCACAGCCTTGCTTTTCCATCACACCTGTTGGGAATGCACCAGGGCTCCCCTCGTTCAGCATCTTGACATCAAACCTTTCGGAGGAAATGTTAGTTTGGTGATCACTTTGCATGCTGGACTTCCAACAGTGAGGGCAAGCTGCCTTTGTGCCCGAATGATCCAGGAACCCCCTGCTTAAGGAAGAGCCTGGTACGGGATGTGCTGTCTCACAGCATGGATGCTCTCTGTGCAGCTCAGCTTTGTGCTGCTCCTACACCGGTCTGCTTCCTCTGCAAGTGATGTTGTGTTACGTGGATGTTTCCAGAGACGGTCTTGCTCGTTATCAGCAGGAAAGGCAGTAACCAATGTCTCAGGTGTTTATTAATTTTACCAGGATTGACAAAAGCAGCTTGGTGAACTCAGTTCAACCAGCGTTCCTAAAAAGAGACTGACAGCACCTCAGCTCTGAGACCACTTGACAGCAAACGGAGCCCAAGGCAATTCCTGCAGCACAAAATTGCCATGTTCTCCAGCCGTTTGGAGCCTGCCAGAACCTGTTAATGCCAGAAAATAAGTTTGGGGGATAATTAACATCTGAAGGATGAGCAAATCTATCTGCCCTTCAAGAGGAAGCTTCAACAGAAATGAGTATTTTTCTTGGTGCCAGTGATACAGCACCCAAGCCTAATTACAGCGTAATTATAGAGCGATGATGTATTTTCCTTTTAAAAACAGCGAGAAGCGCACTTAGAATCTGCTCACCGATTAAATGTGATCCAACAGAGGGGACCAACACTGACAGCCAGGAATGCCTGGCATCTCATCCCAGCTTCGACGCCGCTCGGCAGCCTTGGAGCCGTACGTCTTTGTGACTGCCACACGAGGAGCTGATGATGCCACGCTGTCCCTCGGGGATGCCAGCAGATACTTGGCGTCTCCACAGCTCTTCCTCAGCGCGGACCTTGGCCAGCTTGAGGGTTGCCAGTGCCAGTACATCCTACATCACAATTATTGAGGGTTTTGTCACAGATAGCGAAGGGACATCCCAGTGTAGGTGGTAGATAGGGTGAAGCGCTGGAGCTGCAGCCCTGGGTTGTCTCGCTGGGGCTCCCTGCAACTCTTGGCGTGGGTGGACATGGATATGTCTGGAGCCATGGTTGTGTTGAAGGGCCGTGATCCACAGCCTTAACCTCGAGGGGCAATTTGTGTTTGTAACGGCGCTGTTGGTTCCAGTGCTGCAGAGGGACGCTGGAGACATTATGGTTGTGTCATGGGAGAAGACGTACGAGAGGCTGGTTCTTATTACTTAACATTTGAGGCCGAATCCAAGGTGCAAGCGTCTGGTCCCTGCAGCCGGTAGATGGCACTGACTGATCTCACTGCTCTCTAGAAACCTCCCAGCACGCTGCAATCTCTCCTGCACCTTTATACCTTCTGCCCTTAGAGGCAGGTGCCACAAAAAACATCTTTTAAGGCTGAGTAGGGCTCTGGCTTCCTTTTGGAACTATTTGTACTGGGGTAAAAATCACCTTTCTATGCGCTAAGAAGGTTTTGAGGGTCTGTTGATGGGGTGTAACAGCGGCTGGTGACACAGACCTTGTGTTTCTCTGAAGCTTGCACAGTGCTGCGTCTGATGGTGGTGGTTAGGCTGATCCTCCTCGTAATCTTACCTGGTGTAAATCTGGAAGACAGGAGAACTCAGAAACATTAGTCTTGTTTCTTTCTGGCTTTCCTGGGCCACATGTTAAAAGGAAAAAAATCCTGAAATCTTTGCAGAAGGGAGGACTTGTCTGCGCTCCCCTTCCAGCCTCAAGTCTGGCCATGCTGGAAGTGGAGTGCTGCAGGCCCCGTGTCCCCACAAACCTTGCTGTGCTGGGGGGCTGGTGGTCTCTTTTTGTCCACCCCTCAAGCCCAGGTTCCATCTCTCATTTCCTGTGCTCTTGGGCGGTATCACTGGGGTTTGCTGGTGACTGGTTGCCCTTGAGTTGGTTGGTTAAACTGAGGCACTTGATCTGCTTGAGGAGCATCATTTGGGAAAGGCTCCTTGTCTGTATGAGGGTCTTGTTGTTGGGAGAAGCTAATGGATGCAGCAACAGAATTGCATATTGAAGTGTGGATTTTAATCAATGAACAGATGGGCGACTAAGAGATCAAATGCCTGGTGGTAAAGCTGTCACCCAGGTCAAAGCAAGGTTGTTGTGAAAAACGGTTTTGACATTCTTGGCTGCGCTGTTTGCAAGGCAAATGGAAACCGTGTCCCGGATCCAAGCGAGAGACCAAAGGGATTTTTAATTAAAGAGAAAATAGAAGGGCGAGCAAAAAGCAGGAGCGAGATTGCGCTGTGGTGATTGCTTCTAGCTGCACACCAAAGACACTGAGCGAGGAGGTTCAAGGCTGAATGAACGATTTAAAGCTCTTCGTGCAAACATTGAGAAGCACAAACAGAAGACTGAATAGATAGTGGAAAACAAAGCTCTGAGAGGGTGCAGCAACAGAGGGCTTTGTTGGCTCTCTTAACGAATAATGAGGACTGAGCTTCTCAGACAGATTGGTTTGCAGCACTGGGAATAAATGGACAAAAGGAGAACTTTCAAAGCAATGCTGCAGCTGAGTGCAAGGGTATTTCAGCTAAGCTGGGCCAGAGCTGTTCTAACGTCAGACCAGTAAGCTTGTTTCAATGAGGAGGTCCCAAGCAAAGCCACTCTGCTGTGTCTGGGTAAAATGAGGAATGCAGCTTAGAGGGAAGGAGAGAATGAGAATCCATCTGCATGGAAGACAAGCTCTTCCGTTATTGCACTTGTGGTCAGCTCAGTTTTCCAATCAGCCACATGTTGCTGCTGGTTTGAAGGTCTGGAAGGCACAAAAATAACCATCCAAAGGGAGCGGCGAATGCTGCTGTGCTGGGACTGTCCCCAGGCAGGGAGAGGTGGACACGGCAGCGCCAGGAGGACCTCCCTGTTCTAGTACTTGTGAAGAGTTTTCAGTCATGGTGCTGGGAGAACAGCAGCAAACCTCTGTGGAGGTTTGGAGCAAACCAAAGAACAGGGAGCAAATCTGAAACATCTTGGAAAAAACAAACATATTTTGTGAGAGAGAACATTGTTTCTCACGGCAGTTCCTGCTTTTGCTGGCTGTCCTGCCTTGGAGTAAGAGACATCAGCTTTATGCAGGTCAAGGACTGTAGAAAGCCCCAGTCATACACGATCTCAAGGTGGAAGAGGATGTTTCTTGGGGACCTCACTCTGTTTCTAACACCAAGCCTCGCTAGGGACTTCTTGGCCATTTACTCACAGTCCCAAAACTGGATGGGAGTCCTGCCTCAGAGGGCACCGGGGTGAGGGGTAGAGCTGGTGGCTGCACGCTCCTCTCCAGCCTGTCCTTGAAGCTGAGGTGGAAATGCTGACTCTAGAGGAGCCATTTTGGACTAACTGCCACATATACTTGACTAATGTGACTCCACGCCAGGCTATCTGGAAATATATTAAACCCGTGAGCTACTGCGGCGATGATTTGCATGTCAATAACAGAAGGGAAATTGCCTCCCACAGCCTCCTCTCTGGGTTCTGCTCCTCTGAAGTGCCAGGGATCCCCAGCTCCAGTCCGTTTGAGTGAGTCCAGGAGGCGGTGGAGACCTCCTGGGATAATGAGGACTTCTCGGGTAGGATGCTCAGTTAGTCTCTTGCTTTTACCTCCCCGCTCCTCTGGCTGAGTGAAGGGGGAGTTCAGCTAAAAATGCAACAGAAGTGACGCTTGTGAAGAGGAATTTAGTGTCAAAGCCTGTGTAGGCTCATGCTCCCACTGTCCGTCCTCCTGGCACGCTGCACAGAGCCTCATCGCTTTCTGACCGAATGTTGGGGAGCACAAAAACACGCTTAGGACACGGCACAAGGACAAGCAGCTTCCTGATAGCCACGCAGAGCTGAAAACAACCTCCTGATCCTTTCCAGGAGCCGGAGGAGCCATGGGATCAGGGTGGGGAGCTGCCCGTGCTGCGGCAGAGACCTCTCTTCCCCCAGATGCGCTTTCTGAGGACGCGTTGGCAAGATGTGTCGCTCAGCAGTTAAAACTCGGCACACTTGCTGTCTCCAGGGCTTGTAATGTAGGACAGGGAGAGCTAAAACAGGCAGGAGGGTGGGTGTGTTGTAGGAGCAGATTACAAAAGGAGCTATTTTACCTTCTAAGGTTCTCAGCGCACCCCCTGCTAAGGTACTGACGGCTGCCGGAGCTGAGCGGGTGTCCCACAGAGATTTGGGAGGGCAAGGCGACAGCTTGTCAGACTTGGAGGTGACACTTCTCCTTGCTGATGCGCTGGTGGGACAGACTTGGCTGAAGCTGGGCTTTCCCACAGGTGGGGAGCGCAGGGCTGGCACTGTTGGGGTCTCTTTGTTTGCCCAGGCAGATGCCAACGTTGGCTGTGGCAAGGGTGGAGGCAGTGGTGGCCTGAGAGGGCCATGAGCACCATGCTGTGGCTTTCTACGCTCAGAGATCTAGTCTTAGATGCCCTCAAGCTCTTCCCTTCTTGGACTTCATTGAAAAACCCACCCTGTTTCAATCTGGGAGTGACAGACCCTCGTCACTCGTGTCTTGGGGGCAGCCCTGTGCTTCGGGGGGCCACAGGTGGCTGCTGAACAGGGGGACCTTTTTCCGTAAAGGTGCCAGGAGAGGGGATGATGCTCGGTCACCATGGCAACTGCAGCCAGTGTAGGGATGCTGGGGAGGCAGCGGTGCTGGGGATGCTCGGGCCTGGGTGCTGGAGGCCAGTGTGTCCTGGTCCTGGGCTGATTTCCAACATTCCAGTCTCTTGCAGGGTGCGGGCTGCCTGCAAGGCTCTCTGCTCAGCCAGCGCTGCCCGGAGCAGTGCTTGGTGACCGGGATGTTCTCTGAACACAAGCTTCAAGAGCTATCCAATTTCCCAAATCCTGGGAAGTGAAGCAGGGGCTCTGGAGCAGAGCCCTCGGTAACTGCTGGCCCCTCTGGCTGTGCTTCTCCACGGCTCCAAGTCTCCAAAGGCTTCTGGAGGCTGGGATATTCAAAGGACTCTTTATATGTGCTGGTTGTTAAAAATACAAACCGAAGCAGGTGGATGATCCTCAAATCCCAAAGCAAAGTAGTTAGTAACATTGCAGTGGAGTTCTGATCTCGAGAACTCTGCTCGACTGTTTTCTTAGCGCCTGCACTCAGAGATGAGGCAAGACTTGGAAAAAAAGGGATTTGCAAAGCAATCGGTGCAGTTCTCGGCAGAGCTCGGAGGCTGACTCGAGAGCCCTCTTGGAAATGGGGAGAAAGAGCGTGTGCAGTTCACAGCTTTCCATGGTGCTCTGTTAATTCTCCTGCGTGCTGCTAAATAAAATGTGTCCTCTGAAATTCCTCCAAATTAAAGCTGAGGCTCCCCTCTCCCCAGGAACGGTGCAGAGAACAGCCCCTGTTCATCACCGGCAGCGTAGCTCCATCTTTATCAGGTTCCTCCAGCACTCTGCGAGACTCAGAGTTGTTAAACATTTCACTTTATACGGCTGGATTTAATTACTTTGCAGACGGAATGTTAAATCTCCTCTGTTGGGCTTTACAGCTTTCAACAGGAAGAGGCCGAGCTGGAACAGGAGCTGCGTGTAAACCTCCTCTGTGCTGGTATGTAGGGCAGGCACCGCGAGCAGCTTCCGCAAGCACTTGGCATCGCACGGAAGCTCCTCACTCCATCTCCTTGCTCCTTCACCCTGAGCTCGTCCTGTCCATCCCTGGGCCCTCGCTGCTGGCGGCCCCTTCCCAAAAGAGGTGATGCTGCGGTGGGCTGCACCAGGCTCCTGCCTGGGATGGGAAAAGCTGATGGTCCTGTGCTGGCTCCATCCGGGCCTCATCCTGCGGGATGTGGGTGCAGTGCTGGTGGGGCAGGACCCAGCCACACCTTTCCCCAGGAATGTCTTGTGAGGAGCAGCTGGGGCCTGGGGTTGTTGAGCCTGGAGAAAAGGAGGCTCAGAGGAGACCTTGCTCTTGACAACTCCTTGAAAGGAGGTTGGAGCCAGGTGGGGTTGGGCTCTTCTCCCAAGGAACAAGTGATAGGACAAGAGGAAATGGCCTCAAGTTGCACCAGGGGAGGCTGAGGTTGGACACGAGGAACAATTTCTTGGTGGGAAGGGCTGTGAAGGGCTGTGCCAGGCTGGGCAGGGCAGTGGTGGAGTCCCCATCCCTGGAGGGGTTTCCAAGCCGTGGAGATGTGGTGCTGAGGGCCAGGGGTTAGTGGTGTCCTGGCAGTGCCAGGGGAACGGCTAAACTTGATGATCTGAAAGGTCTCTTCCAGCCAAAACAATTCTGTGATTCCAAGGTTGCCATTTTTCCCAGGCGTGGCAGATGGCTTCGGGCAAGAGCAAAGAGCTCTGTGGAGTTACTTCAGCAGAGCTGATGTTTCCTGAATGTTTTGGTAAGTGGCCAATGCTGGGTCACAATTCAGTGCAGCTCTTCCAAGGATGGAGCCGTGGTTTGGCCGGTGCTGCTGCCCGGCGTAGCTGTGTGCTCAGTGCGAGCACAAGCCAGGAGGATGCTCTCTCCTTTGGTGGGGATCAGCGTTCAAGGGCTTTTTACTCTAGAGGGGACCAAGAATGTTTCTCCTTGTTCTGCATTCATGTTCTCCTGGCTGATGGCACATTGCTGCCATACATCCAGGGCTACAAGGAAGGGAAAAGCCTGAGGATGGAGGTGGCCCTTTGCTGTCCCATTGAGATGCCTGGTGATTACCCATCTCTGCTCTGGGAGGGCTGGGTTAGTCCAGCTACCAAATTAGTGACAGATCATGCAGAAAATGACAGCTCTCCTGGGAGCCCAGGAGTAAGTAGTAGCCTCATC
The DNA here is from genome assembly GCA_013400335.1 of Eurystomus gularis. Lineage (NCBI taxonomy): Eukaryota > Metazoa > Chordata > Aves > Coraciiformes > Coraciidae > Eurystomus > Eurystomus gularis. The sequence continues at coordinate 134,151 of VZZY01007650.1, read as the reverse complement.
TGTTACGGTTACTTCATTTGCAGGTGTTTCACTGAGGCTTCTGCTGATGTTTGGGTTATGGACATCACCGTCCATGGGCAGTGGGCTGGGCAGGCTCCCCGACTTCCCAGAGCGTGACCCAGCTTGTGACCAGCTTCTGCAGAACCCAGCCCTCGCTGCCTTGCTCTTCTTTGGTTATTACACTTAGTCTCTAGCGACTACAGAGCGGACAGCTGGTAAAGATTTGCATATGGCATGAAATTAAGTGAGTTCATTTGAATGTCTAATCTGTGCAAAGCTGAAATTTGGGTTCTCAAAGCCTTGCTTTGCCTTATCATTGCCGGCACATCTGCTTCATGCATTAGCCTTTGATTTCTCCACGTTTATTTTCCCCTGTATTTCACCAGGATGAGCAATTAGAGCAGATCTTTGCAATCTTTTGTAAATGCTTTAACATCAGAGCTCAGGATCCTCTGGGCCATGCAGCAAGCGTCCTGCTTGGTCGTTGAGGAGCATCCCTTGCATGTCCATGGGCCTCTGCCTGCCATGAGGAGCTCCCCTGGCCCTTGCTGCCATGGCATGTTCAGCACCAGCTCTGGGATTACACAACGCCGGCCGAAAATGGGCTCCTTCCAGCCAGTGTCTCTTTGATCACCTTCCCTTGAGCGTTCAAAACTTACTTCTAAGCCTTCGCTTGTCCTCAAAGCGTGGAGCCGGCTTCAGAACTGGGCTGCGCTATTTATTCCCATTTCTCTTTGCTCTTTTCTCATTCAGATCTTGTGCGAAGTGTTGTGACAGAAACCGGCTGTGCCCAGCGTGGGGAGCGGGGGGGAAGTTGCTCTTAGACCTTGTCTGTGCTTGGGGAATATAGACACAACTTTCTCAGGTGCTTGGAGCCCTGGAGTAGCAGGTCCTGCAGCTCATGCATCCCCACCTTTCTGTTCCTGAGATGAGGGTGTGCACCATCAGGGCTGTTTTGGGGCTCAGGGATGAGGCAGCAGGTAAGAGTCCTCTTGGACATCTCCACGAGGCCAAAATAACACAGCAGCTGCTAAAGCCAGCCAGTGTCTTGTCTCGTATCACAGGATGGTGGGAGTTGGAAGGGACCTCTGGACATCATCTCATCCAACCCCCTGCTCCAGCAGCTCACCCAGAGCAGGGGGCCCAGGATCGTGTCCAGGCAGGTTTGGAATCTCTGCAGAGAAGGAGACTCCACAACCTCTCTGGGCAGCCTGGGCCAGGCTCCCACACCCTCACACCAAACAAGTTCCTCCTCCTGCTCAGGTGGAACCTCCTGGGTTGCAGTTGGTGCCCATTGCCCCTTGTCCTGTCACTGGGCACCACTGACAAGAGTCTGGCCCCATCCTCTTGCCCCCCATGGGCCCTTGAGCTCTTGATCAGCGTTGATCAGATCCCCTCTCAGTTCTGTCTTCTCCAGCTCAACAGCCCCAGGTCTAGCAGGGCTCTTTACAAAGAGTGGAGAAAATGCTGGATGGATGTTGTAAATGCTTTGTAGGAACTGTTTCCCTCGATGTAAATGAGCTGGTGGACTTGCCTTCCAGAACGCTGTGCTGGTGGTGTCCAGCTTCGGGAGAAGATGACGGATGCCTCTGGTGGGAGTGTTTGATGTTTCTGAGATGTTGTTTCTGCTTTAGGTATATAGCCCAGTAGTGTTTGGAGGATCTGGGAATGCAGATGGAGCACCTGAAAGGAGGTTCTCGAATATTTCCAGATGGGAGAGGAGTGAAAAATAGTCTGGATGTCAAACAGTGAGTGCTGAGAAGGCAACCATCCAGCTGCGGCCCTAGAGCAGAGCTCCTGCAAGGACTTACTCTTACACAGCCCCAAATGGCTCAGGTTTGTTCATGTGCTGAAGGGGAGTTCAGAGCCAGACAGCAGAGAAGGGGGATGCTGGGGCAGCGTTGGTGGAAACAGACGGCTGGGACTGGGCTGGGCTGGCCAAGATGTGTCCCAGTGGGCTCTGTCCAGCACAACCGTGATTCAATAAAGCTGGAGTTCAAGGGAGCACTTGACTTGCTCTTTTCTCCTGTTCTGCACCAAAGATCTTGGCATCATTCAGATGTGAGGTAACCAACTCCTCGGGATGTGTCTCTTCCTTCACCTTGTCAGATGGGGCAGGTGAAGCCTCTGGGTGGGGGTCAGGTGGGGTGGTGAGAAGACAGGCTGATCATTCAGCCAGGAAGCTGGGGCAGAATTCAGCTCAGGAGGAGTGCCCTGCTGTGGCCCCGGCCTCTCCGTGTCCTGGGTGGCCGGTCTCTGCTTGAAAAGAGGCAGAAAGCAGAAGAAGGGGGTGGTTTTGACGAGAGCACACTAGTCTTGGGTTTGGGTAATGAGCTGGAATTCCAAACTTTGTGAATCTAGCGATGAGAAAAGGGTAGAGCGCGCTGCAGTTGTCTCTATGGGAGGTCTGACCTTTCAGAGCTTGAAATTCAGGACTGAGAAAGCAAAATCCTAGCTTTTTGGCAAATGATATGAGTTTTCCTCCAGACCATCTGGAATGGAGTTTGGGGTTGTTTTTTTGGTGGGGTTTTGGGGTTTGTTTTTTTTTTTTTCTCTAAAATATCCTTTTTTAGCAGGCAAGACATTGAGAGACTGGATAAGGAATCAGGCAGGGGCAGGAAAAGCAGCAACTCATACACAGGAGCTGTTTGCAAAGGCTGAGATGCTGCTGAAGAACATCTCGCTTTAGCCTCCTCAGCAAGGCCAAGAGAGGAGCTGAAGGGCTCCTGACTGCTCGGTGGCAGCAGGGTCTGGAGAGAGCTCTGTCCTGTCCCTGCCATGCCTCAAGTTGCACCAGGGGAGATTGAGGTTGGCCATGAGGAACAATTTCTTTGTGGCAAGGGCTGTGAAGGGCTGTGCCAGGCTGGGCAGGGCAGTGGTGGAGTCCCCATCCCTGGAGGGGTTTCCAAGCCGTGGAGATGTGGTGCTGAGGGCCATGGGTTAGTGGTGCCCTGGCAGTGCTGGGGGAGTGGTTGGACTCAATGATCTTAAAGGCCTTTTCCAACCAAAATGATTCTGTGATCCTACGACTTGGTGTATGAGCCCGGGCATCTGCGTGGTGGGAGAGCCGCGTGTTGGCATCAGCAGAGAAGCTGGAGGATGGTAAATCTTGTTTGTGGAGGGAGAGCAGGTTCTAGCAGAGATGGGCTGTGCCTTCATCTCCGCCAGGCTGCGGGGGGGTCATGCACACCTCCTCTTCGCTGGCGTTTATTGGTGCTGTCGCTCCACAGGTCCTGGCGTAAATAAGGCTCTTGGCTCAGGCGGCTGCTGGTTCAAAGAAATCAATTCAATTAAATTGGACTGGGTGGAGGTGCAATATGGGCGAGGGCTGTAAATCCTGCTTTCTGCAGCGCTGGAGCTGCCCCTGCACTCTGAAATCAAACCCCTTTGGCAGCTCCTTCCCTCGTCCTCGCTTCTGCTCTCCTTCAGGAGGAGAGGGGGTTGGCAGGGCAGGAATCTCAGCGCAGGGAGCCGATAAATCCTTGCTGCATTTTGCACGAAGCCGTGTCGGGCTGCGTGTTCCCATCATGGGCAGCACCAGGGCTGCCCGGCCGTGCTGAGCATCGCCTCTCCAAGGAGCCAGCCCTTGCCTCCTTCCAAAGAAACACCAATTTGCTCGGGATGATTTATTTTGCTGCTTGGGGGCCCGTGAAAGCAGCCAGGCTGATGTCAGCCGTGTTTGAAGGCGGCTTCCCGACGCAGCGCTGCTGCTGGGTTCCCAGCTCCGCGAGGATCGACCAAAAACACACCAACAGCTCCTGGCTTCATGAGATTAGAGCTATCCCGTGGAACGTCTCGATTTGGCTGGAGTGTGCGTCTTGTCCAGGCGCTACTTAAATCCCAGTTTTGAGTCGCAAGGCTTTGCAAACCCGCCTCTCTGTGGGCACTGTCTCTCAGTTTTGGTCCAAAGTGGGGTTGAAATCTCCCCCGTGGGCTCACCCAAGCCGTCCCCGCTGCAGAGCCGTGCCTGATCCCCCAGACCCGGGGGTGCCAGTTGTAAAGCCACCTCCCTGCCCTGGTTTGGCAGCTGAATGGGAGGATTTGGGAATGAGCACAGCAGGGAAGAAAACCCTGTGATCTAAAGCAAGCAAGCGAGCGAAATCTCATTTTCTTGAGTTTCAGGGGGCTGAGCAGCAAACAAACAATTATTTCCCCGTGCCTTTGCTGGTAGATCTATAATTCCTGAGTGACAGGGAAGCGGTGCTCTGAGAGCGAGCTGCCGGTGATGGATAACCGGGATGATGGTGGGGACCACGATCTCCAGGCACGGAGCATTCCCCCCACCTGCCACACGGTAAATCAGCGCGGTGGGGAGAGACCTCCCCGGGGCTGCTGAGACCCCCCAGCCCTCCCTCCTGGGACCCATTGTGGCTTGCTGAGCCTCGGGGGTGTGGGGACGAGGTCTGGCAATAAAACAGTGATGCCAAGAAGTGATGTGTGGAAGGAGCAAGTGATTTCATGTTGCTCCCCCCCCTCCCTGCCTCCTTGGTGCGTGGTTTTATATACTGTGAAATTTGTTACGTTATTGGAAGTGGCATTTTGGCTGGGGTTTGCACAAGGGAGTGCTGCTAAATATAAATAAAAGGCAATTGTTATTTCTTTCAAGCTTAGCTTTAATTTCTGTCTAATCCCACAGAAATTCAAATCCTGTTCTTTGGTGGGGAAAGAAGACGCTGCTTCCCCTGCCTCTCCCAGCACTCATTTTATACATCGGAGATGAAGGGGGTGGTTCCGGGGGGGCTGCCAGCGGTGGGATCTGGGGGTCAGTGTGGGAGCAGGGCTCTGCTCTGGGGTCCCAGGGGATGGCTCTGGCTCCCTGCTGTAGCCAGCAGCAGCCTGTGGCTGTTTTCATTTCCAAGGAATCAGCAAAAGCCCTCCCAGCCCAACTGGCTCTTCTCTGGTCTTCCAGTGATGTTCGAATCAGTTCTCTGCCTAATTAGCTTGTAAATATTGCTGCAAGTTTGGTTGTTTTTTTTTTTTTCTCTTTCTAGGCCAAGCGCCTGTGTTAAGTGGAAGCAGAAATGCATTATGCAAACCATGGGGGAAAGCATCTGTTTCCCGCTCCCGGCACAACCTGCTACTTATGTGGGACGATGACACAGCCCTGAAAAGTTGGGAAGAGAGAGACTCTCCAGGTGTTGAAGTTTTTCTAAAGGACTACAGCTGGGGCATAAAATGCGTTGGGAACCACAGCGGAAGGTGGGAAACGCACCCTCGGGGTTAGCAGGGGGGATGCTCGCTGGGTGTCCAGGGCAGGACCAGGGTGAGGTCCTCCAGAAGATGCATCAGCTTTAGTAAAAGTGTTTGGCGGTCGCGGTCCAGCAGGGATGGGGGTGCCTGACAGTGCTGGAGAGTGGGGCTGGGCTCCCCTGGGTGCTGCCTGCCCACCCAGAGCATCCCTCCTGCTGCCCCTGAGCACGGTGGTGGTTGGGGAGCTGCTTAAAATGTGCTGGGCAGGGCTGGGGCTGTGCCTGGAGCCTGAGGCTGGAGAAACCTGCCCAGAGAGGTTATGAAAGGAGACATTTAAAACCCATCTGGACGTGTTCCTGTGTGATCTACTCTAGGATCCTGCTCTAGATGATCTTCAGAGGTCCCTCCAACCTCTACCACCCAGTGAAATGCAGTTTAGCACCGTGGCTTCTGATTCAAATGATTCGTGGGGTTGAGAGGGGGGGTTGGCAGAGCCAGAGCTGGCAGCGGCCGCGGGACCGTGCCAGGGGCACGTGGGGATGAAGCGTGGCCTCAACCCACGCTGGCTTCCCACCTCCTGCCCCTTTCCCATTTTGGTTGTGATTTTCCCAACAAAGCCCTAAGTTTGGGCAGCTCTTGGCTTTTGGAGTCGTTGGAGAAGCTGTGGTATTTCTTGTTTTTAAGCTTAAAATAGCCTGGGATCAACTCTTCGTGTTTCCTGGAGCCTGCTTCGCTTTCCAGACGTAAGCGAGAGTCACCGCGATGCGAGCAGGAATTAAAAGCCATCGCAAGCCTTGGGTTGGAGTCCGTGTGTGTTTTACAGGCCCGCAAGAGCTAATGCAGGAGCTGTTCCCCTGATAAGCATTATTTTGGATCACAATAAAAGCCACATTAGATCAAGGCTTTTGGCAAGGCTCATTTTATAGTGGTTATTAAAGGCTGAAGGGAACTGCTTGGGGATGGGCCCCAGGGTGCATCAGTAAAGAGAGAAAGCAGAGGATCAAATAAAATGAAACATGTTTTGGGCCTCTGAACCATCTTTAGAAAGAGCTTGGCTTTATTATTATTTTCAGTCTAATGTTGTTTTCTGCCTAAGTAATGTTGGGGGAAGCGTCTTCAATAGCTTCCTAATTTGTGAGGGTCCCAAAGGAATAACGTTCGGAAGGAATTGGATTAACACATGGAAAATAAATTACAGGCTGAGTGCTCGTTAGATGGTTTTGAATTAATTTATTGATCTGAGGCTGGAGTGTTGGAAAATAGAGGGGAAAAATAAGTGACAGCGCTTTATCCCCAAACACACGCGATTCTTTCAGGGAATAAACAAGGAGAACAGGCAGAAGTTTTCTGGTGACCGCTTTGATTCGAGGAGCTCGTTGAGCTGTGTGGGGAGCAGAGCTGCTGGGCTCGGGGCTCCCATGGTGGAGAAGCCTGAGGGACTTCCCTGGCTTTGGCAGCCTGGGACAGTCCAGGGGAAGAGCGGGATGCTGTGCCTGGCTGCATCACACAGCGATGGATCTCCCTCCTGAAGATGCTGTGGCCCCAGGAGCCGGCTGGTGCAGAAGATGAGGTGTGGAGTGAAAGGCAAGAGGCAGGTGGCAGGAGGGGATGTCCCATTGATGTGACACTGGCCCAGCTTGCCCAGAGAGGTGGTGGCTGCCCCATCCCTGGCACCATTGCAGGTGAGGTTGGCCGGGGCTCTGAGCAACCTGCTCTAGTTGCAGATGTCCCTGCTCCCTGCAGGGGGGGTTGGACTGGAGGAGCTTTAAAGGTCTCTTCTGACCAAAACCCTTCTATGATTCTTTTTTGCTGGTGGGGGAGCACCCTTGGGATGTGGGCCAGAGCAGTGGTGGGATCTCTGTCCTTGGAGATGCTCAGAGCTCACCTAGAGGAGGTCCTGAGGATGTACTGGGAGGCTGGCTCTGCTTTGAGCCGGTTGCTCAGGCCGGGTGATCTCCAAGGTCCCTTCCAACCTTATTTAATCCCTGGTTAACCACAGTAGCTCCAGACACCACTTTGTCCAGCTTGCCCATCCTAGTTGACCACAGCAACACTCAGGAGCTAGCGCTAGAGTTCCAGCCTGCAAACCATCACCGCCCTTGTCCAAAAGGCACCCAACCAGGGTGGGCTTGGACACCAATGTATATTTTTTGGCCAAGTATTTGTAGAAACTATAACAAGCATTTGCCATTCAACGGGATTTTCTTTTTGTACTGCCGCTCTCAGGGTCCGAGCGAGCCGTGCCCTCTCTCGAGCCGCTCGCTGCCCATTGCAAGCCTGCAAAAATATCATGCGTGAAATAACGTTTAAGAGAAAGCTGGAAACTTGGCAAATTTGTGCAGCATAAAGCAAAGCCCGGTGTTTCTTTTTAAAGGCTGAAAGCAAATACATCCCAGGAACTGACGGTCCATTCAAAACAGAGATAACAGCGTCCCTGGGTGCCTCTCTGCTGGCAGGCGTCTGGCTTCCCATATTTCCTTGATAACGTGATGGCTAGTGCAGCAGGCACCCGCATCTAAAAATAACCGAGGGAGCTGCTTCTTCGGGTTCATCTGGTTCGGGGGAAAATGGTCCATGCTGCGAGCTCGGGAAATGACACTACTGTCTTTTGAATGTAAAGCAGGATTTGCCGTGCCGAATAAATGAAGAGCAGCTGTCATGAGATATTTATCACCAAGCTCATGGTGTGGTTTTCCCCACGGGTCAACTCAGGTGAGCATCCCACCACACTGTTCTTACTGGTGCTACTGGTCCTGCTCTCAGTGAGGTGCTACAATCATAGAAATCATAGTTTGGGTTCCAACGTGCTTGTTTGGGGCTCCCAGGATTGGTGTGATCCCTCTTGCTGTGGCATTGCTTGGAGCAGGTCAGCGATGCCCAGCCAGCCTCAGCACTGTCCTACTGGTTTGTACTGGAAGCGGTGGGACGGGGTTTCTAGGAGGGGCTGTGGATGGGGGAATGGGTTTACCTGAGGAGCTTGGAGGATTTATTTGCTGTGAAGGCTCCTGTGCAGCGAGCTGGGTGTCGATGGCTGGACTCTGCTCCCAGCTGTGGCTTTAGCCATTGGCGCGGCCCCTCTGGACCATAATGCGCTCATTAAAGCCAATCAACTCATTAACTCTGCGGGCAGGGAGCTTTGTCTTAAAAAATAAAGTGAAATTATCACCCTGAATGGGGTCAGAAGCTTTTATGACTTTTAAATTTTATTTTTTTTTTCCCCTGTTTCCTTCCTGGAGACAGGTTCAGTCTCAGCTGCAGGGATCTCACGCTCTTCCTCGACAGCAGACATAAATCCTCCGGAAGGAAGGGGAAGGAGAAATACGCTGCTGCCGAGCTGCTGCCGTAAATCCCAGTGCAGGGAAGCTGGGGCCGTGCCGGGAGCTCTCCCACGGTGAGTGGCACTGCCAGGGCTGTTTTGGGGGTCCAAGCCCAGGTATGAGGGAGATGGGGGGTTCCTGAAGGAGGACCAATGCTTCAGATTAAAGGATTTGCCAATACCTAATGAGACAAGAGCCTCCAGGCTTCCATTAATTAACAAATTAGCTCATCAAGAGTCTCCCTAATTTGTTGCCTATAAAGCTGCCCTATTAATTAAACAAGAGGACAGATTTTAATTTGCCTGGCAAAATCACACGTTTAATTGATAAACGACTGATTTAAGCCATTCTTGGTGAAAGTTTCCAGATGCAACGATGGGGGATGAGCGAGGTGTTGGTGCTTCCCTGCATCACCGGGGCTTGGGGACCACCACCCATCCCTCATCCCATCACCTCCTCCTCCTTCTCCTGCCAACCTGCCCTTCTCTCTAGCACCAGGCTCTGCCCCTGCTTAATTGGCAGATTGGGCCTTAACTGGGTCTGATTCCATCCAACCACTTGTTCCTCTTCCCCTAAAATCCCTTGAGTTTGCTCTTTTCCATGGCTGGCAAATTATTTAGCAGGAGCTCATGGGGATTTGCTGGGGTTGGGGAGATGCTGGGCTAGGGAGTGGTGGATGCTCAGGCACGTGGGGAAAGCAGCAGGGATGGGATGTCCAGGGAAATGCTTTACCTCTCCCTCGGGAATTACAGCCCAATCATTCCTCCTTGAAGGCATCTTCAAAAGACCTGCACCAGTTCGTGCTCCCTGGTAGCGATAAAAGCAGCTCAACTGCAGTCGCTTGGCCCCGCGGCTGGAATTTCTTCCCCCTCTTGAAGGCCACAGGGATAAATCAGAGGTCGCCTGACATTCAGATGATCTCCACATGGGATTAATTGCTCGCACAGCGTCTCCCCGGCCAGATGTGCCAGGGAAGCAGCATCGAGCTGAGGGACCCCAGGTTCCCCTTTACCAACTGCTTTTTTTTCCCCCCCAAACTAAAGAGAAGTCTTAACAGGAGAGCGGGTGAATTATGTGGAGTCCTGCCCACATTTGCAGTTGAGCTCTATTGATTTATAAGATCTTTTCAATTACCAATCCCTCCTCGGTGGCAGCGCGCGGAGCAGCTCGACGTGAGCTTCATACTCCATCGGACCAGGCACTGTGCTGGGGACCTTCTGTGTCTGCTCCAGGCTGGCCGAGGCACAAATAATGAGGGTTTTCTTTGCAGCATTTAGTAAATAAAAATCAGGAATTCATTAACACAAGAACTTGTTTGATATGAAGAACAGACTGGAGGAAAATGGGAAGTGCGGGAGTTATCGTGGACATGGTATATGAAGCAATTTGAATTCAGGAGAAGGCAATTTGAAATCTTATTACATTTTCTTTTCTTTTTCTTTTTTAATGTGTTGTGTAGGCATAGTTGGGTGATTTCTGAGGGAGCTGGAGGTTAAAAAACCACGTGGATGAGAAGTGACCTTCCCTCGCTGCTGGGCTCGGGCCATCCCCGCTGCCTTGTGGCTTCGGACGGGAGCTGCTGCCTGGGGAAGACACGAGGGGTCAAGAGCCTGGAAAGCTTTGAAATCCACCCAAAACCAGAGCAACGCACACCTGATCATTCCTCCTTCTCTGCCTAGTGAGTGCTGGAATATTAATAACCTTTTGGTGTAAAATTACTCCATTAAAAAAAATTTCATTATGTCACTGTGTCACAGGACATAAAGCAGAGACAAAACTAATTAAATTACCGTGAATTAACTTGCCAGCCCCTCCAGCCAAGCCCCGGGGGGAGGCAATTGATCCTTCCAGCTTTGCAAGGGATGCAAATCACTTGGCTCAGCTCTTCTCCCACCAAAGGGAAGGAGCAGAGGGGTTCCACCCTCCCATCATTGCTGGGGTCTCCTCTGGCCCTGCTCCACCAGGTCCAGGTCTCTCCTGTGCAGAGCTTATACAAAGTTATGGATGAGGTTCCTATTTTCTGCCCTGGTTGATAATGGAGACAGTGACTGTAGCTCATGTGTTATTCACCGCTGTGGTTTAATGTTATTACTCGGAGGGCTCAGGTTGAAGCCCTTTCCTCCAAGGTAAAAAAAAGAAAAAAAGGCAAAATGGAAGTAATTTAAATAGACAGTTGATGCTGTTGGTGTTCCAGCAGCTCTCACCAGCCCTGTTTGCTGTGATATGTATTATTTATGAGACTTCATTAATATGCAAATCTGTGCCACTTGATTGGCTCTCCTGGCGCGCTTCCAAGGCCCTTATAAACTACGGAAGCACCTGACCCCCAGTGCCACGCTGGGGCTGGAGCAAGCAGGGGGCTCGGGGGGTTCGGCCGTGAGCCCGGGATGGTGCAGACATGATGGGAACCCCGTGCCGGGCTGGAGCTGCTGCCAGTGCCCTGCTCCTGCCAGCCCAGCATTGCCCTGATCCCCAGTTCTGGGGCCTGGAGCAGCTCTGTGCCCAGGAAAGGCTGAGAGCCCTGGGGCTGCTGAGCTGCACAAGAGAAGCCTCAGAGGGGATCTGATCAATGCTGAGCAAGAGCTCAAGGGCCCATGGGGGGCAAGAGGATGGGGCCAGACTCTTGTCAGTGGTGCCCAGTGACAGGACAAGGGGCAACGGGCACCAACTGGAACCCAGGAGGTTCCATGTGAGCAGGAGGAGAAAGTTCTTTGGTGTGAGGGTGTCAGAGCCTGGCCCAGGCTGCCCAGAGAGGTTGTGGAGTCTCCTTCTCTGCAGAGATTCCAAAGGATCCTGGACACGATCCTGGGCCCCCTGCTCTGGGTGAGCTGCTGGAGCAGGGGGTTGGACGAGATGATCCCAGAGGTCCCTTCCAGTCCCCACCATGCTGGGATTGTGGGAGTCTCTCCTAACTCCTTTCCCTTCTCTGGTCTCTTTGCAGGCAAAGGCAGGAGTTGGTGCATTTTCCAAGCTGTGATAATTAGGGTGGCTCAGGCTTGTTGGATCAGCTTTGACTCTGCCTCAGGGTACGAGGGAGACAGTGCAGAGCTGCAGGGCTCTCGTGGCAGAGGAGGAGAGGAAAAAAATCCCATAAAAAGCCGGTGCCAGCACCAGTGCTTGGTGGTTTCTCTCCTGTCCCCAATACAGTTTGTTTTACATGGGCTCCTACCAGCACGCAGCGGGGAATTACACCTCAGCCCTCGCATCCTGGATAAAAGACACGATGCAGATGCATCTGCAGATTAATTAAGAGCGAGCAGCCTGCCCGGTGCAAACCCCACACTTCCAGCCCCACAGCCACGGGCAGAAACCTCGGCCAGCTCTAGCGAGGGATGGGGGAAATGTCCCAGGAGCCCAGCTCCTGACATTGTCTCTTTGCTAATTTTCCACCCAGCTGCGAAGGTGTGAGCAGGACACGGCGAGCGGCCCTTCGCCCGGCGCTGCGCTGCCGCCCAGGAGATTCCAAGGCTCCGAAGGACACGTGGCTGCAGGAAATTAAAGCTGGATAATTGCAAAGACCTCTGGCAGGGCACGTAATAAAGTGAGGATTTGACAGCAGGTGGATGAAGAAGACTCTCCTGACTGGGCCAAGGTGTTGGCAGGATGGGAAATAAGATATTCTGCTTGGGAATAACGAAACCAAAGACATAAAATATCCTTTCTGCAGGGGAAAAGCCCTGAAAATGTCACTTTGCCTTGGTGGGGGCTGTGGGAGTGCTGCCGGAGCTGCCTGTCCCTGCCTGCGTCGCTGCCAGGGGCTCTCAGGCTCAGTCCTTGCCCGTGCCGAGGGGTTCCCGCTCTGGCGGGGGATGTGTTTACAATGAATTTGTCTCTGTCAAATGAAAACGGTGATTTTCCCAGCTGGCAGATGCCACTTTGACTGCAGGTCTGATGGTGGGTAAACATTAATTGTGGCATGCCTTTAAGTAGGAACAAAAAGTGACAGGGCTGGATTAATTCGCTCCCGTCCCCTGATGCCAAGCCGTAAATCAGGCGCTGGGGTTTATAGAGACTTCACGTGTCTTGGGCTGGGCAGGATCAAAACTTTCTGAAGAATGATGACGTGTTAATAATAGCTTGCCTTGGAGATAAAATTAGCAGAGAGGGTTTTTTTGCTTCTGTTAAAACCAAAGCTGAGTTCTTTTGCCTTCATATCAGTCTCTTACGTGGAAAGAAGTCCCTCATGGAGCTGGGTGAAATGATGCTGAGCTCCTTCCAGTGAAGGTCAGTGAGCCCAGTGTCTCTGGTGTGGTTCTGAACCGGTACAGCCGTTAGCTCATCACTGAACTCTCTGGTGTCTTCGCAAGTTGCTCTCATTTATGACTGTTCTGTGTGACATCCCCTTGTCACCACGGCACAGGCTGGAGGTGTATTTAGCCTGGCTGTTGCTGGCGAGAGCGCACATTGTCCGTGGCAGTGGATGGGCAGGGGTAGGCGGGTGAATGCCCACTTTACACCCTCTTTCACTCTAAGAAATTCACATTTGCCCACCCCCAGGTCACGCAGCCTCATCATGACCCCACCGGGTGGGCAAACCTGCCTTGAGGGAGCATCGTGGTCGGGATGTGGAGATGTCCCCATCTTGCTGCCACCCACTGCAAGACCCATACGGGTTCAAGAGTCACGGATCCAAGCTGAGATCTCCTCTACTCATTGCATCTGTACCTGCAGAGCCAACCCATCACCTCCACACCCCCAGGAGCCACCATGAGCTGGATGACCTGTGCCTGCGCTACAGAAATTGCCGTGCAGCAAGTCCTGCCCAGCAGGATCATCAGCTGGTGAGTGTTAAATCACTGTGAGTGGCAGAGGTGACTCGTTTTGGTCCCACTCCTGGGGGGCTGCCAGTCCTGCTCCCCACCTGTCAGCCCTCACTTAGCCCCCAGCCCTGGCACATCCCAGCCCTCAGGGTGATGCCACGCTCCGGACGAGCTGCACATCTGGGAAAAAAGCTGAAATGATTATTTTTTCATAATTAAAAATGCATTATTCATTATTTGCTGATGCTCTGCAAGCATAGAATCGTTTGCGTTGAAAAAGACCTTTAAGATCACTGAGTCCAACTGTTCCCCCAGCACTGCCAGGGCAGCACTAACCCCTGGCCCTCAGCACCACATCTCCACGGCTTGGAAACCCCTCCAGGGATGGGGACTCCACCACTGCCCTCCTGGAGATGCTTTTTCCCTATGGGATGCAGCTCTCTGAGATCATAAAAAATGTTGCAAACCAGCCCCCTGAGTCAGAGGGGGAAGAGCCGAGTTTTCCAGCTGGGCTGTACATGGGCACACGAACCTCTGGGATGCAGGGAAGGTGGCTCTGGAGCCCTTGTGTTCTCTGTCCTGTCTACTCTAGACAGACAGTGGTGTTGGATCAGGCTTGGAGTTGTCAGGATGTTTGGATGGATGGACAGGCAGCATTGGGTGCACAGCCAGATGGGTGAGTCTAAGTAGGTTCAGAGTGGTCCAGAGGGATGGACAATGTTGGAGTAGTCCAGACAGTGGATAGATGATGCCAGAGTGCCCCAGCCAGAAGAAGACATTGGCAACCAGAGCCAGCAAAGGTGACAGTGACCACACATTTCTTCTCCCTCACCCTAAATCTCCTTAGATGATGGATCTTATTTCTGGTTTCCACCTGGATGGAGCTGCCTCCGCACCTGCCCGGAGCTGCAGCGAACGGCTCCTGGTGCTTTGAAGATCGGAGCCGTAACAAGACAGGGATTTACAGCTGCTGTCGAGAGAGGCGAGGGGCTGCGCTCCCCCCAAAGTCCCCCCCGGGTTAGATTAGGCTGTCTGCAAGGAAACTTAATTGATTCTTTAGGTTAAAGCCTTTTCATCTGCACAGACAAGCCGAAGCATTAATTCTGTATAATGTGACACGGAACATTTGCGTGCAGCTCTGCGGCTCGGCTTTCCCTCCCCGTGCTGCCTTTTGGGCTCTGATTTGTTTTTTTTCCCGAGCCAAATTCTGGATCTGGCTTCCATCAACAGCACTAATTAATCCCTTTCGAGAAATCCCAACATTTATTTATTTATCTACATAATTCTCCGTTAACGGGTGCATTTCGGGAGCAGGTTTCTGTCCGTCATGCCAGTGCCAGGGGAGGATTGCATCCAGTGCGGGGCTGAGCTTTGGACATCGGGATGCTCGAGCCACGTCTGGAAGCTGGAAGGAGCTGCAGGAGGACCCCACCAAGGACACAGGTATCCCCACAGCTCCCTCAGCACTGCCGAGCATCTCTCATCACTCCAGAAATAGTCCCACCGCTGGCACGGGCTCAGGAATGAAACATATTTTACTGTTATTTTTAACGATGCCAAGGGAGCGGAGCCCTGGGGACCTGCACCAAGGCCACCGCCCGGCCAAAAAGAGACCGAAAATGGCATCGCTTGCTCAGGAGCAGCAGCCGGAGCAGCCAGGACCTGGCAGGGATGCTGAGCCTTCCCTCAACGAAGCAGCGGCCGGGCCGCTTCCCGGCACCTCCCGTGCCCGTCCCCACCGGCTGCCGGTGATGGGAGCAGGATGAGGCCGTCAGCGAAGTCGGAGAGCGCTGGCTGGCCGCTGAAACCCCTCCCTCTGCAAAGCCGTGCTCCTTGGAGCAGTCAGCATCCTGAAATTAATTGCAAGGAGAACTGGATTTATATGTTAAAAAAATAAAAAAGAAGAAAGAAGGTTTTGTTGGCGGTGTTTGGGAAAGTGAAGCCCCTTCGCTGTTATTAAGACAAATCAGCTGGTGTCTTAACTGGGCGTTTCCCGAGGGTTTATCAGCCGTGTCTCATCGTCGCTTCTATTTTTCGCCGTGAGATTGTAGAAATACTCGCTTCTAGCTGGATGTTGTATCTGGCCACTGCGGTCCCTTCCCGTGGGACACACAGCCTGCGGATTGTCCGGGGGATGCTGAAGTGTAGCGGGAAAGATGAACCCGTGTTGAGCTTCAGCAGTTTCGCAGCCAACACAAGCCCATACAGACCTGTCAGCATCGTCTGGCTCCCCAGTGGGATGCTCAGGATCCCGGCCCAGAGCCCTGGCAGGGCTGTGTTTAACCCTTCTCCTTCCTAAATCTCCCCAGGACCAGGGGTTGGTGGCTGCTGTGCCACCAAATGAAGAAAGGGAGGAGCTCTGGAGAGGGCAGGGATGCCAGCATCGAATTCTGGAGGAGGCGGATGAGCTTTGCATGACCACAAGTGCCCGAGGCTTCTCATTTTCCAAACCCAGAGCTTGTGGGTTTTTATCAATTCTGAGCTGCAGACACAAGCAGACCTGGCCTGAGGTGGCTTCCCACAAAAGCCATCATGTTAGGAAAAGCCGCTCCGAGTGGGAGAAAAAGAGACGAATGGCACATTTTCTACAGGAGAGCGTTTCAGGGTGATGTGGTGCCTGGAGAAAACACTTGGTTTTGGCAAAATTAACAAAATTTGGGGGTGCAGAGCGGGGAAGACCTGTGCTGATGTCAAAGCCGCCTGGCCGCGGACGTGTCTCAAGGATAATAAAAGCAGACACACACACAGCGTCCCCGTGTGCCAGCTTGCTCTGCCCATAGTGAGCCCTGGAGCCATTCCCTCCTTGCCCAACAGCTGGGGGATAAAAATCCTTAAAATCAGATAAAGACCATGGAATGAAAGAGCAGAACCACCCTCTGAGCAACCTGCTCTAGTTACAGATGTCCCTGCGCACTGCAGCAGGGTGGGATGAGATGACCTTAAAGGTCCCTTCCCATCTGAACCGGTCTGTGATCCTGTGGAGAATTCAAATTAATTGATGGAGGCGGGAGGAACTGATCTGTAACTCGCAGAAAGGAGCCGAAATTGTTTTAATCCTTTACTTGGTGGCCTTGTTCTGTGGTTCCTGCCATAGCCGTGCAGCCAGTGGGTAGGATGAAGGGCTCTCAGGACCCCCTGGCACCTGCTGCCTCGCTTTCCTTGGGGAGAGAGAAAATAACCTCATTTTCCCCTTTATTAATGAAATCCTGCCAGAACCCCCTTCTCTGGCACCAGGGTTTTCCTTCTGCTGTGAGGAGAAGCAGAAGCTGTAAAAAAAAAAACAAAACCACCAGAGAGCCCAGAGGGTGAGTTAAAGGAACATCTTCAAAATTAAAGTGTCACATAAAGATGTTCCTGTTTTGAAACAACAGCTCTGTGTGCGAGCCTTGCAGCCTGCCACCCGTGCAGGGATGTGGTGGGACATGCTGGCCCTGTCCTGCCCATCCCAGTGGTGGGACATGGTGGCCCTGTCCTGCCCATCCCAGTGGTGGGATGTGGTGGGACATGCTGGCCCTGTCCTGCCCATCCCAATGGTGGGATGCAGTGGGATGTGGTGGGACACGGTGGCCCTGTCCTGCCCATCCCAGCGGTGGGACATGGTGGGACACGGTGGCCCTGTCCTGCCCATCCCAGTGGTGGGATGCAGTGGGATGCAGCGGGACATACTGGCCCTGTCCTGCTCATCCCGACGGTGGGATGTGGTGGGACACGGTGCCACCATTCCAGCGTGGTCCCAGCGCAGACGTGGCCGCGCAGAGCCCTGCTGGGTTCCCGGGCTGCCTTGCTATTTATAAGCCTCGAGCTGCACAAGGTTGCGACTGTTTTTTCCGTGATTGTATCAAATCAGCGAAACAGGGAAAGCGAGCAGTCTATTTGACATCCTGTATGTGGGCTTTTTATTTGTGCAATGAGTTTTCATTTCCCCTCGGATGGCGAGGCAGTAACAGGACCTGTAGCTCGTCACCGCAGCGGAGTTGGGAGCAGGAGGGATGAGCTCCTGCAGCCCGCCCGTGGGAAAGGCACGGCCGCGGTTATCCGTGGAGATAAACCCTGAAACGCGGCAGGGAAGTGCGGTGGGAGCCCTGTGTCATGCCCTCGCAGCTGAACCCGACTTCTTTTCCAGCCCTTGCGTGTGGTTTTTATCCCCGCGGCTCTGCCCAGGGTGAGGGAAAGTGCCGCTGAACGATGGAGAAAGCTCCTTGGAGAGGGAAAAGCTTTGTGCAATTTCTTCCACATTAAGTGTGACATCTGCTTTGGGGTGACTCAGGCGGGTTCTCATCGCCTGCCCAGGAGAGGAGAGGAGAGGGAGCACCCACAAGGGCCGGGTCAGACCTGCCGGGCTCGGTCCTGGCTCGGCGAGGAGGGCCTCGAGGAGGTTATAATAAGCTTCAATCATAAATCAGCCCGTTCCCAATACCACTGAATTTAGAGCTATAATTACTTGGCTCGGCGTGGGTGGCACTCGGTGAGCTTGCCAGGGACGTGATGGATGCCAAAGACTCCGCTGCCTTTGGTGCCCGGCATCGCCATGGGAGCTGCCAGCCCGGTGCCCGTGCCTGGAGCCGCTGCCCGTGGCTGCTCCGGCAGCACCGCGGCTGCTCAGCACCATCCCCGTCCCTGGGAACGGGGTGTTTGTCCTTCTGGAGCCCACGGTTTGCTGAGCAGGCGATGCTGAGCGCCTCGGAGGGGAAACCTCAAACCGCAGCGCAGGGTAAACACTTGGGATGTGACATTTTATCCCAAGTCAGCGTGTTTTTAACTTTGCCCTCTTGCGAAGCGCAGGTGCCTGGGAAAGGATGTGGTGGTGAGGGGATGGACCGATCCTGCCCAGGGACGTCGCTCAGCTCCTGCCCCACTGCTGCGGAGCTCAGCCTTGCTGGGGAAACTGGGGCTGTGCTGGGTCTTGGCTGAGGTCTGTGCCCCAGGGTCAGCCCTCGGCAAAGCCACGGGCAGGAGCTGCCATGGCCAAGCATCCCCAGCCCCACCGTGTCCTGGGGTGGCTTTGGGGAGCCCCCCAGTTCCCACCCTGCTCCCTGGGCTGTGCTTCTTTTTGGACCTCATCCAGGAGCCTGCAATCGCACTGTTTGACTCCAAGCACGCTGAAGGAGATAACATTAGTTTGCGGTTATTTTTTCCTCCTTGCTGGCTTAGTCTGCAGGGTGCTTTGCGGGCTGGCTTTACAGTCAAGGGTAATTAATTAGCCTTAATATATAAACATCGTTTCTGTGAGGGAGATGGATGAACTGGCTGGTGGCAAACCCAGCACAGTGCCGAGGCTGGTGTGTCCTGAACAGATGAATCCTGCTTCTTCCCTGGACTGTGTCCTGCTGGCAAGAGGAGGGTAGAATGGGGGGGACATCACCCCCAAAGCTCCACGTGCTTCCGAGCAATGTGTGAGGACCCAAACCCTGCCCTGGCTCTTATCCCAGCTGGGTGAAACACTGGGGCAGGGGAGCGTGGGGGCTGTGCGGGGAGGGAAGGGGTTTTCTCGCTGCCACATCAAGTGCTGGGTTATCCAAACCTCCTGCTCCCTGTGGGTGGGGGTTCTGCTGCTCTGGGAAAGCTCCTGATCTCCTCATTTAGGTCTGGGGTTCAGGGTCAGGGTCATTAGGGTTCTGGGTCCCCCAGAACCCCATCCCTGCATCCAGCCTTGCCCATCCCTCCTGCCTGGGGAAAGCCGGTGCTTCTCACAGCGCCCAGTGCCCCCCAGAAGACTTTCTTTGCAGGTGTTAATGGGGTTGGGGGGTGATGGAGGTGCCCTCGCAGAGCCCCGCTGTGGGCTGGGGAGCTGGGGCTGGGGGTGCTGCCTGGATCCAGCTGCTGCATCCTGGTGGTAATGAAAACCATGGGGGAACCCAGCCCCCGAGCAGCAGCAGTTGCGTTTGGGAGCCAGATTTGAGGAAGGGAAGTGACTCAACGTCTTGGAAGGAGTTGGGGGCGGTGGGGGGAAGGCAGCAGAGGACAGTGAGTGACCCAGGGTGGGGACAGCACAGTGGGGTGGCTGGCAGCCACCTGCCTCCCCGCTTGGCTCCGGCATCGTTCCGGAGCCCTCTGCTTCATTGGCCTTCGTCAGGGCGGTGTGCTCCGGGTCGGGGGGGACGGGACAGGAAAGGAGGCCCCTTGGGAAGCCGCTTGTTGCTTCCTCATGCTGGGTTGCGGCAGGATCTGGGCCAGCGTTCCCAGCTCCCGGCGTCACACCCTCTCCCAGCTGTTGCTGGCGGAGCATCGTGCTGCCAAGAAAACCCTGGTGATGGATGCTGCCGAGACTCCTTCCCCCTCCCCTTGCCCTTAAAACCAGCACCGGGGTCCGCGCAGGGATGAGAATCTGCTCACTCGTGAGCCTTCAGCGTTGGGGCTGGGCTGAGTGGCTCCTCTTCCTCACCAAGCACGGGGTGGCCCTGGCACCCCGACCTCGTCCTCGCCGGTACGGAGCAGCGGGAGAGCATGGCACCGCATGAGGTATTTGGAAAGGTCACTGGACGGCTTGAGAAGGGGATACTGGGGGGACTGGGGCGTGTTACTGCACGAGAGGATGGGTCCTGCCAGCAGAGCGATAGGGCAGAGCCAGCCCATGGAACCCACCCCAGCCAGGACTGTGTTCCTCGTGGTTTTTTATTGCTTTGGGGAGTGAGCTGCGTCTACCACTGCCATGGGGCTCTGCTTCACCTGGGGGTGTTGCGGTGTGAAGGGTTGGCATCCCACTGGGGATGTGCCACGGGCCCCAGGTGCCACCAGCCTGGCATACCCTGTGTCACTGCTGGTACCCAGCACCCCATGGAGCTGCTGCCCCATCCCGGGGGTCCCGCAAGCCCCTTGGGAACGGGATGCCAGCGTGCTGGTCACAACCCCCATCCCCGCCTGGTGCAGACATCTGGGCTTTTCGCGTCTCTTCTCCTTTCTCTGAACTGGACTCGCCGATCCAGGCGCATCAGCAACTTTCCTCCTGATTCAGCGGTGGGGGACGTTGTTGCAACACGGCGTTGTGCAAAGGCGGAGATCGGCCCACGCTCCAATTCCTCTTTTTCAGCCCCAGCGGGAGCTCGGCCACGTGCCACCAGGGTTAATGTCTCCACCTGCACGGGCCCTGGCTCCCCAGAGGCATCGCTCCTCGCTGGGTATCGCCCGCTCTCCCCTGGTCCCAGTTGGGTGGCATTTCTCCCACTGTGGTGCCTCCAGCTCTGAGGAAACTGGGATTTCTGCCTTGTGCCTGGCCGAAGCTGAGATCCAGAAAAAAGACGGATCTTGGTGATGGCAAGTGGATGGAGGCTCTGCCCCAGGCTCCCACTGAAGGTGATGCTCCTGGTGCAGGTGCATGGTGCTGGATTTTGGTCCAACCACTGCATGTACATGTATTTTACATGTGTTTTTAGTGTGTATCTCCCTCTGGGTGGGTTTCCAGGTCCAGGGTGGAGGTTTGTGGCTATCCAGGCTCAGCCCATGCCGGATTGCTGGATGCACCGTGCACGCCGCAATCACCACCTACTCACAGGGCTGAGGCCAGGCTGGTCCTTGGCCGCTGCTGCTCTGCTCAGGATCCCAGTGCAAACCAGGACAGGCTGATTCATCACTGGGAACTCGCTGCCGGATCCACCTCGGCGCACGGGGTCCAGCTGGATGAGCAGCTGGGAACAGGCAGGACCTGGCGAGTGTGCTGGCGGTGGGGGATGTGCTCCCCTTCTGCCACGCACCCCAGGGATGAGTTTGGGTCACCCCTCTCGTGTGCATGTGAGGCCAGGAGCATCCCAGGTGGTGAGACAGGGGTGAAGGGGTCCTGGGGACCAAGAAGGGCAATGAAGCTGGGGAAGGGTCTAGAGCAGGAGTGTGGTGAGGAGCAGCTGAGGGACCTGGGGGTGTTGAGCCTGGAGAAAAGGAGGCTCAGGGGAGACCTTCTGGCTCTGCACAACTCCCTGAAAGGAGGTTGGAGCCAGCTGGGGTTGGGCTCTTCTCCCAAGGATAAAGTGACAGGACAAGAGGAACTGGCCTCAAATTGCACCAGGGGAGGTTCAGGTTGGCCCTGAGGAACAATTTCTTTGTGGCAAGGGCTGTGAAGTGCTGTGCCAGGCTGGGCAGGGCAGTGGTGGAGTCCCCATCCCTGGAGGGGTTTCCAAGCCGTGGAGATGTGGTGCTGAGGGCCAGGGGTTAGTGGTGCCCTGACAGTGCTGGGGGAACGGTTGGATTTGGTGAGCTTAAAGGTCTCTTCCAACCAAAACAATTCTCTGATTCTGTTATGTGGGGCAGCCTGGGGTGGAGATGCCCCGTCCTGGATCTCAGTGTCCTCTTTTTCTTCACTCACCCCTCACCAGGAGCACCAAGACCATGGTGAGGGATGCTCAAACCCTGCATGAGGCCTCCTGTGGGACTCCTAAGCCAGTTGTGGGCAGCTTAGGATGGGACACAGCACTGAGAGCAACTGATTGCCCCATCACCTCTCTATGTCCAGCTGAACCATGCAAGAAACCCAAGGTCCTGAGTCCCCACATCCTGCCCTGCAGCATCACTTCCCCCTTCCTAGGCGCTGCCCATCTCTGTGCAGAGCCCGGCAGCTGGTTCATGCCACCGGCTGCGGGTTTTTTTACCTCATCCTCCCATAAACGCAGCATTATCCACATCACCCTCCGCTTGCATGCTGAAGCAATGTAACTCCAGGGTTATTAAGGTTGGAAAAAACCTCTAAGATCATCAAGTCCAACCATCAACTCAACACTGCCATGTTGTTTGCATGCTGGGGTGAGAGAAGAAGCCGAGATATTTAATCCAGCCTCCCCATGCTCAAAACCCATGAAGGTTTATCAAGCTCAGGTAAATGCCTCTGTGTTTATATATATTTATGAATTTATGGATTTTTTTTCATATATTTATAATTGGGAGGGAGGGTTTTTCTCAAGGGATTTGCAACCAGTTGAGGTTTTTTTTGCTGTCTTGTTGTTAGAAAGTGGGTTTAGGGTGGAGGACGGCAAGTGGTGGGGACCTCTGGATGCATTGGGACCCTGGAGGTCTCAACCAATTGCTGTCCTCCACCCTACACCCCTTATTTTTCCTTATTTCCCATAAAATCCCCATCTCTTTTGGAGCTGGAGCTTGCAGCCTGCAATGACGGGAGCCCCCGTGGTGGCTTTGCACGTGCGAAAACTGCTTGGAAGGGGAGAGGAACCGGGTATGAGTTTGGAGGAAGGGAGCGGGGGGGGATGTCCTTACAGTGTGGCAGTGTCACCTTGGTGGGGACGGGGAGAACAGGGGGCTTTTCTTTGCCGTCCTGATCAGTATTCAAGTGGGAGCGCGGCTCGCAGCTGCGAGCTGGAGGATGCTCCTGTGAATCTGGGGTTACTTCGGTTTGGCCAGCTCTGACTGCCCCCCATCCCTGGCACGGTCACGTCCGTCCCTCCGGCAGCGACCTCTTTCCTTTTTCTTGGTTTCCTTCCTCTTTCTACCCTCAAAATCCCGAGCGGTTGAGAGCAGGTGGCACACGAGCTGCTGCCTTTCTCCTCTCTGTGGTGTCCCCAAGGCGTCTGCTGGCTTTGTCCCCAGGCAGCCATGATAAAGCCTGAGCTTTAGGGACATCCTCACTGGGCTGAGGCAGGTCCTGGAGCCCTAAAGAGGATGCAAATCCCCCCAGATAGAAGCGGTTTGTGCCTTATCCCACCTGCCCAGGCCGATTTTATGCAGTGGGGAGGATGCTCAGAAAAAGGAGGTTTTATTGGTCTTTTTATTGCCTGCAACGTGGCAGGAGAGCTCGGGGTTAATAGCACCCTATAGATTAAAAGAAAGAGAGAAGAGGAGATGAAAGAACTTTTATTGTCTCAGAAGCAGCTCGAGTCATTTTAAGCAGCACAGAAACACAAACTGCCCTTCTTAAAGAAAATCTTTGCCTGTGTAAGTACAAACGCCCAAGATTTTCCCTTTTAATATCCAAACTTCACAAGAACAGAGAGACGGGAGCAAAGGGCTGGGCTCTTACTAACGGGGCGGCTCGTAATGACCCAGGCACTTTGTGCCAGGGAAGGACAGGTTCCTTTGCTGGGCTCCTGTGAAGAGCTTTGCATGACCCGTGTTTTGAGGGTAAACTCCCCATTTCTGGCTGGATTGGGGTGTGCTCTCCATCAGGGAGACCCCTCACTGTGGCCAGGGGCAGCTTGTGGAGACCCATCCCATCCCGGCGTGTCCTGTCCCGCACAGCCCGGCCGGCTCTGCCCAGATAAACACTGACTCATGCTGTTATTCTGTCCCACCCTGGGCACAGCTGCCTTTTTTAAAGCTGCCTTTTCCAGCTATTCCTTTTTTTTCCCCCCTGTTCACACGGGCGGGGGATGAAGCCTTCGCTGGTCCGCGGGGAGCAGCTGGGGATGCCAGGCATCGGGATGCCAGCAGAGCAAGGGCTGCTCTGTGGAGGTGAAACAGGGATGTGTCCAAGAGCCGTGGATGCAGGTAGGGCTCAGGCTTCCCTGCCATCCTGCAGCCAGCCTTGGTGCCTCAGTTTCCCTTGTGGGGACAGGATTTGTCCCCTCCCTTTGCCCTGGGGGGTTCCTCTGCTGCTGGTGACTTGGGGGAGCTGCCAGCCCAAATCCTGGCTGGCAGGAGCCCATGTACTCAGCGACAGGGTGCTGTGGATGCTCAGCATCCCGTGGCATGCTGCATCTCCCATGGCATCCTGCATCCCTGTCCCCTTCCTGGTCCCCTTCTCGGCTGGAGCTGGACGCAGGGTTCAGGGATGGGTGGTGAGGCTGGGACCGTGCCTGGGGAGCAGCTTTTGGACAGGCCAAGGCTCGGGGGTTTTGCAGCAGCATGGTCTAAGCTCCCTTTTTGATGGGCATGTGGCTGGTGGCCAGTTTACACCAAGGGTTGGGGCTCCATCCCCGAGCATCCTTGTGGAGACCAGGATGCTGTGCAGCAGCTCTCCCTGCGGCAGCTGTTGCCATGGCAATTTCTGGCTAAAATAAGGGTAAATGGGAGCTGGGTACCCAGAGCTGCTTTCCAGTGCCTTTTGTTTTCTTGCTTCCCCCAAGCGCTGGCAATCTCCCATATGGGGCTGGGAGCTGCCACCGCTGGGCTGGACACTGCATCCCAGAGGAGATATCCCTTCTGTGTAACCCTGGACTGGAAAAGTATAGGTGCTGGAGGGATGGATGGGGTGGCCTCGGGTAGGTTTAGATTAGATATAAGGAAGAAGTTCTTTACGATGAGGGTGCTGAGGCACTGGAACAGGTTGCCCAGAGAAGTTGTGGATAGAATCAGAGAATCATAAAATTATTTTGGTTGGAAGAGACCTTTAAGCTCGTCGAGTCCAACCGTTCCCCCAGCACTGCCAGGGCACCACTAACCCATGGCCCTCAGCACCACATCTCCACGGCTTGGAAACCCCTCCAGGGATGGGGACTCCACCACTGCCCTGCCCAGCCTGGCACAGCCCTTCACAGCCCTTTCTGTGATTCTTCATCCCTGGAGGTGTTCAAGGCCAGGCTGGATGGGGCTTTGAGCAACCTGGTCTAGTGGGAGGTGTCCCTGCCGATGGCCGGGGATTGGAACTAGGTGATCTTTAAGGTCCTTTCCAGCCCAAACCACTCTATGATTCTATACATCCACCTTCCCTAGAACGTGCTCCTGCTGACAGCAATGGGAGCTCATTGTGCTCAGGATGTAACTCGCAGGGTAGGACTTGAGCTCAACCAGAGCAATAAGCCCTCTCAGAACTGGGACCAGCGTCTGTCATGGCAGGCAAATCCAGGGCTATGACATGGCTTGGAGGGGAGCAGTGCCAGCAGGGCCAGGGGAACATCGAGACGCTGCTTCACCCCATGCCCTTCCCAAAGCTCCTCAGATGAGGCCCATGTGCTTCCCCCACACATCTGCCTGCAATCCCCAGCTGTGGGCTGTGCCGGGGCCGTGGGGGCTGCCTGGCCGCCCTCCTCCCACGCGCACCAGAGGAAGCGGGTTTGGATTTGGGGTGCGCTGGGACCTCGGAAGCTGCTGGTGGGAAGCAGGGGAGGGGAAATGCTCAGAGGAGACAAAGGCAGAGCAGCTGGCTGGAGGCGGGAGCAGATGTGCAGGCAGGGGTGCAGGCAGGGGCAAGCAGAGGTCCCCCAATCATCCTCCTGCCTCCCAGGGCGGTTTGTCTGTCCCACCCCTGGGTATCCCTTGCACCCTTCACACCCCACGGGTACTGGGAGGGGACAAGCACTAAACCCAAGGGCACTCCCAGTTTCCCCAGTGCCAGGGGAGCGCTTGTGGGGACCCCCGCACAGCCACGCACTGGCCCCAGCCCAGTTTCAGAGCATCACACCAGCAAAACCGCGATGCGCTTTGACAGCTCAGGCAGGATCTTGCGTGCCCAAAAGCTGGTCTGCTCGGTTTGTTGGATTTTATTTGATTTTTCTTTCCCCCAGTCTGTGTGGGTAGCTCCAGTAAAAGCCTTACCCGCAGGCATGGGGGCAGGCAGTGCTGGCAGTCCGCCTGGATCCGTAAACCCCTGGGCACGCAGCTGGGAGCTCAGGCAGCAGCCGTGCCCAGGGGGTACCCGCTGCCGGCATCCGAGCATCCCCTGCCCTCCTTGGGCACGGCCACATCCCTGACGTGTGAATCTGGCCAAGCTCCCCCCTGTTTCCCCGTCACCTCGGTCACATCCGTCCCCCACCCATCTGGGCTGGCCACAGAAGAGCTTTCGCCCAGAAAAGCTGGGTTTGAACATTTTCTGCTGTTCCCTCCGTTTCCTGTTGCCTTCCCAAGAACAACATCCCTGACCTCATCCTCCCCCGGTGTGCGCGCCGGGATGCTGCCGATGTGCGAGCATCGCGTCAGGAGTCCCGGCCCGGGTCCCGCTCGGCCTCCCCGGGTACCACACAGCCGCTGGCTCCGCTGAAGGGCTATTTCGGGTAGATCCTGTGCTCATTTCCGGTGAGGCAGGAGGACGGAGATGAATAGGCTGAAGGGAGCACAGAGTGGTTTTGGCTCGAGCTGCGTATTTTCAACGCAGAGCGCGGCGCCGAAACACTCTGGTGATTGTATGACTTTTCTTTTTTTTTTTTTCCCAGACTTTGGGGTTTTTTTTTGCAGTGAGAAACAGGAGGTTTCACGCAGCTGTGCCTCAGGATCCCCATTTTTGGGAGGGTTTGGGGTAGGCAGGTGGGAGTCTGATGGATAATTTTCCAGTGGGTCTGGGCTTCAGCTCCTGGTGTCCAGAGCCGTTCCAGGAGGTTCATGGTGGGTTCTTCAGCTGCCTAAGCACCGCCCTGGGGTTTGTGATAGCTCCACACAAGCCTTGGAAACCCATCATCCACCAAACCCCAAAGCCCGGCTGCTCCTGTTGCTCTCCAGCCATCCTCATCCTGAGTAGGAGCCAGGGCCACCCCCTGCCCAACCTGGCAGAGACCTGAGGGGGTTCTTCTACATCACCTGCCTTGTCTGTCTGCCTTGAGAAGGGCAAATGTTAGAATTTAAAGAAAAGAATGTTAAAACAACAAAAAAAGAAAGGAAGAAAGCAAGGGGAAGTGGGAAGAGCAAAATAAACAGGCAATTCAAATAAATAATCCATTAAATACAGCTTTGAAATGTCAAGCTGAATGTCATCATGCTTGCTGGGCTTGGTGATTAAAAAATGATAATAAAGAGGAGATTTTACATTAAAAATATCTAAGTGGACACAACTGGAAGAGGAGAACATGGGGCCTGGATGAGCCCGTGGTGGTGAGGGACAGTGGTGTGGCCTTGGGTGTCCCTCCCTCACCCCATGGGTGACACCAAGGTGGAAATGGCAGGTGGGTGGTAGAGGGAGTGTCAGGAGCTTTGAGGGTCTCTGACCGAGGATGGTGGGATGGGATGAGATGAGATGAGATGAGATGAGATGAGATGAGATGAGATGAGATGAGATGATGAGATGATGTGATGATGGGATGGGATGGGATGCAATGAGGTGGGATGGGATGCAGTGAGATGGGCTGGGATGGACATGGGGCTCTCCTGCCTTTCTGCAGCTTTGCCTTCAGAAAGGTGACAACATGAAGCCCGCTGGTCCGTGAAGGCAGCGATCAGGACAGCTCATTACCCAGAGGCATTAGCATCAGCACTCTAAGAGCCAGTTCTGCTGATACTGTTACTTCCACCAGATCATCAACTTTAATTCATCCTTTTGACGATCAAGGTTTCGCCAGGGCAAGGCCTCCCTCCAGCTCAACCTAATTCACAAGCTTTGGACTAAAACCTTATTTATTCTGGCTGCTTATCATCTGCTGGAGCTCGGCAAGGGGGGAGGCGATGGGGCTGGGATTGAAACCCCAGCAGCGGTGGGAGCAGCAGCAATCACAGGAAGGAACAGGAGGAAAAGCCCAGGGAGAAACAATCGGTTACAACACAAACACCATGGGGGTTTCAAAGCCGGGCTGCCAGGAGGGTGATGCTCGAGGGGACCCTGGAGCTGAAACTCGCTGCCAACAGGAGGGTGCAGCCTGGATGGGCAGAGGTGGTCACCCAAATCTCACCCCTCTTGCCATAGCTCACCCCGGTCTACTTGGGCTTTGCTCATGGGCTGTGGTGACTCTTGGCTTTAACCCACCGTGACTGTTCACCAGGGAGCGGTTGAACCCATTTAATGCAGGGCTGGTAGGGACCAGCTTCTGGTTGTGCCAAACGATGCTGTTAGTTATCGCAATTAGCGTTTTAAAACATGCAGGGCACTGATTGGACTAGATGACCTTTGAGGGTCCCTTTCCAACCCAAACCATTCTATGATTTAATCAGAGGAATAAACCTACGAGAGTCCAGGCACCTCACACACATTTATGACTTTAATTATTTGTAATAACTTTACCGTGAGCTCAATGGAGGTGTTCTTTGCGTCTACCTACTGATGCTGGCTGGTGTTGGATGCTTGTACTGCGTGCAGGGCACGGGATTTCTGTGCTGGGTTATCCTGAAAGCTTCTGGGATCACGCCAGGACCCTGATTTCACCAGATCTGTGACGGGGAGGGGGTTCCCCCAAGCCTGTGAGGCTGCACAGGGTTAAATCACAGCGGCTAGGTCTCTGTTTCCTCCCTCAACCCCACATCCGGACCTGAATGGCCTTTGTTTGATCTCAGCTTTAATATTACAGCTCCGTCCTTAGACCAGCTGGGACACTGAACCACCACCACCGCTTCTCCCTTGATCTCACCGGGCATCCAGCTGTGCCAGGAGCACGACCACCGCCCTGGAGAGGTGAGGGGCTCTGACACCAGTTTCACCAGTGCCTGGCATCACTGGGGTGTGGGCTGAGCTGGATTTTTCAGTCCAGTTTGCTGGGTGCTCGGGGAAAAAAAAAAAAAAAAGAAAGAGAAGAGCTGTAACATTTTGCAGATTGGAAGGCCTCAAAGCTGTTAATGAGCTGTTAATAAGCATCATCCCCTCTTGGAAGTAGGCGGGCAAGAGACATTTTTTGCAGGATGAGGCTACAGCCACATCCTGGTGGAGACGAGGGGCTGAATCACGTCCTGTGGCTCTTGGCTGGGGGGTGGAAAGCTGGTGAGGAGCTGCAGGAGCATCTTCCTCCCCATGGAGTCCCTCGTCCCTGTGTGCTCCATCCCTCCTCTCCATTTCCCCTCTCTCTTCAGCCCCTCATGTCTGGTTGTGTTCTGGGACTGGTGTCCCACCCGTGGTCTGTGCTTGTGGTGATTATCACCATATGTTCACCCAGCAGAAACACGCAGAGCAACATTGCCTGGGACTGACCAGCCTGTAGCTTGTTTACAGATAATGGCGCTTTCCAATTTGTCCAATTACTCGGATGATGTCAACAACTACAGTGACTACTCAGATTACACCTACGAGGACACAAGCAGCGTGTGGACAGACCCGTCCCACGACCCTAAGGACATTGCAAGGATCCTCTCCGTTGTCATCTACAGTGTGTCCTGCGTGTTGGGCATCTTGGGGAACGGCCTCGTCATTGCAATCATAACTCTGAAGATGAAGAAGTCGGTCAATGCTATCTGGTTCCTCAACCTGGCCGTCGCTGACTTCCTCTTCAACATCTTCCTGCCCATAAACATTACTTATACGGCCATGCGGTACAACTGGATCTTTGGGACAGTCATGTGCAAGTTGAACTCCTTCCTCCTCATCCTCAACATGTACACCAGTGTTCTCCTGCTCACCACCATCAGCTTCGATCGCTACGTGTCCGTGGTTTTTCCCGTCTGGTCTCAAAACCATCGCTCGACCAACCTAGCCTATTTAGTTTGCTTGGTTATCTGGACCATCGGCATCATTATGAGCTGCCCGTCTCTTGTTTTCCGAGACACGGCACAAGCCCGCAACTCTGTGATCTGTTTTAGCAACTTTTCCCTCTCCAGGAACAAGTCCTACCAAGCCCTGGCGCTAATGAGGCACCGAACGGTGAACATCACCAGGTTCCTTGCCGGCTACATCCTTCCCATAACCATCATCACTTTCTGCTACATTGCCATCGTCTTCAACTTGCGTCGAAACCGCCTTGCCAAGTCCAAAAAGCCCTTCAAGATCATTGTCACCATCATAGTCACATTCTTCCTTTGCTGGAGTCCCTACCACCTGCTGAACCTTCTGGAAACAGAGCCCGACATGATCCCACACTCCGTGTTTGAGATCAGCATTCCCATAACCACGGCACTTGCTGCCTCCAACAGCTGTATGAACCCTGTCCTCTATGTCTTCATGGGCCAAGACTTCAAGAAGTTTAAGGTCACCATCCTTTCCAGACTGGTGAACGCCCTCAGCGAGGAGACGGGCCACTCCAGCATTGTTCACAGGAGCTTCTCCAAGATGTCTTCAATGACTGAGAAGGAGACAACTGTCCTTTAAACGCAACCTGGATGCCTGCAGGAGGGCCATAGTCCTCTGGTGTTGCCCATGCCCACCACTATGAGGGTGGCCACCCTTGTGGTGGCCTCTGGTGTGGGGTGAGCATGGTCCAGCGCTGTCCTATAGTGTCTTCTTTGACTGGTCCTGCTGCCTGGGGGCTGGTAGGCATTGGAGACCACTGCTTTGTGTACCACTCTTCACATGGAGAAGATACAACCACCCTGAACCTTTCTTTGCGATTGCAAAGATGATTGCATGAACTATTTAAGAAAACATTTCAGGGCATTCCTGTCTACGCGTTGCCTGGCCTGGCAAGGGTGTTCCTGCCATTCCAGAGACACCATTATGGGGAGATTGGGTGGAGGATGTGTCTGAGAAGGCTCCTGCCAGGCTCCCGAGGTGGGCGGCTAGGTGGGCACCCACCATGGGTGATACCTGCTATGGCAAAGCTGGTGACACTCTTCCTATGTCCTGTGTATGGTTATAGCTACTCATGTTAAAGGCCTGAAGTGTATTGGTACTAGCACAATGTTTTTTAACTACTTTGTGAGCACTTTGTACCCTTCTAAGAGGGGTTTGAATATCCCGACCTCGATGAATTGGAAAATCTCGCATCTTCTAAGTGAACCAGACCCAGAGCCACCTGCCAGGGTGAGGACAGGGCTTATGCACAGGGTCACTGAAAGGGAAAACTGGGAGAAAAAAGAGGGAAAGATTGATCTGAAGTGTCTTTTAACAAACCCCACTTTGATGGGCACGTTTCTCACTTTGCAGAGTGGTTTGGTGCTTGGGGCCACGAGTCCCAGCAGCTCCTTGCAAATTACCTGAGTGGCACTGGGGAGCAGATCCATGGCTTGCTGTCCCCTCCTGGATCCAGGGGGACCTGGGAACTGGCTCCACTGGTGTGACCAGCCAGGCTTATGGGAAGACTTTGCCTCTTCAGGACCAGGCAGCAAACCCATCGCCAGTGGGAGACTTCTGCCACGGCACACAAATCCCCGTGATGAAGGATGGACCGAGCCACCGTCTCCATCCAATTTCATGCACAGTTAATTTGGGAGATCCTTCACCATTTGGGCTTCTGGACTATGACACTGGTGTCTTGCTTATTTATGGATTGGTTGCTCCATGTCACCCACAGCTTCCCACTCCCAGGAAAGCTGGAGGTCCCAGCCCATGTGATGCTGTGGTGAACCAACCGTGACAGATGCCCAGGGAGCTTTGTGCAGGGGCCAGCACCCTGGTAATTGAGAGTCTGCTCACAGGTGCCTGGAAAGGCTGAGATATTTATTTATGGCTTTTTTTGTTTGTTTTAGATAGAACAAAAAGTGAAGAGGCAGCTCTTAGGAAAGGCTTGGAGCTGTTTCCAGGTTCTGGCAGCAGCAGGGGTGCTCTTGCACCCCATGAAGCTACATGAAGCTTTCGCCCCCGCTCTAAGAAGGACATTGAGGGGCTGGAGCGGGGCCAGAGAAGGGCAGTGAAGCTGGGGAAGGGTCCAGAGCACAAGTGTGGTGAGGAGCAGCTGAGGGACCTGGGGTGTTGAGCCTGGAGAAAAGGAGGCTCAAGGGAGACCTTCTGGCTCTGCACAACTGCCTGAAAGGAGGTTGGAGCCAGGTGAGGTTGGGCTCTTCTCCCAAGGAACAAGTGACAGGACAAGAGGAAACAGTCTCATGCTGCACCAGCCACAGGCATCTCCACTTCTCCTGGGGCTGGGAACCAGGGAGCCATGCCCCATCCCTGGGCCATGTCACATGCCGTGGCTGAGTCCAGGGTTGCTTCTGGTGCTGAGTCACCTGCAGGGACCATCCCCATGTTTTTGTTCCCCCACCTGGTGGGGGTCCATAACCTTGGAAGATGCTGTGACCAAGGAGGCTGCAGGGTTCTTGTTAGCAGTCGGAAAGGACAGATGGACAGAGCGAGCAGATGGACAGACGGGGGGTGCATGGGACTAGCAGAAGCAGAGCAGCAGCCCAGGACCTGTTGTGGGGACAGAGTGCACCCTGAAGCCAGCAGCCACTGATGCTTTCTGGGCTCAGGGTTGGGGCAGCTGAAGAACTGGGGCAGGAACAGCCAGAGCATCTGGCCTCACCTTTCCCTGCCACGGGATGGCTTTGGGGGCATGTGGGATGGGGGAAACCAGGAAGCCCGTGTCCCTCCAGCACCATGCATTGCCCCTCGGTCCAGTGCTCCCAGGCCATGGTGGGGAGATGCTCCTCACTCATTTCCATGGCTGGATTTTTCAAGGCCATCTAGTTTTCCTGCAAACAGCTTTCCAAAAAAAAAGTGATGACTTGGTACATAACCTTGGGTTAAAGCATCGTTATAATGACAGCTCGGGAAACCTAATATTTGAGTTTGTCTTTGTAGCTGTTTGCCTATTTAATAAAAAACCTGTTTTACATACAAATACCCTCAATACGTGCTCAAGCTCATCACGTGGAGCGGGAAGGATCTCAGGGCTTTTCAGTAAGCAGTCACTTTTTGGTGTGTATTCCTGATCCATGGCGTAGAGTTTGGGAATTCAGGAAAGCAGCCGGGAGCAGAGGGATCTGGGGATGTGGGGTTGGGGCTTTATGGCCAGCGACTGGAGCTCTGTGGTGCTCCCTCCCAGCCCCTCCTGGGAGACCTTCCAAAGATGCTGTCTGGGAGTTTGCCCCTTTCATTTGTCCCTGAAGAAGCCAAATGGCTTTTTAAGGAGGGGGGGGAGTATCTGTGCCAAAGATAAAGTGGCTGGAAGCTCATTGTTTCCCGCGTGCCCGTATGCAGTGCTGAGCTGCACCCCATGAGCCTCCCACAGACTCCCCTGTCCCTGGGGCTGGCTTAGGGAGGAGGTCGGATCCTGCTCTCTCATGCCAACATCCACCCAGACACCCCGGGACAAGCAGCACGTAGCTGCTCCATCCCCTCCCGCTGCTGGTTCCCCTCTTTGGGATGAAGATGGGGAAGAGAAGAGAAAAATCCCCTGAGTTCTGCCTGCTGGGCCCCGTGACCCACCAGGCACCGCGGGAATATCGGTGATTTCTGTTCCCACGTCGCCCGTCAAGGCAGGCACTAAACAGATCAAATGGAGAGCATTAAAAATGCATCTGTACAAAGCGGAAACAGGGCAGAAATTGTCATCAGAATACTTCAGCAGCAGAACCGCTCCATGTGCACCAACCCCACCCCCCCCGACAGATTTTTCTCTCCTTTTCGGCAGCATGGCAAAAAAAAGTGCCTCAGTATTGCCCCAGTTCCTCTGATATTGCCTAAATACCGCAGCCACAGAGCAGGGATCTCAGAGAGCATCCTTTCAGGTCTCCTTTTTTCCCAGTGCCAGGGATTTTGTTCCTGCAGGGGAGGGAAGCTTGTCCCGCCGTGCTGGCTGCAGTCCCTACGGTCATGGGAAGGTCCAAAATAATAAACTCTGGGTCCTTGGAGGCATCCTGCTGAGCCTGGTCCATCCCGCTCTCGCAGGGACTCACAGGCTCGCCGCTGAGCCAGGAGATGTCCTTAGCTCTGAGTTAACACCATCCTCTTCATTAATGCTGGCAGGAGGCTAATGACACCATGGCCAACGAGGAGGATGTGCAAAACCTGTGAGTCGTGGCCAGGGAAGGGGCTCGGTGGGAGCCGCAGCTCCAGGGCTGGGTGGCACGGCCAGCTCCGCTCCGTGCCAGCCCCTTTTGAGGCAGGAGCTGGTGAAATCTGGATGTGCAGCTGGGTTTAGCGCCTGAGAGTCAAGGGCTGAGAGGGAGCTGGAGCCACCACCACCCCCGTGAGACCTGCAGTTAAGGCTACTATGGGGATCATGGTTTTAGGGTAGATTGGGGCTGGCCAGGAGAGAAGAGCAACAGGTTTGGGAGCTGGGACACTGACCCATAACCCAAGACCCCCATGCCCAGCCCTGGGACCCCAAACCTCATCCCAGTACCCTCATGGCCAGCCCTGGGACCTCCAACCCTCAGCCCAGGACCCACATACCATCCTTAGGAACCCAATCCCCAGTCCAGGATCCCATGCCCAATCTGGGACCCTGACCCCCACCCCAGGACCTGCATCCCCATCACTCAGACCCTGACCTCATGCCAAGACCCCCTGTCAAGCCTTGGGACCCTGACCCTTATCCCAGGACCCCCATCCCCAGCCCAGGACCCCAGTCCACAGTGCCAGGACCCTGTTCCCCAGCGGCAGCCATCCCACCTCCGCCTATCCCATGAATCCATCAGGGTTCCTCACACCTCACGTGCTGCGGGCCCAGCTCAGGACCCCCGGTGACGATGCCACAGAGTGCCAGGAGCTCACGGCAGGACCAGTCCTTGGCTGGTTCATCTTTGCGCCCTGTTAAACCTGCCTCGTACCTCTCCATGCCCCCTCCCCAGAGTTACCCACTGCTCACAGGGCCCCCACACTCAGGGCTGCGTCTTCTTTCACATGAGCAGTTGGGAAATGACTCCAGAAAATCCCAAATAATTTCTGCAGAGCTCATTACCGGCCTTAACGACTGTTCTTTTTCAATTAGCTGTCGCGGCCTTGAAATAAAGCTGCGCTTTCCTTCGCTGATAAATCACTCCCTTTATTTGGAATTGGAATTAAGGAAAAAAAACCCCAGAATAAACACGTTGCCCTTTCCCTGGTGCCAGGCGCATTGGAGCCACGTTTAAATTATCTCCGCTGCATTCAGGCAGATTGTCAACTGTAAATTTTATGGAAAATAGTAAAGCCGATAAATAAACACTCTTCTTTTGTCAGGGATGAATATTACTGCTGCTCAGATTTATCACTCACATCGCCCCTGCGCTAGCGAGCTCTTGTGAAAGCGCTGTCGCAGCTCCTGTATTATGCAGCTGAGGCGGGTTATTTCCCCTCTCATTTAATCAGCAGCATCAATTTCATGTGTGATTTAATGTGAGGGGGAGTCCCTTCCCTCTGACCGGCACTGAGCTCCCTCCCCGGCATCATTTACATCACTGGGGTCATGGCCTAACACGCTCTGAATTCACCCCAAAGGGGCATCCACTGCCTTGGCTGGGGAAGGGAGCCCCAACCTGAGCAGCAGCTCCTCCAGCATCAGCTCCTCCAGCATCAGCTCCAACATCGTCTCCAGCATCGTCTCCTCCAGCATCCCCTTCCCTGGCATCATCTCCTCCAGGATCATCTCCTCCAGTATCATCTCCTCAACTGCAGGGACCAACCGCCCTGCTGGGCACAAAACCCATCCGAACTGGGGGAAATGAGGGGAGTTTTGGTGCAGACACCGTTGCCAAGGCAACAGCGGAGTAACCCATCCAGCCCAGGAGGGACGATGCTGAGGATGCTGCAGCCTCCACCAGTGCAGGCCCAGGGAGGCAGGAAAACGCTCTTGGCAGGGGAAGAGATTGCAGGAAAAAGATGATTTTTAATGCAGGAAGCCGAGGGGTTGGTCAAGGTCACCCCCCCAGCCCCGTGCGAGCTGGCTGCTCCTGCCCGGGGATGCTCAGGGCTTGGTGAAGCTGAGTCGAGCGGAAAGATTCGCTGCTTTTAAAAAGCACCGTGGAAACGCTGAGCGTTGCCTTCCCTGCGTGCTCGCCAACCAGCTGGGCTAATGGCATTAGGGAGGCAGCCGAGCAGGGCGGCTATTACGTGTCAAGAGCTTTGCCCATGAAAATGCTGCAGAAAGGATATTTGGCCTCTCTTTCCAGTGGGAATATAAGTTTTATTATTGCGTGCCAGTTCCATGTGGTAAAAAAAGCAGCTTGGCATTTAATAAGTAAGATAAAATAAAGTGGAGTAAAGTAAAAGAAAATAAAGTCAAATGAAATGAAACGAAATAAAATAAAATCAAGTAAAAGAAAATAGAATAAAATAAAATCAAGCAAAATAAAATAAAATATAAAAAAATAAAATAAATTAAAAAACCAAACATCAAGCGTGTAGCTTGGCTATGCGTGCAGGGAGAGCAGCCACCAGCGCACCTTGATTGCTGCAAACCCAATGCTATTAAAAAAAGAAAAAAGGGATTTCACCAACTCCAGATAAGAGGGCGATTGGCCAAGAGAAAAGGGATAAATTGCATCAACCTGCTCTCGCTCCAGAGCCGAGGAAGGACGGGAGGCAACAGGGATAACGCCCGCAGTAAAGTCTCTCCGCTCCCAGGAATAAACCTGGCTTTCGGGGTGCCAGAAAGGTGATAAAACTCCCAAGAAGGAGCCACTCCGGTGGCCTTGTCAGTGGTTTAGCCACAGAAATCACACCCAAAGGCTGGGGGAGAGGAGCCAGTGCCAGCTCCCGTGTCCCGGGGGGACATCCAGCCCCCGGTCTGGGATGGGCAGAGGGTGCTGGGGTAGCCCCACAAACTCATGGTCAGGCAGAATAGCAACAAAACCTCTCCTTTCATAGCTGGATTGAGCTGAGGATTTGTTCTGAGAGAGGCAGGCAGTCCAAATATAAAAGCAAGCGAGGGAGTGGGGGCTCTGCTTGGTGCCTGCTTGCCCCCTCTCCTAGAAAACCTCCAGCCATTCCTCAAGGGAAGAGTTAAAAACAGGGCAGCTGCTCCCCAGAAACACATTCACTCACCTCCACGCAAGGAAACGGGGACCAGGAGGCCCCACCCCAGCCCTGGTATCATCAGCCACGTCTGCTCTGCACACACATTAGAAAAATATATTTTATTTAAAGTCTCCTTTTTTTCTCTGTGGAGTTTTCTTCTCTGTCCTTGAATCTAGATCGCGCGGCAGCTCTAGATTTGGCCCCGTGCAAGTCTTGCTCTCCAGACCACGAGTTCAAAGCCAATCGTTAAATACCTAACGCACAATATATGGCTTTTGCACCTACATCCAAAGGGGACAAAGGTTGGAAGGAAGGGAGGGAGCTCGTGTGCGGCAAAGCCAGGACAGAGGTGGGCTGGGGGGGGACACGGCCGGGGAGCGCATGCAGCTCTGCGCAAAGCCAGCCTGGCCAACGGCGTCTTCGGAGAACATCCTTTGGTTTCACTTGCTCATCGGTAGCGGGCAAAGGTGTGGGGAGGATGAAGGACCCATTGCAGGGCTGGGTTTGGCCAGAGGGACACCTAAAAGCTCAGCCCCAGGATGTGCTCCCCGTGGCTGCGTGGGTTTGATGCTGGGCTGCAGCACGGGGCCCCCAAAACTGCTTCGGGGGGGGAGGGGGAGGGGGGATTTTCTGGCTCGTGAGCTTTAGAAATGAGGCACAGATGAGCTTGTGCGTCCTGTAAGCTCCCCTACCCATGGCTAACATCCCCTTCTCAAGCATCGCCCGCATGTGTGGGGGTAGCTCCCATCTACAGCCCCCCTGGGCCCCCCCCCAGTCATTGGGGTTGGAGCAGCAACATTGCCCAGTGCTGTGGCTGGGGACACCAGCCTTGCCCCAGGGACCCCTGTGTCCCCAGGCACAGGGAGGGTCCCCAAAGAGCCAAGGGAGGGTGCTGGGGGGGGAACACAACCACCTCCTTTAGGGACATTCCCAATTTCCATAATCTCTGACTGGGATCCCTGGGAGCATCCCTCACACAGTGCAAACCCCACCCTGGTCTCTCCTCCCTCGGGAAGGCTGATGGGCTCCATCCAAGGATGAGCTGCAGCCTTCCAGGGCTGCCCAAGGAGTGAGAGGAGCTTGGGGATACCCATCCCAGGGCAGCTCAGCTCCTGCAGCACCGCGGCAGCCGCGCTGGTGCCGAAGGGGTCACGTCCAGCACAGCACGAGCAGCTCAGCGTCCCCACCAGCCATCCTGGAGAGACAGGCACAAACAACCCGTTGCATTGTCAAGGAGGGTGGCAGCAACCGAAACGGGAGCGGGATGGAGCAGGAACCCTACGGTGGGGAAGGCACCTGCATCCCCTCGGCGCTGCCGCCGTGCCGGGGGCTGCATTGGCCAAGCAAGCTCAGCAATGGCTGGGGACCATTCGTTGGCCATGCAGGGAGGTGATTAACAGCTAATAGCAGCAGATGGAGAATTAAAAGACAAGCCACCCACTGGGTGGAAGTAGGCAGAGGCTGGGGAGACTTTGCCACAGAGGGTCAGGTCCCCCCACCGTCGTCACCATCATCTCGGGTAGTAGTCATCCGGGACCCCCGACAGATTGCGGAGTTTCAGGGCCGTGTCCACCGTTTTGATGTAGCCACTGATCATCTTCCTCATCTCGGGGGTGTAAGGGTCATACTCCAGTTTTCTCAAGCCGGACCGCTTGAAGTTGCCATCCTTCTGCCCCTCGACGCAGAGCAGCCTGTCCTCGCAGGCGGCGATGCCCAGCAGCCCCACCATCCGCTGCAGCTGCACAAAGAGGTCCCGCTTCAGGTCCTCGAAGTGAACCACCAGCACCTTCTTGCCGTAGCGCAGCCAGTCCAGGGTGTGGGTCGCCCACCACGGCGCGTAG
Organism: Eurystomus gularis; assembly: GCA_013400335.1. Classification (NCBI taxonomy): domain Eukaryota; kingdom Metazoa; phylum Chordata; class Aves; order Coraciiformes; family Coraciidae; genus Eurystomus; species Eurystomus gularis. Next base: position 95,735 of record VZZY01007650.1, on the reverse strand, counting down.
TTCGCCACGAACTCCGGCCACTCTGGAAGGAGGAGAGGATGCAGTTAGTGGGCGTCCCCCGTGTCCTCCTGCATCCTCCATCCCACCGCCTCTGCTCCCCGCTGAAATCCTGCAATTATCCTCCTCGCTAATTGATCCTAACATAAAAATCAGGTGATAAAAGGGATAATGAAACATCAATACCAAGGCACAGCTCTCCCAGTAGTGCCGTATACATCTATCTCACGACGCATAAAAGCTCTGGGTACCTGCCTCCTCCTCTTGTCCTCCCCCAGAAACCGATGCCTGATTAATAGCTGAGCCGTATTTAATTCCCCGGAGAATCATTAAACACAGTATCTGTTTCATTAAACAGATACAGGACAATTCACCTTGTGTAATCATATCACATAAACCTTTGCTTTGGAACTGCTCCAGGGATATCGTAAAATTAATGTCACGGAACCAGGCGGGGGTTTCACGGTGTCTGTGGCCTCAGCGGGCTGCACACAGGGCTGAGAATGGGAGGGGGGAGGAAAATTCCCCCCCCAGAACCAGCAGCCGCAGGCAAAGCTGGGGAGAGGACACGGCCTTTTCCCAAAATTGCCAAAAAATTGGTTTCTGGAGAAGGAAATGGGTGTGAGAGTCAGGCTGCAGGAAGGAAGGGGCTGTCTGCAGGGCAGGCTGGCCATGGGACCCCCGGGCCCTCTCTTCATGACTCACCTTTAATCACTTTTTTGTTTTGTCCTCTGGATTATTTATTTAACCAAGTGCTAATTACAAACCTGGCACAAATGAACCGTCGCCGCTGAGTGTTTGCTTCCCATGCTGCTGGGAGGGCAGGGTGGGTGCTGGCGGTCCCACAGGGACCCCCATGCTCCATGGCCGGGGTCCTCCACGGAGTCTTCCTCTCCAAGCCCTCCCTGGTGCCCAACCACGGCTCTCCACAACCCTCCCTCCCTGACTGAAGTCCGCAAGCAATGGAAAATCTCCATCTTTCCAAGCAAGTTGCACCAATGGTTAAATAACCTGACAATTAACACATCAGCTAATTACACTGTACATCCTCTGGAAAGAATTGGGTGATATATTTTGATGCGTGTCCAAATCAGACTCTGCTGGGGTGGAGTGAACGGTCCTGTCTGGAGCACAAGGTGTGGGTGGGTTTGGGATCTGGAGAGCTCAGAAGGGTTCCATGAGGGCATCATCCTGCATTTCATGCTCCCCCCCCCAAATGTATATGCAATTTGCAGTTGTGCTTTGGGATGCAGCAGATATAGATAAAAATCTAGCAAGAGGCTCATACCCCACCACAGCAGGGGTGATGCCAGCCCAGGGACCTGCCCAGGGAGCAAAAGGGACCTGTCCCAGTGGTAGGACAAGAGGAAGCAGCTTCAAGTTGCACCGGGGGAGGTTGAGATTGGACGTGAGGAACAATTTCTTGGTGGGAAGGGCTGTGAAGGGCTATGCCAGGCTGGGCAGGGCAGTGGTGGAGTCCCCATCCCTGGAGGGGTTTCCAAGCTGTGGAGATGTGGTACTGAGGGCCATAGGTTGGTGGTGACTGGGCAGTGCTGGGTCAACAGTTGGAGTCAATGACCTTAAAGGTCTCTTCCAACCAAAGCAATTCTATGATAAGCCACTGAGGAAGCAGTGGGACATTCCCCTCCCCTGGTTTTATGGGATGGGGCGGTGGGGAGAGCAGGGCTGGGCCATCTCCAGCACCACAAGCACATGGTGATAACGAAATCCAGGCACATAACAGCAACAACAGCAAAAGCTCCCCTTAAATAAACTCTGAATTAAGGGTAGCAGATGTTCAATCAAGCTAAATATTTTAACTCTTTCCAATGAAGTCAATCCCACAACAGCAATTTGTAAATTGCTATAATTACCAGGGCTCCCCAGTGCGCCAGTGCGTGAGGAAGGCGCTGGCTGGGGAGCAGCTGGGCACACAGCAAGGACACCGTGCCCACCCTGCCACCACTCCTGCCACCAGTACCAGGGCTGGGGTCTACCCCAGCAATGATGGCCATCCCCTCCTGACACCCCATCCTGGGCAGGGTGGTCCTGATAGGACTTGGCTTTGGTGGCAGCATGGAGATACTGCAGGCCCACACCAACCTATGTGCCCACCAGGTGATGGGTAGAGATGTCTGATGGATCTTGTTATTTTTTTTAACCTCTCCTTGGTCTCCTTCTGCCCAGCCAAGTGTTCAGGCCACCTGCCCTTGGCCTTGAATCATAGAATCATTTAGATTAGAAAAGACCTTTAAGATGGAGTCTAACTGTTAACCCAGCACTGCCAGGTCACCACTAACCCCTGGCCCTCAGCACCACATCTCCACGGCTTGGAAAACCCTCCAGGGATGGGGACTCCACCACTGCCCTGCCCAGCCTGGGACAGCCCT
>VZZY01007650.1:69601-93261 GCA_013400335.1 Eurystomus gularis | reverse complement strand
CACGCTCCAGCCCCTCAATGTCCTTCTTGGAGTGAGGGGTCCAAAACTGACCCCAGGATTGAAGGTGCAGCCTCCCCAGTGCTCAGTCCAGGGGGACGATCCCTGCCCTGGTCCTGCTGCCCATAACTGTGCTGTTACAAAAGAGCTGCTCCAAAAGGGGGTGGAGTTTGAGTCTTTGGGCTCCTGCCCACTTGACCCATTCCTTCTCCACTGGCACCAGGCTACTGTTAGACCCATTTCCCCAGGCACTGCCACCACTCTGCTGCTGCCCTTGAGACCCAACACAGCACCAAGCAACCAAGCATCTCCACTTCCCCATCCCATCCCACCCCACCCCTGCAGGAGCACTTGGCCATGCCAGGTGATGCTGCAGGCCATGCCAGTTGCAAGCCCAGGAAATGCTCCTCCAACGCGGGTACCCCAAAGGAGTGGCAGGGCCTGGGCTTCCACCATGGGGACCAGGCTTGCCCTTTAACAACAGCATCATAACTCCGTTGGCTGGAGTTCACCCACCCGGGTCCCACAGGAGTGGGGCAGGAGCAGCCAAGCCCACCAGCCTACCTTTGCCATTCCAGTGGGCGTGAGCAGCGAAGCCGATGTGTCCCCCGTATTTGCGGTTGAACTCCGCCATCAGAGCCTTGTAGGGGTTCCGGATGAGCAGGATGGCCGAGTCAAAGGATTCGATCTCCTTCTGGCCGCTCTCGTGGGTTTTGATGCAAATTGTCCTCCCGCTTCGCCAGTGGTCCCTCTCACCCTTGAACCCTGCCGGGACAGAGCGAGTGGGAGCCTGAGAAGCGGCCAGTGCTAATAAAAATAATCAAAGTGATCTGGGGAAAGGAAACGATGGGGGGATATCAGCTGGATGGAAGCAGCTGGGGCTTGAAGGAGAATCTGCATCTCTCCCAGATGGAAATCATTTATTTTCCCAAGTTATGAGTCATGTAAAAGTCACATATGAGAGGGTGGGGAGTGGGCATGGGGACTGAGCAGGGATGTCTTCTCCCAGGTCATGATCAGCTCTGCTCAGCAAGACAGTCTGCAACAACCTGGTATTGCCCAGCCTGGTGTTCCTTCAGGGCAGAACATGCTGCTGCGAAACTCCAGCAGGAACGCACCTCATGCTTGTACTGGGGGGTCAATAACATTTTCTTATCACTATAGTCTCCCCGACCACAGTGTTTAAACTCTCAATAAATTAAGAAAGGTAAAACCCTCATGCTCGTGGGGCTGCAGATGAGTCCAGGTTGCTGCAGTGATGCCCATGGAGGGGTCCAGAGATGGGGCCACTATCCCCAGGTCCCCTGCACGGCATATCAGGGCTGAGCCCAGCGTCGCTCCCAGCCCCCTGCAAAGCACAGCCCAAAGAACACAGGAACAGCGTGTCGGAGCCGAGCTGAGGGGGAAGATTAGCTGTAAGTAGCTGTGTTCCATCAATTATAGATGTGTCATTTGCTCTCGGCAGCCACGCTGCGGGGACGCGAGGGCTGATCTGCCAGTTGCCTGGATACGTCCGGGCCCCTCCGACGCGCTCAGCCCAGAATAACCACGGAACCCACGCTCGGGAGGATGAGCAGAACCTCAACAAGGCTTTTGCCCAGCGATGCTCCCTTCCATGGGACCCACGGTGCCGGCTGGGTGGCAGCGCTGGGGGCAGATACAACCTGGGCTCCCTTCCTCAGCATCTCCATCTCTGAAAGGCTGGATTGGGTGAATCTTGAAGAAATGTGCATTGCTTCCTGTGCTGTTGGGCAAAGGGGGCTTCAGGGGATACCTGGGTACAGGAGCCAGGAGCAGCAGTGTCCCTCCTCCACTCAATATTTACTGGGCAACTCTCCATGTTTCCCAGGATGGGAAGATGGATCTCCACCAAATCATTCAGCCCATGAAGAACAGCCACGTGAGATCCTTGGTGCTTTTTTTTTTGCACTGTGAATATTCATTAATTTGGGTGTTGGTGCTCCTGGAGTGCCCTGACGTCACTATATTAACCTGCAGCTACTTGGGAAGCTGCAGAACATTTGTCCTCCAGGATACTGGTGCCACCAGCACCACTCGTTCCCACATCCTGAAGCTGGAAGGCTGCATGAGTCCTTCTCACCCCACAGTCGTGATTTTTGTTTGCTTCTCACTTTATGCATCCTGGGATGAGAGTGCCAAGATGACAAACACCAGCTCCTGGGGAAATCTGATCAAAACCCCCATCATCCTTTTCATGGGGCAAAAAACGATGAAATTGCTTTGTTTGCCAGAGTCAGAGCTGCTCTGATTCCTCCCTTAGAAAGTTCCAACCCCCACAGCAGGTTAAAAACCACCACTCTGGTGAAAATACCCCAGTTCTGCCCCAAACTGGTTCCTGCCAAGGTTAGTGGGCAGCACGAGGAGGTCATGGGCAGGCCATACATGACATCAGGTCCCACCAATACCCTTTGAACCAGGACACATCCAGCCCAAACCATCCCGTGGAGCAGCATCAGTGGTACCCAGCTCTGCCCTCCCCTTCCTGAAGACCCAAGGGATGGCACCAGGACCTTCTCCAGGTTCAGGTAGGACCTACAATAAACTCCCCTCTCACCTTTGTTGTAGAGAGACCCATCGAAGTAGTAGCTGCCGGTGTAGAAGCCGGTGGCCAGCTCGATCAGGTGCCGTGCCCAGGTGTTGCCGGCGCCGGGGAAGCTGGCCAGGGCCACCAGCTGCTTGGCACGGGTGGGGAGAAACCTCCTGTCCATGCAGCGGTTGTCTGCAGCGAGAACCACCCATCAGGAAAGGTGCTTTTCCTACGGAGATATCCTGCTTCCTTACAGAGTGTTGCTGTCTCCCGGGAAGATGCTGGGGCAGGGTGTGAGGAGGTGGCTGCTCTAGGGAAAGGCACCCTGCTTAAAGCATCTAGGGAAACTCCAAAGAGTCCTGAACACCCCCAAAAAGTCCTAAGAAGAGGGCAGAAGCTGCTCTGCCAGCTGATTAGGAGACAGTGAGTAACCTGGGGGCATCTGCCAAGCATCACGCCTGCTTTTTATGTCGGTGAATGCACGAGTGCTTCCAGCATGGCCTCAAACCAAACCAGGGATTGTGTCGAGATTGAGCTGCTCTGAAGCAAAACCACCTGAATTTGGGTCCTCACTTGCTTCACTCAGCCCTTTCCTCTCCCAGAAGCACATTTCCCCTCACCCTGTGCTTCCCTGGCCCCACTGGTCCCATTGCTGGGACCTGCAGGGTGGTGGGGACAGGAGCCCTCTCTGCGCAACCTCCCCAGGACTTTCTGCCTGGTCACAGCTTTTTTCCCCCTTATTTGTCCCAGTGGGTTCCCTGGCCAGCTGCGGGCTCTGGCTTGCTGCTACCACCAGTGACACAGAGGGACAAGCACCAGCAAGGAGGGATGCTGCCGGAGGCAGATGGCAAACCGCTCTCTCCTGTGCCTGCGCCAGGCAGTAATTAAAGCTGTTTGTTCAGGGGAGGCTTGATTTCCCAGGAAATGAAAATTAATGGTAATTTTTAATGACAGCCAAAGAGATGCTGCAGGCTCATCCCAGGCATCCCTGGGAAGGGGTTGGGAACTCGGCGCTGGCACCCATGTCGAAGGGGTCGCTGCCCAGCAGAAGCCAGGGGAGCCCGACGCTGGCTCACCTTGTACTTGGGTCTGGTAGACAAGGAGATACTCGGTGGTGCCGCAGCTCTCGAATTCCTCGCCAGCGCATTTCTGGGCACAGAGCTGCTCGTCCTCGCGCTCATGCAGGGTGAAGAGAGTGGTGGGGAAACCACAGTGACAAGTGGTCCCGGCCAGGGCCGACAGCGGGTACTCCTGCAGGGATGGGCAGAGGGAGGGCAGCCGGTGGCATTGTCCCTGTCCCCTGTAACAGACCCTTCTTCTGGCCCCCACACCCATCCTCACCACCCTGGTCCCACAGTGCAGCGTGGGGCAGTTTGCAGCATCCTTGGAGCAGGCTGCAGCATCCTCTCAGCTGGCTCCAGCATCCCTCCAGCCGGTTGCAGCATCCCTCAAGCTGGCTGCACAAGCAGCTCATTGCAGACACCCCAAAAGCCCCAAACCCCAACTTTCCCGTGGTACAGCTGATGCACTGGGCACTGGTGCTCCCGGTAGAGCCGTGGCACATTGCTTGTAAGCTGGCCACCTGCACTGAGGTAACCAAGAGCCATCAGACAGCCCACAGCGTCTTCGTTGGCATTTCGAAGGATGGAGTTACGAGGTCTGTTCAGCGGCTGACAGGTGATTTACCACCAGGAGCCAGGTTAATCGAGGAGCTCAGGGTATTCACACCTCTGGGTCCCAGCTCCCCTAGCAAGGATGGGGAATTGGAGCCAGCAATGGAGCAACCACTCATATTTAACTGGTGTGATGGTTTAATCCCCACCATCCTCTGCCGGGGAGGCCTCAAAGGCCACCAACTGTCCCTCCCTGCTGGTCTTTCTCTTCCTAAGTCTGATAATTTAGCTAATTTTAATTAATAAATACTCCAGCAATGGACATGAAGATCAATTTCTTGATGGCAAGGGCTGTGAAGGGCTGTGCCAGGCTGGGCAGGGCAGTGGTGGAGTCCCCATCCCTGGAGGGGTTTCCAAGCCATGGAGATGTGGTGCTGAGGGCCAGGGGTTAGTGGTGCCCTGGCAGTGCTGGGGGAATGGTTGGAGTCAATGACCTTAAAGGTCTCTTCCAACCAAAACAATTCCATGATTCTATGACCTGCACCTCCCAGCTCCCTGGTACCTTCTCAGTGCAGAAATCCACACACTTGTCCACCGACATGTTCAGCATGACCTGGCTGACGGGCAGGGCGATGGAGATGTTGTCCGGCCGGCGGAAGCACCCCCGAAATACTGCGCTGCCATCTGCGAGGGAGAGACGCCACAGCCCTGAGAGATGAGCAGGGGCTGCACCCCAAAAACAGCACAGCTGCCACCCCATGTGCCCCAGGCTCGGGAGCAGGAGCCTCTGCGTGCCTCAGCATCCCCTTCCCCATCCCGCACCGCTCCTCTCCAGCTGCCTGTCAGCACAGCGACTGCTTTTCCCCAGCTCTCGTCACCCTCTGGCTGCAAAGCCACGTTTGTTACCAAACTTGAGTCATTTTTAGCTGTGCTGAGACAAGAGCAGAAGCTGCGGGAGCCCCGTCACTCTCCCAGTGCTCGCCCAGCTGCTTATGGTGCAAAATCACAGCAAAAGCCCCGGCAGCAATGTCGGGTTTATTTTTTCTTCCCTATTTTTGTCAGCTCAGTGATCCCAAGCTGCAGGAGGGATAGAGCCTGTGAGGAGAGCAGGGCTGGGACTGACCTGGCCCCCCTAGGCATCGGTGTCCCATCCCAGGTCCTCACTCACCCAGGGAACCCTGAGACCCTCTCCAAGCTGGTCACTTGGAGCTCTGAATGCCACCACCCTCTTTCCCATTGCTTGGGGACGAGGAAAGAAAAGCAGCAAATGTGGGTAATTAGAGTGCTGCCTAATCAGGAGCCAAATGAGCACTTCTGACAGGGAGCACCCTCAGCTCTTCCAGCAGCTCCTGCGCATCCTTCATCCCGCAGCCAGCTCCATCGGCAGCACACAGCGAATATGATGATGGTCCCGTTTGGCCCTCAGGAAAGATGGTTTTCATCCAAAGCCCCCCAAAATGCCCTGAATTCCCAGTGGGTCCTTGGGGCTGTCTGCTCCACCCAGCTCCAGCTGGTGGCCATCCCATCAGGGGGCTCCCCAGCGTTTGCAGGAGCCAAACTCCCCCAGCCCCAGCTCTCAACTGCTTTCAAACCACCTCTCTCAAGCCATGACCCATCTTACACAGCACGGGGACACCACGGGCACTGCAAGGGGTTCCCCAGTTCCAGGGGGGGGGAATGCCACCGAAATGTAGGGAGGAATGGAAGTTGATGCCACCAACTTACATCTCCTGGCAGACTCCTGGGCCAGCTCCAGGCGGTAGATGGAGAGGCGGTTGACCCCGCCGCACGTGTTGCTCCTCTCCCCCTTGCACTCCATGTTGCACTCAGACTCGCTGGCGTTCGACGCCTGGATCTTGTGCCCACAGTAGCACTCGGCGCCGAATTCCAGCCCCGCGTAGAGGTAGCCCCTGGGGAAGGGGAGATGGGGGGGCTCAGCACATCCCCGGGCATCGCCCCAGCTCAGCTCCGTGGAGGTTGGTAGGAGCATCCCAGCTGCAGCCAGCTCACACCCTGCGCTGGAAGCAGCATCCCAAGGGTGCGTAACAATGCGCTAGATGATCATTGTAGGTCCCTGCCAACTGAAAATGTTTGGCTCTGCTTCTGTTCTATTCTATTCTATTCTATTCTATTCTATTCTATTCTATTCTATTCTATTCTATTCTATTCTATTCTATTCCATTCCATTCCACTCCATTCTATTCTATTCCATTCCATTCTATTCCACTCTACTCTACTCTAGTCTATCCTATTCCTATTCTAGCCCATTCCATTCCAAGGGAAAGGCTCCATGGTCCACAAGAGATCAAAAAGCAGGAGACAGCAACATTTCTTACAGGCAGGGTGGGTTCAATGGGTGGTGGTGAAGCAGGAATAAGCGATGGGGACTTGTGTAATGCTGGGGAAAGGAGAAAACTTTGGCAGCAAGGGATCCATGTGTCTTCCCAGCTGCTCACTTTGAGAGCTGGGAGGGTGTTTTGGTGAGGGACGGCATTTTGGTGGGGCCAGCCCTGGGTGGATGGAAGCACTCAAGGCTCCCCCAGCACCATATCAGAGCCCTTACACTGGATGAGGATGGAGCCCATCATCCTCCACAACCTTTTTCCAGGGCTGGAAACTGGAGTCCTGGAAAACACCAGTGAATTAAAAGGAAAAAAAATAAAAATGACACAAATCTAAAGGAAAAAGAAGGAAGGTGGGAGGAAGAGGAGGGAGCAGCTGGGGCAGGGAACCGTCAGCAGAGAAAGCTGGCGGTGTGTGGGAATGGATGAAGATGCAGTGCCCGTCATCCCCCCTACCGTTCAGCACAGTTGTCCTGGCAACGGAAGACTGTCATCTTCTTGTAGTCAAAGAAGGACACGCCACGCAGCGTCCGCCGGCGAGTGTTGTCCACATAGCAGCCGATGTATCTTGCTGGGGGCAAGGAAGAGGAGAGGGGGTAAGAACCAGCCGGGGCTGAGCCCACCCATTCCCACTCCCCTCTCTTGATTTTTCCTGAAATAGGGATGCACAGCAACGCATCCTGTTTGTTTGCTTTCAAAATATGTGCTTTAGGTACCACATGTCACTGTAAACGGCACAAGGAAATAAAGCCCAGAAACACCCACTACGGATAGAGAAGATGCTGTGGCTTTACACCGCTTGGTCCTCTTCCTTCCCACTGGCCTCAAAACTGAGCAAAGCAGCTCCAAGAAGAGATGAGCTACATGGTAAAATAACCCAGTCCCTTCACTCTGCCCTGCCAGGAACACAGAGGTGGGCAGAATGGAGAAACATGGTTTAAAACAAATTCTCCCCAGCCCCAGACATCGATATGGAGGATACTTGCTCAGCACTAACACTTGGCAAAGTAGAGGCTGATGCCTGTGCTGAGAGCGAATGAAGATGCCGGTAGACAGGGAGCAGAGCTGAATAAATAGTTAGGATGAAATCATATCTTTGACTGAGCAGCCTTTCCCAATAATCTGAAAACAAACAGCCCTCTCCTCGCATGCGTGCCCGTTGCCGTGCTCCGTGCGGGGTGTGGGCTCTCTCATCCTCAGTGAATATAACAGCAATCTTTCATTTTTCATTATCCTGAAATATCTGCTCCATTCTCAGGACGCTGGCATGGGATGACCTTGTCCTGGAGAAGTCTGGGAGCCCATGCGCTGGCCACTGGCCTCTGGCTTTGAGCTGATGTTGCAGAGTCCCAGCATGGGGACACAAAAGGAGAGGCTCCTGTCCCTTCACGGCCACCGCATCCCAATCCAAGGAGTTTTCACAGCACCAAACACCCCCCCAGCTGTACCACGCAGGGCTCTGGTCCCAGGACCCTGGGCGAGGGGCTTTGGGAAAGCACCAGGAGATCCGGCAGGATCTGGGCAGGAGCAGCAGTGAGGGCTCCTCTGCTCTGATCAGGAGTGAAGCCACGGCTCTAGGCAAGCAAGGTGCATGATGACCACCTCATGTCTCTCCTTCCTTCTCCATGTCTCCATCACACACCAAATTACCCCTCTAAGAGCAGAGCATCTCCTCGTGTGCCACTCCAATACCAAACTGCACCACGGGATAACACTTCCCACCTCCAGCTTGCATTTTACCTGCGTTTGGGGACGTCCCTGGACTAACTCCACCTGCACACCCCATCGCTGGTGTGTGTGGACACAGCCCCCCACCCTCCCCACCACCCTGCACAGCGCAGACCCCACCAGCACTGCAAACCAGCTTCCCCCAGCCAGCCTGGAGGAAGGTGGAGGAGCAAGTCGGAGAGAGATGTGCCCGATACAGCTTTAACCACCAGAGTCATCGCTCATTGCTCCCAATTACTCGCAGCATAACGTGGCATTTCCACAGCGCTGAGCAGGTTGCGGCAGGTCAGCTCATTTTGGTCGTGACAGATCTAACGGGCACAGGATGACTGCGGTCGCTTGTACAGAGCCGGTGACTGATGTGCATTACCTCCCATCCATTGCTCTTGACATATGCGGCCTGCAACTTATTAGGAAGGCAACCGGAATAATTAGGGAGATACAAGGACAATAAGTGAAGGAGGAGCGAGCAGAGGGAGATGCTGGAAGGTGCATGGTTGGGTTAGGCAGAGCTTGCCAGAGGGTGCTGAGCAGCAAGAGAGGGGATCTGCCCCAGCACGCAGCACTCATGGGGCCAAGAGGAATTTCAGAGCATGTTAGAGACATGTATGAACACACAGATCCACCCAGCAACAGGTATTAAATTCCCCAGATGTCTCACTGGATGAGCTAGGCTGGTCACTGGGGCTGTTGGCTTTGCAAGTTCATGTTTAACATGTTAACATAGAGCTGGTGACCCTGCTTGTGGGGGGAAGCAAGTTGTACTCTAACCCCTGGGGTGCTCTCAGGGCTGCTCACCTGCCCCAACAACACTTTGGGTCACTAATGACCCCCTCAGGGATCATCCCAGCAAATCCTCCAGCCATGCTCTGCAGGGTGATGCCATCAGGACCCAGTTCCCATGAGTCAGGAGTTGACACTGATGGTCTGTCTGTGGGCAACACCTCCATCCATCCATCCATCCATCCATCCATCCATCCATCCATCCACCCATGTGAATATGGGAAAGAGTAGGTGAATATCAGTGGCAGCAGCCTCAGGAAGGGTGGCCTGTGCTGACCTCTCCTGGGACAACTGCACCAGTGTCAGAACAGGACACTTCTGGCTGTGTGCCTGGGGTGGCTGCTCCCCCTTTCTTCATGGCGTTGCTTGCTCAACTGTCAAAAGGAGCCCAGCCTCGGCTGGAGACACCCCAGCAAAAGACCAGGAATGGATGCTGCAGAGAGGAAATGATGCCGGGCATTGCCAGGTTGGGGCTGGTGCTTTCTCCCCTGACTTCACCACCCACAAATGCGCCCAGATCTGAGGCAGGAGATGCTCCTTTGCATGGGGATGCAGATGAGCTGTTCCCTGGCAGGTGTGGCTGCCCTTGACTTGCACCTTGACCTAGCCCTGGGGCTCCACCACAGTGGTGGGGAGAGAGAGAAGGAGAAAGAGCAGGAGGAGGAAGAGGAGGAGGAAGGAAGCATATAACCGCAGTAAGCCAGAGCCACCCATCACAGTAGCTAAACCAGAACTGCTTTTAGGAGCAGTATTCCCTCCAGAACACTTTCACATGGCAGAGCCTCCACAGTCACCTTGTTAAGCTGTCCCCTGCTTAATTACCCCCGCTGTTAAAATCTGCCTCCTCCTGCCAGCAAGCCTGAGAAGCAGCAGGTGCTTTGGAGAGGAGCAGGAGAGCGAGGTAGGTGCTCAGCAGCCATCCCCTGGGGCTCCACCAGCCCCCAGGCATGCTGGGCACACTAGGCTCAGGGGATTTCTCAAGCTGGAGAATTTCTCTGCTCCATCACACTCAGGAGATGCTGAGATGCTCATGTGGTGGCACCAAGTCCCCTCCAGCTGCCAGGGCTGTGCTGGCTTCCATTAACCCACTCCCAGCTTTCCCACACGATATTCCCAGACCACCTATGAGCAGCTAAAGCCAAGGATGCCAGAGCCCAGGATCCCTTCCCCATCCCTCGCAGCCCCCACCATGGCCGGGCACGGGGAGGTGCCAGTGCCAGCAGAGGTTAATTGTGGTGGACACGTTGCATATGGCCAGGGACAGGAGCACTGCTTGGGGTTTTTATGGTGACTGACAGCTCGGGCTCACGAACCATCTGCTGAGGATTCGCTAAATGTCAATTTGCATTAATGGAGCAACGCAGCCAAATGCGCCTCAGAAGCGCTTCCAGAGACCCTTCTGTGCGGAGGCATGATGGAGAAACCCCTTTCATCTCATTTTAGAGTGAGAAAATCCCTTCAGCACCACAACCCATTTCCCCTCCTGCTTCCAAGCCTGGCTCGTGCATCTTGCCTGGAGTGACCATGAGCACAGAGCGGCCACGGGGTCAGTAGCCGAGGGGGGAGGCCCATGCCCCAAGAGTAGCCTGGGTTGGGGGGATGAAGCCTGGCTCAGCATGGTGACCTCTGTGAAACCCCCAGTTTGCCACAGAGTTGGGGGTTCCTGCTTCCCTCTGAGCCACACACCCCAGCTCCAGCAAGGGTCCAGGCTCCTAGCCCAGGATGCCCAGGGTACTGCCTGTGCCAAGCCCCACAGGGCAGCTCCTGAGCAAGCCCGGCTGTGGGCACAGACTTGCTCACACAAAGCAGCCTCCATGGACACTGGGGCTCCTCACGGCCGTACATCCCCCACTAGAGATTTCACCCACCCTGGGGCTCAGGAGAGGGGACTGAGCAGCGACAGGAAGAGAACAGCCTGGCAGCATCCTGACACTTCACCAGCAGTTCATAGAATCGCAGAATTGTTTTGATTGGGAGACCTTTAAGCTCATCAAGTCCAACCGTTCCCCCAGCACTGCCAGGGCACCACTAACCCCTGGCCCTCAGCACCACATCTCCACGGCTTGGAAACTCCTCCAGGGATGGGGACTCCACCACTGCCTTGCCCAGCCTGGCACAGCCCTTCACAGCCCTGCCCAGCAAGAAATTGTTCCTTGTGTCCAACCTCAACCTCCCCTGGGGCAACTTGAGGCCATTTCCTCTTGTCCTGTCACTTGGGGACAAGAGATCTCAGCCCCTATCTCACCACAACCTCCTTTCAGGGAGTTGTGCAGAGCCAGAAGGTCTCCCCCTGAGCCTCCTTTTCTCCAGGCTCAACACCCCAGGTCCCTCAGCTGCTCCTCACCACACTTGTGCTCTAGACCCTTCCCCAGCTTCATTGCCCTTCTCTGGACACGCTCCAGCCCCTCAAGGTCCTTGTAGAGAGTTCCTGCTCCCAGCTCTCTTCTGAGTTTCCCCAGGCAGCCGATGCTCCAGCTCACCCTGAATCCTGAGACATCCAGCACGCCGCTGCTGCAGCAGCAATAACCTGGGTTGCTCCTTCTCACCAGCCCACTTGATTAATGACAAGAAATCGTAGTGGCTTCCACAGCAGCTGCAGGCGGGAGATGCTCCTTTGCCGGGGGGGGCTGCAGGCTGTGCTCAGGGGGAGTTTGCTGGCACTAGGTGCTCGTGGGTGCTAGTGAGGAAGACGACAAGCAAAATAACCATGGGGATGGAAAAGCCCTGATGGGCAGCTCCCAAGCACCTGAATTCAGAGCGAGTGTGCAGCTCCGTCTGCGTGCGGCTGCCTTCAGGATAAATAGATGCCATTTTAAAAATCAATGAGAACTACTACAATCGCTTATCCTTGTTCATTAATAACGGCCTCACTCGACACGACACCATGGCAGGGATCTCCTGCCTTCAAAGGCCAAACCCCAGCCCTGCCTGCACCTCAGCGCCTGCAAGGGGATCAGCGCCAGCCCCTGCCTGGACACCTCAACAGTGCAACAACCGGCCACAAATCTGGTTTTAGTGTTCATTTGGGTCAACAGAATCATAGAATACTTTTGGTTGGAAAAGACCTTTCAGATCATCAAGTCCAACCATTAACCCCATGCTGCCAGGGCACCACTAAACCACGTCCCTCAGCACCACATCTCCACAGCTTGGAAACCCCTCCAGGGATGGGGACTCCACCACTGCCCTGCCCAGCCTGGCACAGCCCTTCACAGCCCTTGCCAGCAAGACATTGTTCCTCATGGCCAACCTCAACCTCCCCTGGGGCAACTTGAGGCCATTTCCTCTTGTCCTGTCACTTATTCCCTGGGAGAGAGCCCAACCCCACCTGGCTCCAACCTCCTTTCAAGGAGCTATCAAGAGCCAGAAGGTCTCCCCTGAGCCTCCTTTTCTCCAGGCTCAACACCTACAGGTCCCTCAGCTGCTCCTCACCAGACTTGTGCTCTAGACCCCGGATTAAACACATGAAAAACAGAATCAAAACTGAATTTGACCCATGGCACAGCCAAAAGGATCGGATAAAGATGGGGAGCAGCCTCTCCCCAGCTGGCCCCCACCCAAAAGCACCTGTCCCAGCAAGGTGCAACTTGGAGCTTGATGATGCACAAGTGGGAAAGAGTGAAAATGGAAAAATTAAAGTGGATTATTGGCACATGGGGAGGGAGGAAGGAGGGCAAGGAAGGAGGAGAAGATCTTTCTGAGAAGATCCTCTGGAGCAGTGGTCTTCAAAGCTGCACCCTACAGGATGTGGGAAGAAAATCTTTGTGCTCAAGTAGCACATGCATAAGGTTTATACATAAATAAATAGGCATTTACTGGAAATGCTTGGAAATTTGTTCCTGGCAGAAGTGACCAGCCAAACCAGCCCAGAGACCACTGCCCCAGTGCACAAGGATTGACCTGGGAGAGGCCAAGAGGAGGGACCCCCGCCCAGACACGTGTCCTGCCAGCCCTTACCTCTGTCCTCCTCCTTCTCTCGGCCACTCCTGCCCCTGAGCACCCGGCTCCGAGTGCTGCCGTAGTCTCCAGCTTTGCCCCTCTCCACCGGTTCCTTGGAGGTGCTTTTGAACCAAGGTCCATGCCGCCGTCCCCCCTCCGGCATCGCCACTGCTGCCTTGAAGCCACGGCTCAGCTGCATCACCCCCAGGTAGGGCAGCCCCGGTCCCTCACCAGGGCCACGCTGGCTCCCCGGCACCGTGGGCTCCCCGGAGAAGCCCGAGTGCAGGAAAACCAAACTGCCAGCTGCCAGGTAGAGAGCCAGCAGCGTGAAGAAACGCACCGGCTTGCGCCGAAAATACCTCTGGAGTTTTACCAATAATTTGGCCATAGCGTCTTCATCCCTTCCCTGGCAGCCGACGCCGCAGGGGAGCTGCTCTTGGCCACAGGGATGCTCCGAGGAGGGGTTTGTCCCCCCAGGCTGTACCAGGGGAGCAGATGGGTGCTCCAAAAGCTATTGCCCAACCCTAACAAATCCAGGAGGTGGATTTTGAGGTCCCCACGCCGTGCTCCAGGGGTTCCTCTAGTGCTGGCTGTCACTGCTGTCCCCGGTTTATTCTCCTCCCGGCAAAGCCCCCTGGCTGTGCCCCGGAGACTGGGCTAATGGAGGGATCATGTTAAGGAAATCGAGGGTTTGAAGGTGATTTGAAAGCTGATCAGCTGACGCAGCTCTTCTCGCTCGCCTTTCCACTCGGCGGCCCCGGCTCTTGCAAGCATCTCTCGAAAGGAAATGGCACCGTCGCCCTTTCAGACAAAGAATGAAAGTCCCTGGACGCGTCTCGGGGCCTGAAATGCTGACTGGGACCCTTTGTCTACCGAAGCCCCATTCATCTCACTCCCAGGGCAAGAAATCTCCACCTGCAAGTCAAAGAGAAAGGCACACTTAGGAAAGCATCTCGGGACATAGGGAGGACCACAGTCCTGTCCGAGGAAGGATGCCCGGGTTCTCCTTGTCCCCTCATCCTTGCACAAGGATGCAGGACGGGTGGGAGATGTGGGTGCAGTGGGAGCAACGCTGGCTGCCGGCAGCCCAGGGGTAGGAACAGGGATGTAAGGGGTGAGTCCCCACTCCTGAGCCCACACGTCTCTGCTTTGTGGTGCAGGAGAGGGGCTACGGGATGGCTCCAGGGCACGTGGAGGGTTTCTGATTTCGTCTACAAGAGGATGAGCTGTGCATGCACACATCCACACACTCGTGCATGTGCCTTTCGCCCCTGGATCTGAATGTCTCTTTGCACCAGGCAGCCCCAAGCAAAGCCCCGGTGGCTGCTCTGACACCTGGGCAGCCTACAGGGCTGGGAGGCCCCACAGGAGCATGACGTCCCCACGTCATCCCTTGTGTGGTTCTCACATGAACCCCCGTTTCATAGAATCCTAGAATCATAAAATTGTTTTGGTTGGAAAAGACTTTTAAGCTCATCGAGTCCAACCGTTCCCCCAGCACTGCCAGGGCACCACTAACCCCTGGCCCTCAGCACCACATCTCCACGGCTTGGAAACCCCTCCAGGGATGGGGACTCCACCACTGCCCTGCCCAGCCTGGCACAGCCCTTCATAACACTTGCCAGCAAAAAGTTGTTCCTCATGTCCAGCCTCAACCTCCTCTGGGGCAACCTGAGGCCATCTCCTCTTGTCCTATCAGCCTGTCATGCCCCCCGTGAGGCTTTTGCAGACACTGAGGCCAGGCCATCCTCTATTCTCCAGCCAGGACCGAAGGGATGACCATCCTCATTCACACCCTGCCAGCTGGGACTGACACCGGTGCTGCCCCAGGATTGCCATGGCCGGGGCCACCGACGGCCATGCCTTGTGGCATTCGGCACAAGGAGAGCAGCCGAGTCCAAGGGAAGGGACAATCCCCTCCAGCCCCCAAAGACGCTTTTCCCTCTCTCCTCCAAGCCCCCCAGCTATGGAGGATTCACTTGAGCCCTGCCTGGACGATGCCATGCCAGGTTAGATGGTTGGGCTGGCTTCACGGTGGGAAATGCCACCCTCACCGCACCCAGCAGCACATCGGTGGTGGTGGGGATGGCCCCATGCCCGGGGTGTGCTGCCTGTCATGGACTTGCCTTATTTTAAGAAAGGAGACAAAAATAAATGGAAAGACAAAGTGCCATTAGTTTAATGGCCTCTATGCTCCTGCCATCTGTCCTCAGTTGATTAAATAAAAAATATTGGTGGAACATATGGCATGAATTATACATAAATATTTAAATTTGGGTTCCCAGAGTGGTTATTCAAATACCTCTGGCTCTGCTGGATGAACTTTTGTGGAGCTCAGTGCTGGCAGGCTTTGTGGGGCAGATCGCTGGTGGGGAACAAGCCCCTTGGGTTCCCCCAAACCACCCCTTCCCCGGCCATGCCCTCCCAGGCCAACACAGCCTGAGTAAAGACCTACTAAACTCAAAGCAGCAGCCAAGCAAGGAAACTGCTTGTTCTTCAGGCTTTTGTCTGTGCAGGCACCTTTGTGGCAGGGTGAAGGAGCTGGCAGCACCATGACACAGCCAGAGCGGGTGGTCCCATGGACCTGGTGGCACTTGGCCACTCTCTCCGGCCAGTGGCCAGTGGGGAAGGGCCACTCCATGGGAACTCATGGCTTTCCCTCCCACTGTTCCACATGTCAACCCACCTTCCCCGGGCTTTATATGGGTGGCTTGGGACGCTGCTGGGGCTGTCGCTAGTCCCCAGTGTCCTCACTGCCACCCACCCTCCTCCGCACCTCGGCTTGGTCCTGCTGGGCTGTGGCAAGGAAGCGTGGCATATAAAGAAGGGACTTAAATTACTATCATTAAGCCATCTGGAGCTCATCCTTCTCCATCATGAACTGCGGAGTCGCAGGTCAATTACTGCACATTTGCATATATTCCATTAATGCTTCCGCTAATTGTCTGGAGGAGATAATGTGCTCGGCTTACGGCTCCCTCGATGGCTCCGGTTTACAAACAGCAAGTGCAGCAAATAGAGCTGGCACCAACGCTCCCAGTATCCACGGAGGCTTGGGACATCGGAGGGCTGACTGGGGGGGTTGAGAGGGTCTCACCTTGCTGGTGGCCATCCAGGATGGGGGATGCTGGCAGCACCCCCCACACCGCTCCGTGCACCCCACCAGCCTTCCCCGTATTGTAAGGACACACTTTACCAGACAAACTAATGAAGCTAACGGGGACATTAATCAGCCAGCGCGGTGCAGCAGCGGAAAACTGGGCTTTTGCAGGCTGGGAGCATCGTCTGCTCCTCAGCACTGGGACAGCCGGGGCACGGAGGGGATTTTTTGCCCAGCCTTTGCTTGGTTATTACCCGCTGTGCCCATCTGCAGGTGTCAGCAGGGCTCTGCTCGGGTCACAGAGGATGAACCCAGCACCGGGGAGTGGGTGGCTGGAAACCTCCCCCCAGCTGGGGCTGGGACATCCCTCCCTGCACCCTCAGCCCCCTTGGCACCCAGAGCCAAAACACGGCAGAGCTGAGCAGCAGCGTTGCCCAGGCACTTTGCACCATTCCAAGCAGGCAGCAGGTCCAGCTGGGATGGGGGGAGCTGGTTCCTCCCCCACGCCCATCACCATGCTCCTGCCAAGAGCCAAAATCCTTGTCCCAGCGTGGGATGCAGCCGAGCATCGCTCTGCAGTGATGGCACCAACCAGTGACACCAGCATGAAGACCCAGGGACCCTGGGCACCCATGGTGCTGGCATCCCTCGAGCCGCGGTGCCACCAGGACCGAGGCCAGCTGAAAGCCCACGAGCTCTGCCCACAGCTTTGGGGCTCTGCAATTACTTGTAGGGCCAAGGAAATCCTCCTTAGTTTGCAAGGTTTCTCTGCTCCCCCCGTTCCGAGCAGAGCTGGTGCGTGGGGAGGTGGGCACAGGTCCCGTGGGGGCTGCACTGAGTGGCGTGAGCGTCTCCGTGACCTCTCGTGACTGGGATGGATGAAACGCCAATAAATTATACATTTGGGTCTTGTCTCCAAATTGCTCTGCAATTATTGAGCACCAAGGTTCAGTTGCCTTCAAGCACCACCTCACATCTGACCACGGCACAACACACTGAAGGGCTCACGTGGCTCCCCCAGCACAGGAGAACAATCAGCCCATTAAAAACAGTAAATTAACGAACACAAGAGTTCCATTAGGAGGAGAAGGCGGCTGCACTATCCAATTTCATCACATCATTAACATTTCTTATCAGAGGAACAGGGAAAGAATAGGGCTTTAAAATACAGAGGGACGGGATGGAATCTAATGACCACGACAGGGCGACGTGCCCAGGGGCCCTGTCCCGCCGGAGGGCTGAGGCTGGGCACTAACCTCAGTCCTGGGGGGAGAGCACAGGCCTGCACCCTGCTGAGCACCCATGGGTGCCCAGCACAGCTTCCCTCTGAAATGCTTCTGCTGAGGTCTGGAAACGCAGCAGTGTGCGGGACCCAGTGCAGGACACAATGCAGGATCCAGTGCATGATGCACAGGATCCAGTGCATCCAGTGCACGGCGTGCAAGGATCCAGTGCATCCAGTGCACGATGCACAAGATCCAGTGCATCCAGTGCACGGCATGAAAAGATTCAGTGCACAACACGTAAGGACCCAGTGCATCCACTACAGGAACCAGTGCATCCAGTGCAGGATGCACATGACCCAGTGCATCCAGTGCAGGATCCAGTGCACAGTGTGCAAGGATCCAGTTCATAGTGCACAGGACCCAGTGCACAGCATGCAGGGACCCAGTGCATAGTGTGCTCCCTGGACCTGCTGTCACCTTAAAGCCACCCACTTTGGTGTGGGGACCACATGCCTCCTCAGAAAGCCTCATGTCCCTCCATCCTCCCCCTTGGCTCCACAGAGTGCCGGGCAATAGGTGGCTGTTGCCACTGCAGAGCAGCTCCTGCAGCTTCACACCCTCGTGCCTCCCTGGTTCGGGCAGCGGGACATGACACCAACCAGTGACACCAGCATGGACAGCCAGGGGCACTGGGCACCCTTGGTGCTGGCATCTCTCAAGCCTTTCAGCCTCCCGTGCTGCTGCCTGGGCAGAAGCTGGGCACCCTGAGCTCCCAGATAAACCTGCCATCATCTTCCTTGGCCTGAAAATGGATTTTCTCCCTTTCTCGTGCTTTAAAACAGAAGCGGCAAATGAGATGCATGGGGCTGAATTTAAATACAGTTACTGCTGGGAACTGAGCTAAACTGGGACGCTGAAGATCCAGGTTTCCTTCATGGCAGGGCACGTCTGGACCATCAGACACGTTTCCCGTCAAGCACCCACCAACTGCCTCTTCCAGGGGCGAGCTGAGCACTCAGCTGCCTTTAAATCAACAAAAAGTTTATTTATTCCCCTCCTCTCTGCCTCGATTTTGCTGAGACGCGTGTTTGTGCATCGCCTTGGCTGGGAGGGGTGAGCAGGAAAGTTTCCCCTGTGCTTAAAAGCTGCTGACTCGGCAGCTTTCGGGTGTCGCAGCCATCGGTGGCTGCTCCATCCCTGCCCGGGGACGCGGCTCAGCCCAGGGCAGCACCTCTTCCCCAACCATGAGGTGCTCCCAAGACATGAGCTTCCCTGGGCAGCTTTTCAATCCTTCCACAGGCCAAGCCACCAAGATACGCCAAAGAAAAAAAACCCTCTTATTTGGGACTTATTGGCCTGATTCGTAAATCCAGAGCGGGACTTGCCCATCTGCTGATAGATTTTTGTGCAGGATTTCCAAGCGTGTTGGAGGGTTTGTAAATCTTCCTCCTCGCCGGGAATCGATGGAGGGGTTTAGGCTGAAATTAGGCAGCTGAGTTTCTTGCTTATGGGCAAAACCTGATCTTTAAATATTTTGGAGAAGATTTCTTGGCAGTCTCAGCACTTGCCCACGGGGTGAGGGGAAGCCGCAGCCGCAAGCCCAGCTGGGCAGGAGGCATCGAGCTCAGGAGGTGTCGCAGATCCTGTGCTCCAGAGGGACGAGTCTGCCCCAGACTACTTGATTAACGTCTGTAAAAGGCCTCGAGAGCCACAGAAACGGGGCCGTGCTAATTGCACAGCCTCCTATTAGCATCCACTCTGCGGAGGATGAAAACCTGCCAAGGGCTGAGTTATAAATAAAACCTGAGGGCAATGGGCTGGATTCTGCCCCGGGGTTACTTCGCCGTACCAAGAATGACTGGCCAGTCCTGTGCAGAGGAGCCCGTGGCCTGCAGCACATCCCTATTTTATTGAGCCAAGATGATTTAAGCAACCTCAACCCCGTTTTTCAATATTAGATTTGCTGTGGAGCTACCCAGGATTGCAAATTCCCATGAACACCCCAGACCCCCTCCCAGGGAGTGCTGATCCCTCAACCCAAGGGATGCTGATCCCCCAACCCACGGGATGCTGATCCCCCAACCAGACCCCACAGCAATCAGATTTGCTATGGGGCAGATGAGGGGCTCCCAAAACAAATCCAAGCCGGGACGCAGCAGAGTCAGGTAGTACCTAAAAGCACAGAAATGCAGCTGCCTCCAGGCCACTGATTTCCAGGGAATCCCACCTCTGCAGCATGCAGAAGCCTGCGGAGCTCCGCTCACTTCCCTGGGAATTTTGCTTTACGATGGCCCAAGTGGAGCCGGAACGGGGGGTTTTTGCTTCGCGCTCTGTTCCTCCACATGCAATTACATCAAAGCCCATTACAGCCTCTTGTAGGATGAATTCCCCTCGCAAGTGTGAGAGAGGCTCATAAAGAAAAATGTTTTAAGCCGTGAATCATTTAAAAAGCACATGCCATGACGCCGATTGCAGAGAAGGAAAGAGCTGCGTATTCCAGAGACTGAGGTGGGCAGAGGATACCAGGGAATCGCTGGGAGGATTTAAATGAGCTGGCACAGCAGAGATGCTGCCGCCGTGGTACCCAGCATCCCCATCCCGGCCGCTGAAATACACCCTGTGTTACAGCATTATTATTATTATTTTAATTAATCTGCTCCAAACCCAAGCACATGCGTTACCTGCCTCTCTCCATCAGCGTTATCGCACCCGCCAGTACCTGGGTTTCCTTTGGCAGGGCTGATCCCCACCCAAGGGACGTGTGTTTGTGGAAGGAGCAGGGAGCTCCCTCTTTTGCTACCATGGCTAGTTGCATTCGGAAAGCCACACACAGGGTGGGCACCGGGGACCGGGCAGGATCCATCCGGGCAGCCCTCACCCCCCACATCCCTGCCAGCCGCCGGCATCCCTCCCTGAGCGTCCCTACTGCTGGCACCAGCCCCATCCCCATGTGCAATGCTGAGAAACCTCTGTTTCCCCATTATTTCCCTATTTTTTTCCTTGCTAGGCCAGAACGGGAGCTCCGTTTGGATGTGAGCGGTGCCGGGCCTGTGTCGGTGGTGACGTACAGCGGGAGAGGTCACCCCGGGCAGGTCTCGGGGGCACCGAGGGATGCTCCCTGCACGGCCGCAGGGTCCGCACTCCCTCTCCCCCTTCTTGCCACCCGACCCTTTCCACACGTAAGCCCTGTGAAAAAGGTGATTTAACTTAATTCAGATGACACCGTGTATCTGCAAATGGGCTTAACCTAATGAGTTCTAATACGTATTATGTTCGAGGTATTTTATGCCCAGTCTGCAAAATCCCGTTATGGTTTTCAATAAGACTTAGCGAGCTGAGACATGCACTGGAGGGGATGCGGCTCACACGGGGCTGCTCCGAACTAGGCAAGGAGGAGGAGGAAGAGGAGGAGGAGGAGGAGAGGAAGGCAGGGGCTGTCCCCAGGGAGACACAGCTGGATCCCAGCCAGCTGCTGGCTCAGCAAAGCCTCCCCCCAGCCCCAGCGCTGCCTGCAGCCGCCTCCAGCAGCCTGGGAGGACCGGGTTTGAGATGTAAGGGCTGGCCTCTTGCAGATGTGATGCCAGGGCTGGCCAAGCTGGTGCGGGGAGGGGGGCACAGCCCCCCGTGCCCATCCGTGCAGGCACCAGCTTTGGAGGAGGCATTGCTCATTGTCCTCAAAGCCTTTGGCCACTCTGCAGCTGGCTGGGGCATATGCTGGCATGGGCAGAGGGGACAAAGCGGGCAGAGCCCAGGGACACGCTGGCCTAGAGCATCCCGACCACCTCAGTGTGCATGGACACCTGCACCGTCCCCATCACAGTGGCAAAGCAACCTGAACATCCAGAGTCTACAAGGTCCTTATTTCAGAGAAATCCCCAACACTGCTGGTTTTCTCATGCTTAATGATGAGGAGCAAACCACGCAGCCAAACTGGGGCGGTTTTATCCCTGGGTTTTGAGCACTGGAGCCAGTTCTGGCTCCTGGATTTACGGGAGGTAATGAGACTTTCCAAAGGAACATCCCCCAGGTGCACCCCACCAGCAGCACCCACGGAACCCTCCCTCATGCTACATACAGCATCATAAATCCCATAGAGACCATGATGGGGTCCATGAGGGCCACCAGTTGGGAGCTGGGAGGTTTGACCCCCTTGCGGGGGGTGGCTCAGCCCCACTGAAACATCTTCCAATGCACTATGGGAGGACCCAGCATGTTCAGTCCGTGATTAATCCCCACAGGCCTCCCAGGGGGGAAGAGCCAAAACTAATTTGCCTGCAAAGCCCACGCTCAGCTCCTGCGGGTCTCTGCCACAGAGACTTCGCTCAGCTCTTGCTAATCTGGGATTATACAGAGCGCTGGGGCAATTAAGAAAAACAGCTTTTCAGGCAGCAGACAATGCCTTCTGCAGCCTATTTAAATTAGTATAGTGAGAAAGATTCTTTCTTGCAGCCCTTGGTTTAAAGCCTCCTTTCCCTGGGGGGGCTGATTTCTTTCTCTTCCTGCACACCCAGCAACATTGCATCCTGCTGCGCGAGGGAGATGGAGGCCCAGTTTGGGAAGAGATCTGTCTTTGCCATGAAAGGACCTGAGAGGGGGGGTTCCTTGAGCCCTGGGCTGGGAGTGGGTGGCCAGGACAGGGGACAGTGACAGCCCTTGCTTGTCCCCATGGGGTGGAGGCATCTGGCAGCATACATCACCCCCCAGCTCCCTGCACAGCGCAGCTCACCGCAGAAAGCCCAGCACATCACGGGCTCTTTCTTGGAGCGATGCATTAGAATGCTTCCCAAAAGGACCCAGCTGAGATGGAAACCCCCAGACCCACCTCAGCTGGGTGCAGCCGGGGGGAGCGGTGGGCACTGCCCAGGAAAGGATGAGCCTGGAGATCACCGCAAATCCACCAAGAGCGCAATCGGCTCCGCAGGTCACATCCCAGCCCTCTGACGTATTCCCCTGGGTGCCCCCACATGGCCTGGGATCATGGCAGTGAGAGCCAGCCTCTGCTCCCCCACCACGAGCCCTGGAGATCCCTGTCCCACCTGAGGTGACGGATGTCCCCAGCAGTGGGGTGGAAGCCTCCCTCCTGGCTGAGCAGCGCTGCACAGCAGGTCCTTCTGCCCCATGCACGTCCCACTGTCCCAGGCTGAGCTCCGGGGGACCAGCACATCACGAAGCACAGAGATTTCCATCCCCAAGCGGAGCCAGCTCCCTGCATGGCTCGGGGTGATTGAGGACTTGGGGAGAGGTCAGAAGAAAAAGGTCATCCTGGGGTCTGCTGGTCAACAGGGACCAAGCTGGGAGAGATGCTAACCCCCCAGGGAGGCTGTATCAGCCATGGGGAGAGCTGAGAGAAGGGGATCCTGCCTCAGCCCTAGAAAGGGTGACTTTAGGTGGGAGCTTGGAGGGCTGGGGGTGCTGAGCGGTGGCCCTGGGGACACAGCCCAGCTTCGCATGGGGACAAGATGCCAGGCAGAGGCTTGGCTCCAGCATGGGGCTGCAGTGAGCACAAGAAGGAAACAGTGGCGAAGGAAACCTCAGAGCACGCTGGAGCTGGAAGCCAGGGATGGGGTAACTCTGTGCCAGGCTGGCCGGAGCCCGCGGGGCTGGTGGCCAGGGTGAGAGCGAGGGCAGCGTGCCGTGTCACTGCGGGGCTGCCGGAAAGATCCCCCAGGAAGGATGAGGCCGTTGTTTCTGGGAGAGGAAAACCAGCTGCGTGGGTTGCAAGAGGATGAAGGCCCCTTGGGGGCTTCTCCATCCACTCAGCCAGGCTGCAGAGGGGCAGCACCAGGACCCTGAGCATCAGGGACCCCAAAGCTAGGGGGGAGATTTGGGGTTTGGGCAGGGCTGAGTTGTGCCAGACCCGGGCATGGGGCTCTGGGAGAGCAATCCAAAAACCAAGCAACACCCCATGGGAATTCTCCTGAGCCTCACCTCCCTCCCCACCAGGCCTGTGCCCTATCAGTAATAACAACCGGTAACGAACCCCGGCTCGGAGAAGCCCCCCGCGTTGACCGGTGCCGGACACGCCGATGCCCAGCACTCGCCACCCAGCCAGACAATTTCCCAAACCCAGGGAAGGGGCAGCCCGTTATATAGGATAACCCGGCACAAATTCCCAGAGAGGGGAATGGGTGAGGAGGAGCTGGTGGGCCAGGGCCAGCCTGGGTGCAGGCACCCCGGGGCTGGGGGGCTTGGTCCCCGCTGCCGGACTGTGCGTGCCAAGAAACTTTATTTAATCCTCCCTTCACAGAACAAATGGTTTATAACGCTCAGCTCAAGGTAACCTTCACGCGCTTCTCCGGCTGCCTCTGCTTTCCCTGCACACATTTATTACTATTTTTTTTTCAACTTTCTATTAAAATATTCCAATAAGTTGTCAGCGTGGAG
>VZZY01007650.1:0-69146 GCA_013400335.1 Eurystomus gularis | reverse complement strand
TCCCCCCCCCCGCCGCTTTGTTTTTTCTCTTTTTCTCGCGGTTTGGTGCCGGAAAGCGGCTCCCGGCCAGTCCCGGCCCCGCCGGTGCGCTCAAGGAGAAGGATGCTGAGGATATGGGGGTGATGCTGGACCCCCACTCCCCTCCCCGGGGTCCTGGACCCCAGCGCTGCCACGGGCCCCAGGACTCGGGGCAGAGATTTGTTGAGCGGGGCTTGCAAGGGAAATAAAATAAAATTAAATAAAAAAAAATAGAGAGATCATCAAATCAGCGAATAGAATCATAGAATCATTTAGGTTGCAGAGACCTTTAAGATCATCCAGTCCAACCGTTCCCCTGGCACTGCCAGGGCACCACTAACCCCTGGCCCTCAGCACCACATCTCCATGTATATAGACTTCTTTTTTTTTTTTTTTTTTCTTTTTTTCAGATCAATGAAAAATGAATTTGAAAACTTCCTGAGTCTGGGAGTAGGAGAAATTATGATTGTAAAGTGATTAAGGTGATGGGGGATTTTTTTCCTTCCCCTTTTCTGGCAACTTGAAGCATCGAGGGGGGTTTTAAGGTGTGCTGGTGGCAGCTGGAAGCCCCATCGCTTGGCTGGGGCTGCCTCTACTGTGGCAGCATCTTGCCCAGCTGCCTCCATGCCAGGCCATGGCACGCTCCGAGTCCCTCCAGGACACGAGATAGTTCAAAAAAAGGATCTGGAGAAAATACCGTTGTCATAACGTTCAGGGGCCATGGATGCTTCTCCTGCCGTTGGGGTGCTGCAGGCAGGGGTACGGGCTTGGAGGGTGGCATTTTTCTGGGTGACGCACCCGGCTGGCTCCAGAGGAGTGGGGGAACCCCAAGCAACATGCCCACAGTGGCTGCGATTTCCTGGGGTTCTACATCCCAGCTTCCCACTGGCAGCTCCCCACTCCCAGAGCCAACACTGGGGAGAGTGGGAGTTTCGGGAAAGCAGCGGCTGAGAGGAGGGAGGGATCCTGCTGCTGTCCCTGCCAAGGGAAACTGCAGCCTCAGCCCTGTCCATGCAGGATGCAAGAGCATCCATGTGCCATCGAACCTGCCCCAGGCAGGAGCAGGCAGGAACAGGCAGGCTCATGGACCATGGGAGGCTCGTTTCCATAGGAAACCAGGCTGGAGTGCTGCCTCAGCTCCAGGCTGGGGGCTGAAGAGCTCTTTGTACTATTTTTATCCTCCCGGTACTAGGTTTCTTGGGTTTGGCCATGCCAACGGCCCGGCAGCGCTCCCTCCCTCTGGCCAAGGCTGCAGGGGACTGGGGGGAGATGAGACCTGCCATGGCTTGGGGACAGCAGCAGCACCCAGGCAGTCAGTCCCCTGCCCGGGGAGCCCCGCGCGGGGTCGGTGGGTCCCAATACCTGAAGGCTTTCCCTGCTTCCAAACAGCCCCATTCTCCCCACAAAACCAGCCATTCCCCCCTGCATTTTATAAAAACGGGGATGTCTTCTCCCCCCTCTCAATGGGAGGTTTGCAATTCCAGTCTCCTGATGGGATGTGCGGCACCTTCCGCCTGGACGAGCATCCCTCAGAACAAAGTTTGCTGCCTGCAAGTACCTTGTTGGCTTCTCTTTAAACCCTCTCCCGCACCACGGGGAGCTCAGGGCTGGGATACGCAGGGACAGGGGGGGATCACTGAGCGATGCCCACCCACATCTGTGGGGTTTTGCAGCACGCACAGGCTGGAGGAACAAGAATTCTCCCGTCTCTGGCAGATGAGCTGCTCAACAGCCATCCCGATGGGTGCGAGGGAAAATTGGGAGTCATTGGTTTAAAATAGTGCTGGCGAAAATAACATTCACAGGCGGTTTTAATTTGTTTTTTTCTGGGTGAGGCTTGCCCCAAGAGCAACCAGGGATCCTCCGGAAACATCAGGTAGATTTTCCTTATTGACTGCAATGGAAATGAAGCGACTCCGCGGCCTGAGGACCCAGGAGCTGGGTCCCTTCACCTGAAGGACCCAGTTCTGCAGGGCTTTAAGGGTTGTTTTTCACCCTGAAGGTGAAAAACAGGGCCTCTGGCTATTGCCAGAGGACTTTTGACATTGGCTTTAAGTGTCCCCAAGTACTACATGTCACCAGATAAATCCGTACGTCAGGGACGTCGGGTTGGGAGCCAAAAGTGACTGCTGAGGTTTCTGCGACAGCCTTATCCAGGGGAGCGGAGCCGGGCTGCTCAGTGCCCTGGCACCGGGGTGACTTTCCTTGTGTACAAACCTGGGACAAACATCAGTCCCTGCTGCGAAGGGGACACTGGTGTGGCCGTCTTCTCCTCCCCACCCAGGCAGCGGGTCTTCACAGGTCTTTTCAGAAACTTCTAATTACCCAGGCTGCCTCCGGAGGGCTCATCAGCAGGGGAAAAAAGAGGATGCGGTGTATTATAATTGTAAAAAAAGGCTGCATAAAAAAAATCTCATTTTGAGGATTATGAAGTGCCAGCACAAAAAAAAAAAGCTGTAAACAGGATGTCTGAAAAGATCTTAAGTGTAAAGGTCAGAATCTACAATTTAAATGGGTCGCTCCTTGCTTTCTTGCTCTGTGCCATTAATGAGCCGGGATTTAGGAAAAACAAGTTTGGGTTTGAAGCCACATTTTGGTCCTTTTCTGATTTGCAGTGTCAACTTTTGAGCAGCCAGAGGGTGCAGCTGAAAGGGTTTTCTCTCCTCCTTGGTTACCAGCATCCCCATGGAAGCAGCGGGAGGGGACCAGCGGGGACAAGGACACTCAAGCCCAAGACCTTTGCAGGCGGGTGATGCCCCAGGAGCATCCCAGCCCTGGAGCTCTCCAGCTCTGCCTTCCTCCCGAGGATGAGCCTGGCACTTGCAGATGTTGCCAGGCAGCGGCTGAGGTGGTGACATCCAGAGAATGGCAGGATAAGGAGCTTCATTTGAGCCACTTACTTACTTATAACCTCGCTGAGCCCCTATTGTGCATCTCTGGGGGCTCCCACCTCCTGGGGGGTTAAAAAATGTGCCTGCAATCCCAGCTTTCCTGGAGGTTTCGATGCCTGGGGGAGCTGGGCCAGATTATTAAGGAGCAGCTGATAAAAAGTCAATATTCAGCCAATCTCATGCTCTTGGTGCTTGTCTCCACTTTGGCCAACCTGAGCAATACGGAGCAGAAAATAGAGAGAGCCCAGAAAGAACGAACGCTGAGAACTAACAAGCTTCTGCTGGCTGAGCAGATGCCTTTCCTCCTCTTCTTCTGCATTCACCTTTTCCATCGTTACAGCTTTGACAGGAATAAGCCGAAGTTGCTGAAATGGGGCCGAGGCAGCGTTGCCCCAGTGGGCAGTGATTGCTTGCAGGGGTGAGTTTTGGGGTCTTCAGGGGGGCTTGGAGGCAGGAGGGGGTGTGAGCTGTGGTGACCAGAGCATCGCTCATGTGCCCAGTGACCAGAGCATTGCTCACATCCCCAGCACCACCCTGAGCACTGGAAAGGACAAGCCAGCCCTTGGCAGCTGGAGGGGGGATGTTGTGAAGCAGCTCTGCTGCCTTTTTACCACGGGGATCCATGCACCATGTCCCCCTCCAGCAGCCACGGGATGCTCGAGGGTCCTCCCCAAGGCTGGCATCTCCCTGGGAAGCAGCTTCACTGCCACGATCCCCCCGGGACCAGCATGAACATCTCCTGGAGACCGCATCTCCCAGTAACCATCCCCTGAGGGCTCGCACCTCTCTTGCCCTGATTTTTCTTAATTAACTCATTAGGATGGCGACAGCAATGCGGGGGTCCCAGGAGGGAAGCTCAGCCCTGCTGCCTGTGAGCTCAAGAACTGCCCCGCGGCTGCAAATCCAGGGGTTCATTTTAGGGTAAGAGAAGGAAAAAAGAGGGAGATGTTGTAACGCTGAGACAGGCTTCTGTGGACGCCGCAGGACTGGGAGGATGGACACGAGCCTCTGGTGCTTGAGTGTTGTTTTTGTGGTTATTTGGAGAGGGGGGGAATTAATACAAAAGAACCCCAAACAAGGATGAGGCAACCATGTGGATTAAAGCTGGAAGGAAGAGGATTAAGAGACTGAAGGGAAAAGAAGTGCAGAGAATGCAGATGGAGGGGTTATTTCCCCTTTCAGCCATTCTACCTTCAGGAAAAGGGGAGGAAAAAAAAAGAAAAGATCTTGATAAGCTCTTTTAAAAAAACAAGAGGTTTTCCATTTCTCTGTTTATTTATTTGTTGCCCAGGATAAACTCCTGAAATACAACGTCTCATTTGTCAGGGAGTCCCGGGGGAGCAGGGCATAAATCAGATTGCCCTACTAATAAATTCTAAAAAGCCAACACTCTGTGACTGTGCTGCTGTGCTGGCCTGGGGCAGGAGGGGATGGTTTGGGGAAGGAGGGGATGGTTTTCTCTTCTATATGTTTTGCAGCTCACCAGAGCTCAGCAGGCATCAGGCAGGGGTGCTGGTGGCTGTGCCCAGTGGTGCTGGGAGGCTGTGAGAACTGGAGTCACCAAACCCTTTCTCATGGTCCATGGTGAGAATTCCTGCCAACATCTGCCTTTGGGGCAAATGTGTTTGAGGGAGGGAGTTTTCATGCCTGTTGGAGGGTCTGCAAGGACCTGCCCAGGCTCCGCCAGCAGCACCCAGCCTGGGGGGACCCCACTCTGTGTGCCCAGGACTGGAGCAACTGGGATGCAGGGACATAAATCATCAGGGCTGAACTGTGCCTGCAGCAAGTCCCGGAGCAGCACAGGCATGAGATTAAACATCCAAGGGGATGGTGATGGATATGGGGAAGGGGTGGGCCATGGGGGATGCTCTGCCCTCCATCCTCCAGCCCAAGCAGAGGACAGTTCCTTAGATCCTCCATCACAGATGGAGAGGATGCATGACAGGACTGTACATCTGCTGGTGACCAGTTTGTCCCCACTTCTAGAAGTGTTGGGGCTTAGCCTGGGGCCTTGGCAGCTCCTTGGGAGGAGGTTTTGATCCGTCCCCAGGGTGGCTGGTGGGTCAGGGCATCCCTGAGCTGGATGGGTCCCCAGGTTCTGGTGGCAGGCGAGGCAGCACAGGTGCTTCACCAGGAGAGGAACAGAGAAACCATCTGTGAGCACGGGTTCGACCTGATGCTTCAGTGGAGGAGCAGATCCAGAGGTGAAATTGCTTTGCGTGGCTTTGCGACAGGATTTCAGCATCTTCACGTAGCGCTGGCTGATAAATGAGCCGGCTGCTCCCCCGTGCTGTGCCAGGCAGTGCCGAACGCTGCTGCAGCAGAAGCCAGAGATGCTCCTTGCCCTCCTTGGGGCCGGTTTGCACTTGACGCATCACTGGATGGGGGGAAGATGGGGCACAGCGATCTTAGTCCTGCTTAAAATAGAGAAACTCATTAAAACCTTCAAAAATCCTCATTTTCATCCCATTTCACTACACTCCCCTGGCAGCTGCCACGGCCAGTGATTGCAGCTGGCAGTGATTTGCTCTGACCTGGTCCCAGTCCAAGGGCCAAGGTGAGGGTGCAGGAATGGCTCCCATGGGGCTTCTCCCAGCCCAATTTTAGGAATTAGGGCTGACTCTGCAATGGAGCAGACGTGCAGCTCTCCTCTCCTTTCTTGCAAAAGAAACAAGCCTTGCCTGTGCCATCCGGAGCCATTCTCTCTATCACAAAGGTGGCCACTATATGATTATTACTGATAATTATCATTATTTATTATTACTACTGCTACTAAGCACCTGGTTGGGAGTAGAGCTCGGCAAGGGCTGCCCTCCTCCAAATGATGCCTAGGAAACTCCTGCAGATAATTCCTGTCAATATTAATGCATTGAAGGGGGAATAAATCAATAAAGTCCAGGTCTGCTTGTGGTGACTGTATAAAGGAAAATGATTATTTCAGCCAGCCTGGCTCTGGCAGAGCCACAATCGGCCCTCGATGGTGGTGTTCTGGCTCTGCCTCCATCCCCGAACCAGCACTGCCCCAGGGCTGACTGCTGCAGGCTGCCCAGACTTGCCCAAGCACAGCCACAGCCCTGGTCCCGATCCCACTCCTTGTCCTGGTCCCAGTCCTAGTTCCAGTCCCGGACCTAGTCCTGGTCCCAGTCCTAGTCCTCATCGTGGTCCTAGTCCCAGTTCTGGTCCTGATCCTGGACCTTGTCCTGGTCCTGGTCCTAGTCTCAGTTCTGATCCTGCTCCTGGTCCTGGCCCTGGTCCCAGTTCTGGTCATGGTTCTAGTCCTGGTCCTGGTCTTGGTCCCAGTCCCACAGGTCTCCCATCCTGGTGCCCACATTGGAAGCAGCTCCAGCTATTGCAGAGGGAAATTCCCATTGAAGATCAGAAAAAAACCCTTCTCCTCATGAGAGATCGGCAGCCCCGGAATGGGGACACCAAGGGCAGCTGAAACACTGAGGGTTGGGGCTGGAAGGCTCTTCTCCGCCTGATGCACAGCCCAGCTCAGAGTAGCTCATCGCCTGCTTTTCCCACCAACCATCCTTCAGTGCCCACCACAGCCCAAACTCCCCCCGTCATCTGCCGTTACTCTCACTCTCTGCTGTTCACGTTTCCTCCTTGGTGTGGTACGGATGAGCCGAGCACACAGTGTTGTCTGGGCATGATTCTCCCCTCCGGTAAGAAGGAATTGATTACTGGTTTAGAAAAGAAAGGAAGAAAAAATTTCTCCAGGCAAATCAGTGCTCATGATTGGTGGGAACGGGGCTTGTAGGGGAAAGGAACATCTTGTGTGAGTATGTATATATTCTACATGTATGTATATAGAGGTGTGTGTGAGGGCCAGAATCATAGAATTGTTTTGGTTGGAAGAGACCTTTAAGATTATTGAGTCCAAGCGTTCTCCCAGCACTGCCAGGGCACCACTAACCCCTGGCCCTCAGCACCACATCTCCATGGCTTGGAAACCCCTCCAGGGATGGGGACTCCACCACTGCCCTGCCCAGCCTGGCACAGCCCTTCACAGCCCTTCCCACCAAGAAATTGTTCCTCGTGGCCCAACTAAACCTCCTCTGGCACAACTTGAGGCCATTTCTGCTTGTCCTGTTGCTTCTTTCTTGGGAGAAGAAACCAGCTCCCACCCCACTACGACATTGCCACAACCTCAAGCTCCACAGTGATGGCACCCAGTGACTCCCAATGTCTAGTAAGGGCTGGACTCATGCCACAGCCTCACTTTCCTACCTGCACACTTATTTAAAGGAAAAAAAACCCTGGTTTTGAGCATCATGCCCCTCTGTTGAGGTGTGTCCAGAGTAGTGGCATCGCAGGTGGGAGGGAGGAAGGACCACATGCCCATCACTGCCCGGCAGTCCCCAGGCACAGGCGGCACCACCGCAGGGTCCTGCAAAACCCCGGCTCTACAAAGGGGATGAGGTCCGAGGGGCTGTCCGGGTGTGACCATCCCCTCCAGTGTCCCCTCGCTGCCGGCAGTGCCTGATCCGGCGCCCACAGAGCGCTCGGGCACCCAGCAAACCCGTACCTGCTACTCCCTGGCTGGGTAGCTGCCGGCACGCAGCCTCCCCGTCCCCAACCCATGGTAGGAGATTACTGGAGCTTTGGAGCAGACACGTGTCATGGCTGTGTCCTAGTTTTTGAGAGCGGAATCCAGGGGAAAAAAAAAAAAAGCCGCAGTTGTGGTGAGAGCAAATATAGTAACTCACTCTCACGCCGGCTCTTCAGGCACGTTGCTAGCTGTAAAGCTGTGCCATGGTCACATCCTCGCAGGCTGGCAAGTCCCCTAGGAAAATGGAAAATGATTTGGTTGTCCCGCACCTTCTCATCCTTCCCAGTGGAAAAGCACCTCCAGTCATGTTCCTGGCTGTGTCTGACACAACCAGGAGGGCATCTCACCTTTTGCAGGGCCAGCAGCCAAGTCACCTCCTGGGCAGTGTCCCCGTCTCTGTCCCTGTGCCCCTTCCTGTCCTTATCCCTGTTCCCGTTCTTGTCCCCATCCCCGTTTGTTCTCCTGTCCTTGTCCCCAACCCCATTCTCCATCCTTACCCCCATCTCATCCCCACCACTTTCTCCATCCATCTCATCTCATCTTATCCCATTCCATCCCATCCCCATCCCATCTCCTTCTCTGTCCCATCCCCATCCCCATTCCCTTCCCTTCCTTTCTCCACCCCATTCCATCCCTATCCCTGTTCCCTTCCCTGCCTTTCCCCATCTGCATTCTCAACCCTATCTCATCCCCATCCCATCACTTCCTCACCCCATGAAGCTCACTCCCATTGAAAGGGAGGTGTTAATTTCACTGCTGTTACTAATTAATTACTAATTGAGAGCTGTATCTCACTGGAGCAGAGGGTCCCGGGCAGGCACGGGCGGCTGCACTCTCTCTTTGGCTGGAAGCATCAACCAAAAACATCCCGTGGCGGCTAAATCCCAACATCCTGACCTGGATCCGCACAGTGAAAGAATCATTTAAAGCCACTTAATCACCAGCCGGTGGCAAAAGGCAGCTGGATGGGCAAAGAGCGGTGGGTGATGCCGGGACACAGCCATGGCCCCCCAGCATCACCCCAACAGGACGCTGTAACTCAGCTGAACGTGGATTTGCTGCCTCTGCTCCATTATCACCGATCAATAGAACAGTTATTACTTAATGGGCTAAAATTGTCATCCTAATGTCCCAGATCTGCGTGTTACGGCGTGGCTAATTGGTACAGAGCTGGTGCGGGGGGCTTAATGAAATTGCAAATTCAGGCACATTCATCAAACAATTATTTCACAACCATGAGACAGACGTTGCTAAACCTAATTAAGAAATAAACAAAGTTAATCAGTGAACAGAAAACATTTACTAATCATATAGATATGTTGCAAGAAAGAAATATTAGGCAATAATTTATTAAAGATTCCCAAACCTGCTCCTCTTCTTAATAACCCAGGGCTCTGGCTTCCAGGAAGCACCATCTCAGTTTTATTAAAGCATTTGTTCTGCTTTAAGGTCTACTGGGCACCGGAGAACAAAAAATATATTACTCTGCAAGATGAATAATTGCATCAATTTAAAATAATAGGGCCGGGTACGGCACGGGGATGTGTGGGTGACACCTAACACTGAGACTGATGCATTTTGGGCTTAATTATCAGTGGTTAGTGCTTTCCCAGCTCAAAAGTTAATTCCGATTCCGACATAAGAGTTGCAAAAGGACATAAAGATGAAAGTCGGTGGCATTTCTCTTTCCTCTGCCTTTTCATAGCTTCTTGTCAAAACCTGCTTGTCTGGCAGAATTTCTGTATGTAAATGGGAACATTTCTCCCCAGACTTCCTTCTGATCCCCAGCGGGAAGGGATTTGAAGTCCCTGAAGTCTTGCAAGTCCATGCTGAGGCCATGGAGCAACCTCAGGGATCCCATCACCAAGCATCCATGGGTGGTCCAGCTCTGCTTTTGGAGCTCCTGGTTTTCCCCCCTTCCCCAGCTCCCCATGTGCACCAGTGAGATGAGCTGGGAGCTGCTGGCCTTGGCTGTCCCCTCCCAGCCCTGACAGTGATTCACCACAAGGCCATTAGTGCCAGCAGGGATGGAAAGCAGATGCTGAGGTCAGCGGCGGGGCTTCGGGCAGCTGCCTGCTGAGGTCCTGCCTGCACCCAGATCTATGTTTGCATGCTAACGGGGGGACTCTCAGTGCCCCCCCAAACCCCTGAACCCCAAGGCTTCCCCCATCCCAGGGAACATCCCCAAAATGTTCCTGACCATGCTGGGGAAGGGTCTAGAGCACGAGTCTGGTGAGGAGCAGCTGAGGGACCTGGGGGTGTTGAGCCTGGAGAAAAGGAGGCTCAGGGGAGACCTTCTGGCTCTTGATAGCTCCCTGAAAGGAGGTTGGAGCCAGGTGGGGTTGGGCTCTTCTCCCAAGGACAAAGTGACAGGACATGAGGAACTGGCCTCAAGTTGCGCCGGGGAGGCTGAGGTTGGCCATGAGGAACAATTTCTTTGTGGCAAGGGCTGTGCCAGGCTGGGCAGGGCAGTGGTGGAGTCCCCATCCCTGGAGGGGTTTCCAAGCCGTGGAGATGTGGTGCTGAGGGCCAGGGGTTAGTGGTGCCCTGGCAGTGCTGGGGGAACGCTTGGACTCAATAATCTTAAAGGTCTTTTCCAACCAAAACAATTCTATAATTCCATGATTTTTTCCCAGGAGGATGGAGGGCTTGGTTCTGGCCCTCAGACAGGAGTGGGGCTGCCAGAAACACTGTCCCCAAACAGAAACCGGGCAGAGGAACACAGGGGCCGTGGAAGTGATTTCATGCTCGTACAGCATCACTGCCATCTCTTTGGGGCTGGGGAGGGCACCCAGCAGCACCTGTTGTGGTCTGGGACCTGCTCCTGGGGTGGTGGGGTGGCTCCAAACAAACCATTGCCTCATCTGCTCTTCCTCAGGAGGGTTTTTATGGGTTTTCACTGCAAACTTTTGAAACATCATCATCATAGTTTCCCAGCAAACCATCACTCACAGGATGCCCAAAGCTGCCTCGGGTAGGATTCACCACACCCACCAGTGCCACTGAGGTCCCCATGGTCCTGTTTTCAGCATCCATTTGCACAGGAGAAGGGCCTGACCCACACCCCGGAGCAGTTTTTAGGGCTGATTCAGTCTTTTTTGAGACATGCACAAGCACTGCTCTCAGGGCAAGGTAAAACCTGCCTGGGAAAACCACTCAGCTCTGCCAAAAACACCTTCTGCATTTTCTTTGGCACAGAATTATCCCCAAACTCCAATATTTGTGGTCCCGAAGCCACATTTTAGTTTCCCCTTTGGCCCTGGAGCAGCGCTGGGACATGGCCTTGGGGTTTTATCCCTGAATCCCTTGGCTGAGCAGGAATCTGGTGCTCTCACGCTATTCCTGCTCCTCTCCTGGGATGAAGGAGAGGGGTGGGATGAGGCTGAGAGTTGCTGGGCTCGGGGGAGGCTGGTAGGAGAGCCCAGCACTGCCCTCAGTGCCCTCCCAAGACCACCTTGCACTTTATTTTTCTGCATCTCTCTCCAGAGCCATCATCAAGCCCGTTTTCCCCGCAGCCAGGCTAAGCCGTTTATCGAAAGCCTCCATCATTAGGTTAATGATTCTCAGCAAATCATTTCATCCACAGCCTGGTTCATCCAGAAAATGGAGCAGCACCGTCGACAGCTCGATGGGATGCAGGAGGGGTGCTCGGCACCGTTACACCCCTGTTTGATACCCCACGATCTGCGTCATGCCCGGTGCTGCTCAGGACCCTGATCCTGCCTCCATCAGCACATTTTTGACCCGCAGAAACAGACCCATGGAGCAGCAGGGATGGTTTCTGTCTCCCTGCATCCCAGCCTGGCACCGAGTGGTTTATGCTGGCACACGACTTATTCATCTGGCTCAGAAGCATCTGGCTCTGTTCGACGCCGCAGGGACGGCTGGAGCTGACAGCAGGGGCTTCATGAACCCATTAGCCCTGCAGCTTCATAGGAGCATTGCAACGTGGTGGGGGCACCTTGCAATGGGGGGATGAAGCAGCTTTGCTTCAGCTGCAGCCTCCATGCTCCTGCTACCCACGCTGAGGGCCACACCACTGGCTCTCCCACGGCCACCACCTCTCCACAGGGATGTGACATCTGCCTCTGCACCACCAATACCGGACGCATCTCCCTGGCAAACTCTGAGCTCCGGGATGAGCCCTGGGAGAGCTGGAGGAGGCGAAGGGCAGCGATGCTGCAAGGACAGCCCAGGGTGGCTCGGCTCTCCTCCAGCATCAGGGGTATCTCTTGGACCACACTGACCAGGACCTGGGGACAAGCACTATTTGCCACATAGCCTCCTGGGTGCTCATTGTCCTGAAACCACCTCATGTCATCATTCATCTCCCTGAGGCCACAACATCAACTGCATCTCAGAGCAGGCAGCCAGGAACCGATTTGCTGTGCCAGCACTGCATCCTGGACCGTGCAACCTGGGATCCCAGG
This sequence comes from Eurystomus gularis, assembly GCA_013400335.1. Taxonomy (NCBI): domain Eukaryota; kingdom Metazoa; phylum Chordata; class Aves; order Coraciiformes; family Coraciidae; genus Eurystomus; species Eurystomus gularis. The sequence continues at coordinate 57,252 of VZZY01007650.1, read as the reverse complement.
GCATCAAAATGCAACTTGGTTCTTTTGGGAAGGGGACACGCCCCAGGGGTCGGGGTGGCATCCGTTGGGTGGGGGGAAAGATGCAATTTTCAGCTTTCTGGACCCACACAGCGGCTGATGCTGCTGCTCTGCAGCGCTGGCCTCGTTGGCATTCTCTGGCAGTGCTGCATGCCCAGCGGGACCAGCAGCCACTGCAGAGCCTGAATTATTCAGCTCAAGCAGGGCCCATTTGCTGATGGAGCAAGAGAGGGCTCATGAGCAGGACGGAGTGCCCAGCTGCTTTGGGAAGATGCTCCTTGGGTGAGCTCCTGCGGCAGAAACCTCAGCTCTGCTGGCTGGATGCTGCTGTCATGATCTCAGCAGCAATAGATCCAGGGCATCTGTCACACCTTGCCCCGATAAGGATCTGTCTAAAAAACACAAATAAAAATGTGGGGGGAAAAAACCCCCATAAATAAATGATTATGTTTAAAAGTGTCTTTTTCTATGCTGAGGAAAAAACCCATGAATAAGTTGCCATGTTTAAAAATGCCCCTTTCCACAGTAATGCTTAAAAATTGCAGATCTGCACCTTCCTCCCTTTCACAAACTCATCAGCATTTAAGGAGGAGCAGTTTTAGGTCACCTCATTCCCAATCAGGCAAGGACTGAGCTAAAGCAGAGCGATGGGTTTCCAGAAAACCTTTGCCTCTGTGTCTCAGAGGGGGTCTAAGAGGTTCCGTGTCTCACCCAGCTCCCAGACAAGGTGTGGGTCTGTCACCTACGGCAGCATCACCACCCAGCCCAGGACTGCAGCACCAGGGACTGAACCATGGTCCTGCTCCCAGGGCTCCACGAACCAAGCCTCACACTGGTCATCTTCACCCTGACAGCCCAGACCTGCCTCTTCCCAGAAGACAGGGACCAGCACTGGCTCCCTGCCACTGCTGTGGCATTTCCAGTGGCAACCATGAAGTTCCGGGTGGCTTTGGTGGCACATACCAGGTCACCAAGCCCCAGCACTGCTAGAAACACTCTCAGCTCTCCCCCAGGATCCATGATGGATGGCACAAAAGGACTGAAAAATCAATCCAGGCATCTGCCAGCATCCGGCTTGAGCTGCTAATTCCCCCAGTTGCTCAAGTGCCAGGCGAAGGTCACTCTGGCCTGATGGAGCTGGAACGGCTGCTGCTGGGAAGAGCAGCTTCTGAAACCATTTTTTGTCAGAATAATTCTATTCAAGCGCCTGGGAGGGATGGCAGTGGCCAAGCCCAGCCCTGTCCACCAGCAGTCCCCACAGGGGGACGTGTATCCCCAGCTCCCGAGTCCCTGGAGGTGGCTGGCTAGCAGAAGACAGACAGAAAGGCAAGGACATGTCCCCAAGCCTTTCCCGTCATCCCCAAGAGAAACTCACGGCAACAGTCCTGCCTCAGCTTGCTTTCCTCTTTGGAAATTGGGTTGAGTGCTCCTTGGGTTTGCTGTTGTGGAGGGTCCACATTTGTGGCTCGATGCTGTCACCTCCCCTGTCACCCTGGGGTTACTATCCCCTCCCTGGGGGACACTGTGCAGATGGAGACAGTCTGCCAGGGCTGCTCTCCAACCACAGGCGATGCCGGGGAAACTGCTTCTCCAAATAGCTGCCAAAACTCAGGGGCACCAAGAGCTCTTGCTGGTTTTAGTCCCCACCTTTGCAGACCTCCTGCTACCTGGACAGGGCTGAGGAATCGTGGGAAGCTCAGCAGGGAGCAGAAAAGGAACCAGCCCTTTCTGATTTACACTGCGAAGCTTTTTCAAACAAGCATCATAAAACCACTGTGAATTGGACATCTCAGGGACAAAAAAACCCAATAGAAATAAAGATGAAGTGGAGGGAAGGAGCTGCTCTTCAAGCACCCGTGGCAACCAAGGCTAAAGAGAGCTGTCAGGTCGGGGAGTGGGGGTGTAAGGAGGTGGTGGGGTCCTCCCAGTGCTACTGGGACAAAGCTGGAGGTGAGCAGGGGGGAGCAGAGGTGGTACAGGATGGACCATTCTGGTTTGGTCAGATGAAGGATGAGCAACAGGCAGCTGAAAACCCAAGGTGACTTGCCACGTCTCCTCTGCCCCGCAATTTGATGATTAAACCAACCTGCTGCCAACAGCCTTCACAGCTCCATCCTGCCAGGTGCCAAGAGGAGCTGGCTATGGGCCAGAGCTGGCTCCAGCACCAGCATGGACACACACTAGTCCCTGGGCATGCTCCACCAGTGAGTCCCCCTGCACTCTGGGGCTGGAAACAAACACAAAACTTCTTATTAAGCTTTTGTCTTGATCCATACCACATCTATGCAACCTTTTGCTCCCTCCAGACGCCTTTCCTAAAGCAAGTCCTGGCTGGGGGGGTACCACACCCCAGGGGTGAGTGTCCCACACACACCCCAGGGACAAACCAGTATCCCCTTGCTGGCAGCTCTCCCATGCTCTTGGGGGAATCTGGTTGGCACCAGCATCCTAATTTTTAACTCTATTTTGGCCTAAGTCCTTGTCTGAGTTCAATGTCAGCACACTCCGCATGCTGCCTTTCTCCCAAGCTCCCCATGTAGGACATTAACAAGTATTTCAGGCTGATTAGGAAAAGAAGGCATTGGAGATAAACTGGGATGAATAAACGTTGTCTCACTTCCACCAGAGGCTTTCTATGGATGGATGGTCCCGATGCACCCACTGTCCCCACCTCTCCATGCTGTCCCCATCACACTCCCCCCCAGCCAGAGTCCCTCTGCCAGCAGCTGCTTCCATGAGTGCAGGAAACTCTGCAGCATCCCTGGTTGCCCCGTGGCTGCTGCAGGACCATGAGATGCTGGGGATTGGGATGGCGTGGCCAACACCATGTCCCACGGCACACGGGCTCTGCGGTGCCGGCACCGTCCCCCTGGCACCGTGTGGGTCCCCAGCCCGTTGCTCAGCATCTCCCGGTGCCACCGGCAGCATCATCTGCCAGGTATGCACATTGCCAGGGCTCAAATGCTTTCCCCGTGTCATTTTTCAAACGATTAAATATAAAAAGACTCAAGTGCAGCTCATATTTCAGTGTTAATGTTTCTGCCAAATATTATCACGTCGACGCTGCTTGTAAAACAAAAGCAATCGATAACGTTATATCTCTGGGAGAGTGGCTCGGGCACAGGATTATCCTCATGTGCACCCAGACACGCTACCTGTGCCTGCCCAGCACCAGAGCTTTGCACCTGGGGGCCTTCTGGGTTTTTCTTTCCCTTTTTTCAGGCTTTTAATTCAGCAGCCGGTTAATGCGCTTTGCTTGGTGCTTCTGCTTTCAAACGAGAGCTGCACCCAGTGGGGCTGCAGCCCAGAGCAGAGCAGATGATTAACGATGAGGTATGTAGAAGGTCGCACATTTTTCCGTGGCCAGGAGGAAAGGTATTTCCCCAGGCAGGGAGGAGAAGGAATCATCTGGGTGGTCCAGCCAACAGCAAGTAGAGGTGAGCCCACATCGGGCACTCAGGACCCGCGCAAGCCTCTGTCATATCCCCTTGCTGCTTTGAGCAAACACAGCCATAAAACCCGAACTGCTTGCCTGTTGCACATGAAAACTGAGCTCACGTCTCGCTCGGAATTATTCACGCTTGGCTCTGTTCTCCCTAATATTAAAAAGCTGCTGCTGTGGGAAACGCTGTTCCCTTTTTTCCCAGACGCTGTTCCAGATGGTTCTGCTCAAGCCCTTCACCAAAGAGCAAGCTGGGGCTCGGTATTTCTGTGCTCTGTGTCCAAGCAGCTCAAAGGGAAGGGGGAGAGGAAGAGGAGGGGAAAGGAAGAGGACCCAGAGCACAGCAAGCTCCTTGTCCTTGTGCATGCAGGGCACACTCACCTGATGGACAGCGCAGGTCTGCTGCATGGGAAGCATGTCCTGTGCCAGCACTGCCTCCATTGCTTGTCTTTGGCCTGACCCACACATCTTCTTCTCCTTATTGGTGTCGGAGGAAGGTGAGCACCAGATCAGGGTATACCAGAATCCCATGGCACTAACACAGCAGGTCCAGAGTTACCTGCAGCATCACTCTGCAAGCTCAGCTCTACAAAACCTGCCCTCCAGGTGTTGCGCTGGTTCAGCCATCATCATTTTATGCTGCCTTCAGTTGCCTGATCACACAGGCCACTGCTGAACTCAGCAACATCCCCTCACAAGTCTTCTTTCAGACAGTCCTGCCATGGGTTCCTGTGGGCTCAGCTCCTCCACTGCCCACTGTGGTGCCAGCATCGCCTGCCAACAGGAAGCTCTTCTGACTCCTCAGCTCCTGGTTAAAATAGCCCTGGCCCTGCCCACCACCCCAACCACGACCACCTGGGTGAGGGCAGAGCCACAGAGACACAGGTGGGCCAGGTTCTGCCTCTGGAACATGAAGCCAGTGGGGAAAACAAAACGTTCTGCTAGGTTGTGACTCATTCACAGGTCAACTCCAACTTGAGGCCCACAACTCAGGCCACAGCCCTTCACCAGGTCAGCCTTAAAATGAGGGTCGATCCAGGTCTTGTCATGGAAAACAGGGCAGGGGGCAGGAATAAAGTCCCCAAACCCTGGAATCATTTTGACCCTTCTACAGGCCAAGCTTGGATATAAATCATGGTCTTTGGGAAGACAGCAAGGTCAAGACTCCAGCTGTGGGGAGGTTTTCTGGCAAGGGAAGATGCAATCTGGAGGTCCCAGCTCTCCCCACGACAAGAGGAGAGGACCTCCCTCCTGAGACAAGCCCCTGATGATGCTTTGCAGAGCATCCCCCATATGTTATCACTCCTGCATCACTCAGCACGATGTCTCCACCAAGAAGTGGAGAGCCTCTGCAGCAAGGTGGCAGGACATTTCTGAGCAGCTTGTGAGGAAAGGATTATTTCGGACTAATCCTGAGGCTCCTGCCTGGGATGCAGCAGCTGATGCATCAGAACTGCCACACGTATGGATACGGTTGGAAAAAAAGGCTGGTGGTTCAGGACGTGCTAGAAACTGCTGCGTGGAGCAGGCTGGAGTCAGGTATAAATGGTCAAGATATACAGCATGTTTTGATCTGCTTTCCTCTGGACTGGCAGAACAGCTTGCTCTGAGGCAGGTTTTCCTGCCTGGTTTCCCTGCCTCGCTGTCTCAACAGGCTTGTTTCTCTGAAAACTTTCCAGCTCCTGGATTACAGCAAGTTTGCAAGGCCAGGCCATTAAATACGCGCGGAGAGCAGCAAAGGCTGGGGATGAAAGCAATGCCTGCGCGAGGTGAGGGCAGAGCTGGGCCGTCATTAACACCCCAGCCTTGGGGACAGCAGAGCTTTGGAGATAAGGCTCATGGCTGGATTCCGCCCCTGGAGATCCCACCTGCCTTTCGCAACTGAGCGGGAGTCATGCATAGCTGAATCATTTGGATTTTTTTGAAAGGAAAATGCTCTTTGCTCACAGGCTGAATAAAACCCTGATTTGCTGAGGCTCTTGAGATCTTGGCTGTAGCGCTCCGGGTTTCCATGGCAGGGCTCTTATCAGGTAGATAACAATCCGCTGTTCAGCTCAGCCCTTAATTAATGATGCTCACCCTCATGGAGGGAACAAAAAGGAGTGACAGAGACACCCATGAATTTCTTAAGCTCCTTCTTGCTCAAATTCAGCCCATCCTGTTTACAAACACCCCGAATGCTTCTCCTGATGGCAATCCCCTTGGACATGGCAGTAAATATTTCTTTTTTTTCTCATCTTTGCTTTTCATGTGCCAGCACTTTCCTTTTCCAGTTTTGACCTGATCAAGACGACCCTTTTCTTTTTTTCTTTGACAGTTTTTGGAAGGAGCTTCTTTGTTGAGGTTTTGTTTTTTTTCACAGCGCTGCCAGAAAACCTGAGAAGTCAGTTATCTCTGCAGCCCTCATGAATTCAGAGTACCCACTCTGCTCTCTAAAAGCAGATAACTGCAATTTCGTCTTGACTCCAGCTACTTAATTCAGCTCAGAAGGCAAGTTCTGGGCTCCTGCTGCCTGATCTCAGCTGCTCCAGCCTGGCCACGACTGGAGGACAGGACAGCATTGAGGGCAGCTGGCTGTGCCCATGACCTTCCATGAGGGACTTTGATTCATCCCAGCATCCCCAAAACATACCTGACAGGTCCCCTCTGTGTCCTATATCATGGGCTGAGGATGTTAAAATGGGTTTGCATTGCCTTCCAGAGTAGTGACATCCTGGCAAAGCCTCCATGAGGTCCTCAGCACCCATCACCTTTTCTTCCAGGCCCATGTTCTGCAAGAAACTGCTCCCAGCTGGTATTAATTCCACCTGGATTACTGTAAAATATAATTTCCCACCTCTGACTCAGTGCAGCAGCAGGATGCAAGCAGTTGTACCAGCACAGCAAGGACTGTGGATGGGGGTGAGCCCCTTCCCAGCGCCGTGGGGACCGTGGGCTTCTCCAGGGCTGCAACATCAATTTTAGTCTTGCACAGGGTTCTCGGTCAGGATTTTCCCTTATTTTTTCACTTTCTCTCTGCCAAGCCATGCCTACTTGCAGCCGTATATTTTAATCCAAACCTGGTCCCAGTTTTGAGTTTTTAATCAGAGCTGTCACATAATTTAATCTGCACTGATTAGATGAATGAAGGTGTCACCAAGGCAAACACCCAGTAAGGATAGCCCACCTCACACTTTGCAGACAAAGCTTTTAGGAAAGATGACCTAAAAGCAGTTGTCTTATTCCCAGCATTATTGCAGCCTGGTAAGGGTACCCAGCACCCACCTCCAACACCCGGCTGTCCCCCTGGGCTGCATCCCACCCAGAGGAGATTCATCCCAAACACCCACATGAGCACACAGAAAATGGTGCTCGCTGGAAACACAGTCCCCAGGGGAACTCTGTGGCTGAGATGAGCTTAGTGTGACACTCAACCTTTGATCAAAGGGTGTTAGAATTGTAGAATCCTAAATTCTTTTAGGTTGGAAAAGACCTTTAAGATCACCAAGTCCAACCATTAACTGCTAGATCACCACTAAACCATGTCCCTCAGCACCACATCTCCACAGCTTGGAAACCCCTCCAGGGATGGGGACTCTACCACTGCCCTGCCCAGCCTGGGCCAGGTTGCAACAACCTTTTTAAGTAAGACATTTTTCCTCATACCCAACCTAAACCTCCCCTGGTGCAACTTGAGGCCATTTCCTCTTGTCCTGTCACTTGTTCCTTGGGAGAAGAGCCCAACCCCACCTGGCTCCAACCTCCTTTCAGGGAGCTATCAAGAGCCAGAAGGTCTCCCCTGAGCCTCCTTTTCTCCAGGCTCAACACCCCCACGTCCCTCAGCTGCTCCTCACCACACTTGTGCTCTAGACCCTTCACCAGCCCCCTCTCTGGCCACGTTCCAGCCCCTCAATGTCCTTTTTGGAGTGAGGGGCGCTAAACTAAGCACTGTTGATTGAAAACTGGCAAAGCCATGGACCCAAAGTTGTGGGACAGCAGGAGCACAATGAAGAAGGTCAGACCTGCATGTTTCCAATTAAATGCTGCTTTCCCCTCCCAAGTGGGTGACGTCGGCCAGCATGGGCAGTCTGGGTCAGCAGGTACACAATTGTCACAGAACCCCAACATGGTGGGGGTTGGCAGGCACCTCTGGAGATCATCTTGTCCAACCTCCCTGCTAAAGCTTATTTTATTACAGTTGAGCGTGGCATCAATCCAGTTCCCACATGCAGGTGCCGTGTCAGACCACCCCAGCCCAGGCCAGCAGAAACACCTCAACATTTAATGCACGTGCTGTGCCGACGTTGTCAGCTGGAGACAAGGACACCTTCTGGGGCCTCTGCCTATGCAAGAAACCCAGCATTATGCCCAGCTAATATTCAAGCTGTGATGAATCAGAACACTCCACTCTCTGTTCCAATTACACTCCTTCTTTGCCTGTACATCCATTGTTATTTTTGTTGGAGCCCAGCAGAGTCTATTGGAGCTGGGGATTTACGGCAGCTGCCGGCCACGCCGCTCCCCAGCGGCAATAACTTGTATTCCTACTACGCAGCATGCAGTAAAAAAGGCTGATATTTATTCTTTGGATTTTTCTTGCCCAAGAAAGTCACCGAAATTCACTCAGCCACTAAAATGCGGCTCTGTATTTCACAGGCGATGTCATTGCAGCTACCGGTGTGGTGAGGATGTGGAGGTGGCTCCATAGGGTGGTCCAGAGGAGCTGAGCATCACCCGGGTGTCTTTGTTGGCCGCTCCCACTCAGGACTCAACACCACCCTGCAGAAACAAGACATCCCAAAACCTCAGTTTCCCCCAAGGAAAGGCTTTGTGGACTCTCCAGACCCCACCACAGACTGTCTTCAGCCCCACAGCCACTCCTGAATAGTTCTGCAGTGGGCCAGTAGCCCAGAAGAGATGCTAGCCTCAGCTCTGTCCAGATGAGTGAAAGAATAACAGTTTATTTTTAGGCTGTGCACCAACGAGATGAAAGCCATTGATCTGAGCTCATAATTACATCGTTATCTGTGCCCTACAAGATAAAGAGATTTCTCGCTGCAGGCTTTTTGAAAAGCTGGGCTTGGAAGCAGATAGAAGAGGGATTTATTTAGTTGAGCTTCTCTATTTTTTAAGCAAAATGTTAAATAGTAGAAGTTTGCTTTTATTTCTTTTCCTTTTTTTCTCCGGAAGATGGAATGCCATGGAAGGTCTCTCTCCCACTCAGTGCAGCAGGAGATCCTCAGTGCCCTCCTGATGCCCCAGGATCATGCAGAACATGTTATGAGAGCTCCATGATGTGTTCTTTTTGTGAATTATACCCAAGGAGATAGTTTAGAAGAGAGCACTACAGGATGCTGGCATGAATTGGGTCACTGGGTGCTGCCATGACCTTCTGGAGCAACATGCACCTTGGAGAGGAGCCATTGGGCCATACGCTCCATTTTGCATCTCCCCCTCCAGGAGAGGAACAAGAGCCCAACGTTTTGTCAACATCTTCAGCCTGGTGCTTGTTCAGCGGGGGAGGTCTACTCCACTTGCTGGTCCTGTAGCTTTTCCACTCTGACTGTCCTGGCTGCTCACCAAGACCAGCAAGGGACCTGTGTCCATGTCAGCTGCTTAGCGTGCCTGCTGTCACCCTGTGCTTTACAGCCCTCTCAATGAAGAGCAAATCTGTATTGATTTCAGAAGAACTACAGCTGTAAATTACTGGTCATGACTGGCTTGGCCAGTACCGAGATGAGAATCTATTGATTGCGCTGAAGGTCTAAATCTAATTAACACGCAAGGAAACTGGTTGGAACAGCAGAAGGATTCAGATGTTCTGAGATGTAATTAAAACTGCAAAGCTACCTACAAAAGCAGAACATGCAAATAATGGTCCTGATCAAGCACAATTTGCAATCCGAGGGCTTCCTTTTCAGAGAGGCTGAGGAGAAAATGGGAGCAGAAATATCAATCAGAGGAACAAAGGCCCCTCTCTTATCCCCATGGGTTAGGTCAAAATGCCTCTTTCTCTCTTTTTTGAAGCACTTTCCATTCAGGACTTCACAGCCCACCACAGCTGGCACTGCCTTGCTCACAATTAAACAAGGCAGCATGTTAATCACGGGGGATGCTTGCTCCAGTCCTCAGCTGGAGATGGGTGGCTTCTCCACTGGGACCTCCTGGCTGGGATTTCTCAGCTGGGACCTCTCCACGGGCCACTCACCACAAGAACATCAGGCAGCAGCAGAGAGGGAAAATCAATGGGAAGCTCTCATGTCAAAAAACACTAATAAAAAGAAGTTAAAGCTCAATTTGAAGGCTGCTGGACATCTTTAGGAACTAGTTTTTTCAGAGGACAAAGACCCAACTATTTCCTGCCACTAAAGGTTTGGAAGAGAACAAGCTTTAGCAGCAGAAAAAGGGGGGGTGCAGTTGGCCTGGATGTTCTCAGCACACCTGGTAATTACAGGGATGGTGGTTTGTTCATCCATCCATCCATCCATCCATCCATCCATCCATCCATCCATCCATCCATCCCTCCCTCCCTCCCACCTAAAATGCCACCACTGGCAGTCACCAGGAGCACACATACAGCTTCATCCTTTCTGGAAAATGACTCATTTTCTCTGTTCAAGACTCTTAGTGTCCAGCATGACATAAGCAATGAGCTTTGTGCTCATTGTCCTCACAAGCCATCCCTCTCCTTGTCCTCTGAAGACAAGCCAACACATCCTGCAGCTCACTGGGAGCTAAAGTGATTTTTTCTTTTTTCCTTAGAGTTTGCCCCCAAAGAGGAGATCATCTCAGACAATTCAGTCATCGCTGTATGTTTTTAACCTCTGGTTGTTTTCCTGCTAGCATGCATGAGAACTTCAGGTCTTCTCCTGCTGGTGGGAGAGCTGAGGGTCCTCATCAAGAGCAGTACTTACAGTCAGCACCTCACAGTGATTTTAATGATCTTAGAGGTTTTCAATGCCCGTCATTGGTGCTGGCTCTCACACAAACGCCCTAACTACCACAAAATGGTATCTAACTTGCCATTTTGACCTTTTTGCTTCAAGATGAGTCCAGCTGACCACCGGCTGTTCTGAGGAAAGTGGTCCCTGGTTTGCACATCTCTCCTGAGCAATTATTTCCAAGCCAACTATGATGGCACCTCTTAAGCATAGACACCTCATGAACCTTTAACTGCCCACAGACCTCTCTTGAAGGACCACCACTGGCCCAGCCTCAGGGAAACCACGGGTTAAACCTGCATTGTGTGGAAGCTGCCACGGGGCTGGGACAGCTCCACCACCACCCCAAGGCTGTCACCCATCTAGGCTCAGCAACAGCTTGCACCGAGGCTGCATTTTGGGGGGGCCACCATCACAACGAATGCTACTGAAGGAGTGAGGGGTCCCACCACCAAGATGGGTAATACTGAGAGGGGGTCTCACCACCAGGATGGAGGGTGCTGAGAAGACACCAGCCCTGGTCGTGGGCATCTCTCCAGCCCCTCCTGCCCGTCCTTCCCATGCCATACCTGGAGCATCAGTGACATCTGCTGCTGTTTCTGAGCATCGCACTGGACCCATCGCGCAGCTGCTTTCCAGCTCAGCTCCATACTCATGGGCCCTTCCTGGGTACACCGAGGGTGCAGGTGTCCCTGGAGAGGTGAGGCCACCACCTGTGTCCCCCTGTCCAGGGCTGGGTCATGGCCACCATGGAACTACCACCTGCTGCCATCCCAGGGGCTCCCACCATCCTGGCATGCCCTGCCCTGAGGCCTGCACCTCAGGATCTGGTGGAAATCAAGCCTAAAAAATAAAAAAGAAAAAAGGACAAAATTTTTGCTTGGGTGTCACAGCAGCTGGAGGTGGGGGGTTCCTGCAGTGGTGCAACGGGAACTGCACAAGGAACAGCTCCTTCTGCCCCAGCCCGAGGAGAACAGATGGGGCGTGAAGAAGGGCGTCAGGAGGTTTGTTTCCCATGAAGTAGATTTTCTTTTAGAGGGGACACACAGAAGTGAGGCCACATCTGGAGTATCAGGTCCAGTGCTGGGCTCCCCAGGTCAAGAGAGACAAGGAACTGCTGGAGGCAGTCCAGTAGAGGCTGTGAAGATGCTGAGGGGCCTGGAGCACCTCTGTGACAAGGAAAGGCTGAGAGCCCTGAGGCTGTTGAGCTGGAGAAGAGAAGCCTCAGAGCAGGATCTGATCAATGCTGCTCAAGAGCTAAAGTGCAGGGGCAAGGGGATGGGGCCAGACTCTTGTCAGTGGTGTCCAGAGACAGGACAAGGGGCAATGGGCACCAACTGGAACCCAGGAGGTTCCATCTGAGCAGGAGAATAAACTTGTTTGGTGTGAGGGTGTCAGAGCCTGGCCCAGGCTGCCCGGAGAGGTTGTGGAGTCTCCTTCTCTGGAGAGATTCTAAAGGATCCTGGACGTGATCCTGGACACCCTGCTCTGGGTGAACCTGTTTTAGCAGAAGCTTGGACTAGATGATGTCCAGAGGTCCCTTCCAACCCCTACTATTCTGTGATTGAGGCACCAGAACATAACAACAACCACCACCACATGCACCCATCGTGTTTGCACTTGGCAAGGCATGAAGCAAGTGAGAACCTGTGGAGGTCTTGTCTCTGCACAATGGATTTTAAACCAGACTGTTCTCCAACCCTTATATCATCCCTGTCGCCCCAAGACATGCAGGAGAACCAAGCTGAGCTCTGCAGAGCTGAGCCCTCTCCCCACAGAAAAGAGGCTCACCCACCACCCCAAACTCTTCCTCCACATCTGCAACCCAACACAACTATCCAGCACCATCAAGCCCACCACAAACTCCCACAACCAGGACCTCTGCCCACCCCTGCCAGGGTTCACATCCCCACACAGAATGAAAGAAGCCATAAACCACCAGGTTTTGTTTGATTATTTTTTTTTAACCTTTTCCAATAGTCTCACTTTATTAGATACCACATCAAGAGAGGACATTGTGCTGCATGCAGCGGAAGACTGGAGTAGTTCTAGTTCCTGTGTAACATTTTCTTTTCCTCTTAATAGTTGTAAACTGATATTTTGCTGTAAAATCACTGCATGCAACTTGGAATGCAAACAGCAGTAGAAGAGGCTTTTTTTTTTTTTTGGCTTTTTTTTTTTTTTCTTTTTGCACCATTCCCAATCCAGATGTGCATGCTTTTATTTACAACGCAAAGAAGTCATTCAGGGCAGGATTTACCATCAGAAAAAGAAAAAGAAAAACCAAACGAGAAGAGTGGCAAACAGAGACGAGGACGGTGGTTTGCATGATGCAGAGAAGGGGACAGGCAAGTTGCACTTCATTTTTATGGGGGCAAAGAGACCCTTTGAGTATTGTTTGGCTGAAGGGAAAGCAGGTGGAGCAGAGACGAGGACGCAGGTAAAGGCAACCTTAATTCAATCATTCTGCACGCACAAAGGAGGCTGGGCGGCTGCAGGGCTGGAATCAGGTAAGGAAGTGCTCAGATTTATTTCTTTTTTCCCTTTTTTAAAGGTGATTTCATCCCCACACAATCCCCCAGCCCAGCTCAGAGGCGTGCTGTGTCCAGCTGCTGCCCTGAGAGGTACGGGCAAGGGTCAGGCAAAGGTTTGGGGCAGGTCCATCACTCCAGCAGGGATGCAGGCAGCATCCTGCAACCAAACCACCTCTGGCTGGAGCAGCGAGTGTCCTGCAATGGCTGCATGGGGGACAGAGGGAAATGATCTAAAAGAACCAGGTCATTTCCGTCTGGGTCCTTGGCACAGCCTGCACCGAGCACAGCATGGCTCAGGTACTCTAGGATGTTGCACTTAGCAGTGCAGAGTCAAGAACGGCACAAAAGGGAGGGGAAAGCCATTTTCAGAGTGTCCTCTCCCATAGCACTCTTCCACACATCAAGCCCCAAGCAGCTCCCCTCTCAGTGGCCATGCCATGGGACAGAGACTGGGGTGATGGAAGAGTTGCCCCAGCTTGAGCTGGCACAGAGCACACCCATGCTGGTTTGGGTTTGCTTTCCCCATCCATGGTCCGAGGTTGTCTCCTGGTGGAGAGCAGACCACTGCAGGAGGGTGAGGCCTGAGCTGGGCTGGGGAAGGGCTGCTCAACGATGTCGGCATCGCTCAACACACAGCCCCCACCAGCTGCAGAAGTCACAGCCCTGCCGAGATGCTCATTGCAAGTCAGAGCAAATTCTGCTGGGAGAAGGGCAGGTGGGAAACAATACAAATAATAAAATAATCGAGAATAGGAAAATAACTCATCCAATTGGAAATCAAGAGCTGTGCAGTAGAGCTGGATTGAGACCACGCCACACGCCAGCAGCCTATGGCACCAGGTTGCAAGGGACAAGAGCGTGAACTGAAGGAGCTGGGGTCCAGGTTTCATACAACATGCTGGCCAACAATATATTCCAGTAGTGCTTGTTGTGCTACTATTGACATCACTATGCTTGGGGGTGTCCAGAGACAGCAGATGGTACCAAACCCGATCAACATCAGCCTGAGAGCGCCTTGACTCTCCTGCTATTGAGAACAAATCAAACACCTCAAAACAATCATGAAAGCGCAGGTTGAAGACAATGGCTCTTGTGCAGATTTGAAAACAAACCAAAGAAAACTCAAAGTTTGGAAGACCTCTAACTGTTCCAGCTCATTTCAGTATTTGTGGTATTTTAAAGCAATAACCCTCACACACATCAGCTAGTTGGTGGGAAGTATCTTCTCCCTTGGCTTCCCTCCTGCATGTGGCACGGCAAAGGGACGGGACAGTCTGCGGAGGGCCCAGGGCCTGTCCTTGGGGATCAGCTAGTCACTACTACGCAGCTAGGACGTCAAGAGGAGGTAGTCACAAGCTTGAAACACGGGTGGGCTCCTACAGCAACGGAGCGCACGAGCTCCCCGGGCAAAAGGAACTGCGCACAGCGGCTGGCAACGAACCAACCCAAAGCTGTTTCCCTGCAAGCACAGAGCGGCTCCCTCTTTCTCACTATGGTATTACTGGTGGATCTTCTCAGCAAAGGATGTGCCACAGATATTGCTCAAGTTCACCAAGCCAGAACGAAAGCTCAAGCAGGACTCGCAGGATTACATCGGTGACACAGGCTTTAGCCTAACCACAACAACACGGATACCAGGCTACGCTTACGACCCACACCAAAGCCAAACAGCTTTTTCATTATCGCAACTGAGGTATCGCTATCACACAAGCGGAACGGGCTGATGCTCCAACACCAGCACTCAAGCTCCCCTACGCTGCATGGGAGCACGGCCAGGGTGGTGGCCACGCATCCCACCAGGAGATAAAGGAGCCCCGAGCTGGTGGTGGTGGGACCAGCCGCATGAGCAGAGGCTGGAGGAACACAGAGCATCACACACACAACAGGGACGTTACCACAGCGTGCGTGAGACTAGAGAGAAAGAGGAACAGTCAGAGGGCAACTATTGCTTGACAAAATTACACATCAGGGTAATCCAGTGATACCCTCCCCCCAAAATACTGAAAACTAAGGAAGTGAATATAAAAGATCTGGGTTAGTTTTCAGGTGGAGGTGAGAACGGGGCACAGAGGGTGCTTGGAGGAGGCAGAAGAGCGTCGCTGCCCTGGGACCAGAGGCGTGGAGCAAGGCATGACTGCGCTGGAAGACGGACATCAGAGATCTACAAGGGCTTGGCAGAGGATAGGCTGTCTGGGGAGGTTCGAGCAGCAGCTCCATTTAATCACTGGCAACATGGTTCTCGTTTTGGAGGGTGTGCCAGCGTTCAATCTTCTTGTCCTTGTTCTTCAAACATTCATACCAGTGTTTCAAGCGCTCCCCCTTAGCCGTAATGCCGAGCTGGCAGCCGCCTGGAAGAAAGGGAGGAGAGAAGGCATCGTATTCAGAGATGATGCTGATGGTCCAGGAAACCACTTCCATGGGGACAAAGACAACATTTGGGGCATTTATTTCCACCTCCTGGATTTAAAATGCAGTGGAAACAACTAGAGCTGCTCTGCCTACACAGAAGACCCTTTGGGATGCTGGAGATGGGGCACTACAGCAGGTGTACTGTATCTGATGGCCTGATACAAGCACCCAACCAACCTGCATGGTCACAATTCAAAGTTCAGCTTGGGATTCCTCACAGGGCAGGTGACCCATCCCCCCTACATCCCTCCCCTACAACGACCACTATAGTGGGCATCAAAACCACGCCCCAGAGCGGAGACTGGCAGCTCACCAATGTAGTCATTCGACTTTCCGATGTCGTAATCCCAGACGGAAATGTCCAGTGATTTCTTGGCCAGGTCGTTGTGTTTTATATCATAGAAGAACTCCTGCAGAAGGAGAACGCCCAACGTCACACCAAGAATCCCGGGAAAATACACCCAGAAAACTGCAGCTGAGGAATTATAAATGATCTCTCTGTGCAGCCTGAATTCAAAATCCAACGAGAGGATATTTTAAAAGGGCTAATGAGGAGCAAACACCCCTTTGTGCAGCACCTCTCTTCCCAGGATCTCAGCACAGCTGCCCACACCCATAACCTGAGCTCACCCCTTGTATCTAAGTGAGCATTTTGTAGGTGTCCCACGAAAGCAGCACCAGCCATGGGACCTCCCAGGGATGCTGGTCCCACCCACCCTGGGGTGACACGGAGTCAGCAGCGCCAGCAGCAAGAAGTTGTTGGTGTGTACGGTGCTGCCCAGCACTAAACTGGTGAGATCTCCTGTAGCAAAGTCCTTCCTAAAATATTCCTGGGTGCAGAAGGTGGAAAGGAGCCTGAGCGAGGAGCCAAACCTTGGGGAGTTTTGTCTTCTACCTCCTCCACACAACGCAGTAATTAGCTACGCTGATTTAATAACAAAATCACATCTGTCCTTACCTCATTAAACTCTGGGTTCAATGTTTTCTTCTTAATCTGTGTCTTGTGCTTGGCCTTTTTTCCCATGTCAGGTTTCAGCCAACTGGGGGCAATAGAAAACAGCTCAAAACTCGAGTGCAAGAACAGCGGGAGCTTATAAGCGAAGAAAAGGGAGGTTTGGGGCTAGGAAAAAAGCAACCAAAGATATCTAAGGCAAAGAAATAGCCAGTCTCCCTTCCCACCTTCTAAAATAAAACAAATAAAATCCTGATTACTGTTTTTTCCCCTGGATTGCCAGATGAGACATGGGAAACCTGAGCTCTGAGGAATCCTTTCTGGAAGAGCATCTCCTGCTCAGAGTGGCTGGGTAATGCTCAGGGACCGCAAAGCAGCGAGCCTGCACACAACTCTTGATGTCCTTCCAAACCATGCATTGGTCTTCCTTTCCCAAGTCTTTTTTCCCCCCAGGCTGTGCTAAAAGAAATGGCTGCAGGTGTTTTATGGAGCAGAAGTGGGTGAAGTCTGTGTTTCACTGTCCAGGCTGATGGTGGGGAGTAGCTCAAATAGTCAGTGAATAAGGAGAATGACCAGCCAGGCTGGTCACCACATGGCTGGTAACCAAGCCTGGCTGCTGGAAAACCCAGCCAAGAATGTGTGAATGCCCTCAGAGATGGAGAGAAATGAGGAAAAAAAGAAAAAAATAAATAGCCCATTAGTGTTTACTACCACACAGCCAAGGTAGGTTCACCCAAAGAACATGGAAAAATTAGAGGCTCTGGCTTCACAGCCTGGCTGCGGACCCAGAACTGAATTGTAGTGTTAATTAGGCCCATGTTGGAAGTTGATCTCAAAATGGAGAGCCACCACCTTCTGTTTGTGGGAATGGAAAATATTAAAAAAGAAATAAATAAATGAGAGAGACTGAGAAGGAGACCTACAGACTTCTGTTCAGCTGCTAAAAGACGTGCAAAATGTTCAACATGAGAGATATTGAATGAGTTTTTGGGAGAACAGAGGTTTTTTCTGAAGGCAGAGAGAAAACAGCAAAGAAACCCACACCCGGGAATGACTGCAGGGTCCTCTCCGTGTTGCAGTTTATGAGGTTTGAGTTAAAAATGATCTTATTCTTCCATGTTCGCAGGAGACACCCGACAGGTCCTGCTCCTCCGTCACCTGCCGAGAGCACTGATGAGCGTGCTGCTGCTCAAAGAGACCTGCTCTGCATCACAGCAAGGCGTGAACCACAGCACTCACCACTGTCTGCATTGATTAAGCTGATTTGTTGGCAGTGGAGACGTGGCATGGGGCAGGGACAGGCACAGCAGGGCAAATCCTGGGCTCCCTGCTACCTTATGGGGCAGCAAATGGGGCATGTGCTCCTCACCATGCATGGAGGGACATCATGGCCTCCCCATCCTGCAGGCATGGTGGGGCAAAGCCAGGGAGAAGGACCTCTTGTCCTCCAGCTCTGCACCTACAAAGTGGCTGTTGGGTCTGTGCGTTTGGGAACTTGTGCATTTAGCAGGCTGCCCAGGGAAGTGGTGGAGTCACCATCTCAAAAGATGTGTAGATGTGGTGCTGAGGGACACAGTTTAGTGGTGGGCTTGGCTGTGCTGGCTTAACGGTTGGACTCAATGATCTTAAAGATCTTTTCCAGCCTAAACAATCCTAGGATTTTAACCTACAGGGAGTGGATAGTCCTAAGGGCTGGGTCAGTCTCACCTAGCTTCAGCTGTGGCACAGGCACTCAAGCAGAGTGTTACCCCCTTGCAGAAGCATTGCTGGTGGACCTCTCACTCCTGCATGAGATCTCAAGGTGCTTGTGAAACCTTCTCCACTCTCTAGCATCTTTGGAAGGAGCTCTCAGCCCTTCAGCTACTGCCCGAGGACAGTGGGTGGCTCCATGACCACGCATTATCCACTAAACCATCCCCAGCTCCCACTCACAGTTTAACGAAAGGATCCGAGTATCCATTGGCATCCATGGCTGCTAAATGCACGCAGCGGACAATGCCGACGATCAGGCCACCCTGCTGGGTGCTGTACATGAGGGACACGAGGATCTTCCCACGCTCCTCCACATCCCCACCACGATCTACCTGCAAGAGAAAGCCACCAGAGATGAGGACATGGGGGCTGAGCAAGGAAGACCGTCAGCTGCAGAGCAGATGAGACAAGGTGGATCCAAGGGAACCTTGTATCTCCATGAGGGGGAAAATAAAAGGAGCTCGTACATGAGAGATGATGGGTGAAAGGTGCATGGAGCATGTCCTTCTCCAAGGACTCTTACCTCCTCTTCATACAGTGCCATCCCACGGGATGAGCCGGTTGTTCCAGCACGCTTCATCTTGGATGGGGAATGGAAAAAAGAGAGACTGCCATGAGTGACTGCAGCTGGGAGAGGAACTGACCTACAGCAAAAACACCCCAGAAGCCCAGCCCAGCTCTCTCACTGGCTCTGAAGTGGAATTGGGCTCAGGAACATTCATCTGCTCCATCAACTTCCACCCACAGCACCGGGTAGCAGATCTCAGGGACTGAGCAACCTGCCCTCTCCTCCATAGTGACATACATCAGCCTAGGCCGACAACTCATTCTCCACCCACAAGGTCAGGTTGGCCAGGACTCTAAGCAACCTGATCTAGTTGCAGAGGTCCCTGCTGACTGCACAGGTTGGACTAGATGACCTTCAAAGGTCCCTTCCAACCCAAGACATTCTATGATTCTATAATCAGCAGATCTGCAGCCACCAGAAAGGTCCCCAGAGTCACTACTGAATTCCCACCATGCTCTTATCTCCTGGCCTTGACTTGTCATATCAGCCCAGACATGGGTGGGAATCCAGCTCCTAAAGATGTCAGAGAAGTCAGGCACCTAAAGCTCTTGGTTGGTTCCAGCTCTGAGCTCACCACTAACTCCTTCACATGCCATTTGTTATCAGCCTCAACATCAATGGTAGCAGAAAGAAAATTCACAGGAACTCACTGGTATTACTCTCTCCAAGCAGATGTTGAAGTTCTTTTTCTGATTGGCTTTGAGTTTTTTCAAGGAAACTCTGGTTTCTCCAATAAACTCATTGTGGCCAAACTTGTCTTCATCACACACAGAGATCCTGAAGGGAATGGGAAAGGTGAACATCAGTCGGGCTGGAGCAGTATCTGGACACCAGAGCACAAAACCCCTCCTGCAAGAGCACTGCTCGGTGGCGGACAAAGCAAAGAACCACCAAAGCCTCCATCCATCTGAGGTCTCCTCTGACCAGAAGCAGTCAGGAAACAGAATCTGTTTTGCCCGAAAAGTCAGTATTTTAGCATGTGCTCTGTGACAGGGCAAGATATCAAAAGGTGGAAATTTCCTGTAGGAGGGAAACATCAAAAGCTTTTAGAAACATCTAAATGTTCTGCTGGGACACTGTCCAATCATGCACAGATACACAACGCACAAGCCTCTGTGCTGATAAGAGTAATAGTAATGCCAATAATTCAATATTAAATGACAAGGTCAAAATGCCTTTCCTTCTCTTTTTAAAAAGGACCATCAAAACCAGCCTGTTCATGGGAAGCATGTTGGTTTCAACCAAAGAACTCCACATTTCCAGGTGCCCTCCTGAGGAGGGCTGGCTTGCAATGCTCCAGGCGAGGAGACCCACAGCCCCCATCCCACCACACCATGGGGTACCCCAGCTCCTCTGCTTGCCTGAGGGTTTTCCTTTGCATGTCCTCATCTGTGATGCCGTGGTACACCAGGGTCTCATTCCACACGGGGTTACGGGTGTTGCGCAGCGTCTTCGTCCTCAGCTTATTTGACTACAGCATCAAAACAACCATGGCGTAATTACACCCCCGAACTCCTCCCCACCTAAATTTAGGCTCCTGGCAGAAGAGTGTAAATTAGATACTCCATCACCTCCGGCTCACAAGAGGTGGTTTGACTGGGGCATGGAGGACTCTGAAGGACGTCATCGCTGCCTGCTGAGGCTGTCGCAACTGTGAGCCATCAACTCCAGGTGAGCATCACCAACCTGACAAGGTGGACCTTCATGCAAGCACCAGGGACTCAGTTGCCTGCAGTGGCCATGGCAGCCTTCACCACCCAGCTTATGTCACTGTCTGGGGTCTACTCCCTCAAGGACACTTGTACAAGTTGCCCAGGGCAGGCTGTGTGGGGTTTGGGTAATGGTTCTTGTGGGCTAAAGGAGATGACAGCTTGGGAAAAGAGGAGCTCTGTCATTTGTCCACATATCTTTCACAAACACACATGCAAAGTTAAAAAACTAGAAGAAAGATCAAGACACAAGACGAAGATAGAACTCAAACCAATTCCCAAGATCACAACACCTTGACTTACTCTGCACAAGACCAGAAAAGTCTCATCACAAAGTAAACCTGAAAATGTCAATCCAATGGTTTTATTACGAGTTTTTCCTTTTTTTTTTTTTTTTTGCTGCAGGGAAAGGGCTTCCTCACCCAGATCAGCTTAGCTGGGCTGGGGACTGAGATTTCCAGGTTTTGCTTTGATGGAGGGGCATCTAAATATACTCAACGGTGATTTCTTCACAGCTCTAACAAGAACATGCCGCAGCTTCAAAGCAAGCAGACTGTTTAAGCTCTGGTAATAATTTGTGTCAGATGTTTTGTGATGCATTAACAGCGTCACCTCCTCTGGAGCTCCCCTCCCTCCCTCAGCAGATCCCTGTCTGCAGGATGAGCTGGTCCTTGGGTACAGGAGAGCATCTGCAAGCATCATCACTTCTCAGAGATACCTCCTGGGTAAGGCAGCAGCAGCAAGCGACTGCACGGAAAAACCAAGGGGAGGAAGTCTGATGCAAGGGAGGGACCTCAGGGGGCTTTGAGAAACCTCTGCTCCATCCCCAGCCCCAAATGCACCCAAACCAGGCAAAGCCTCTCACCTTGCTGGCTCCGGGCAAGAGATGCAGTTTGACGTAGGGATCTGCCAGGCCATTTGAGTCCATTGGTTTTAAGCCCTAAAAGATAATAAGGAAAACATGATGCATGAATCTTCCTTGAGCAGTGCCAGGGAAGAGAGAAAGCTGCCCACGAAGCAACTCAGTAAAGAGAACGTGTGCAGCAAGCCAAGAGCCTTGTTCTCCACCCTGAGAAGATGTGGGTGCCATGACATGCTGAAAAATCAGACCCATTTCATAGAATCATAGAATGGTTTGGGTTGGAAGGGACTGCAAAGATCATCCAGTTCCAACTCTCCTGCCATGGCAGGGACACCTCCCACTAGACCAGGTTGCTCAAAGCCCCATCCAACCTGGCCTTGAACACCTTCATGGATGGAGCATCCACAGGCTCCTTGGTCAACTTGTGCCAGCATCTCACCACCCTCAGGGTAAACCCCACAGATCTCCCAGACCCACTCAAGGAGAAGCACCACAGACCCTCCCAACCAAGAGCTTCAGTGCCAGTGGGGCTGGGTCTCTCAGAGAAGCAGCCCCTGCCAGTGGCCATGCAGCTTCGCACTGGGGGAACTGGGAGCCTAATGGACTTAAATCGGTGAAAGAAGGTGGAAAAGAGGACCACTTACTTTGGCTTTGATGAGGGTGCAGTGCAGTGAGCTGTTCTCCTGGTCGTAGAGCAGGCTGAACTCCAGTGCTCCCAGCGTAGCTGACAGCAAGAGAGAGGAGTTGGAAATAGGACCTCCTTAAAGGCCCAGCCAAAAACTGTGTTTAATCCGCCCCGATTAGTAATAATTAGAAAGATTTGCAGTTCAAATGTAAAAGCCATTTAATGGACACGAGGCTCTGCTGGCATCGGCCAAACTGCCACCCACAAATCCAGCCAGACTCAGAAGCTCCGGTCAACAAAGCTTTACAAAGCTGGAACTGCCCAGGGAGGGCAGCTTGGGGCTTTCAAGCTGACCTTAATACTCACCAGGCAAAGAAGGATGTACTGGTACAAATCATAGAATCATTTAGGTTGGAAAAGACCTCTAGGATCATCAAGTCCAATGTCCATCCCAACATCTCCCTGACCCCTGAAGTACCACATCTACTTGTTTTTTGAACCCCTCCCAGGGATGGTGACTCCATCACTGCCCTGGGCAGCCTGTTCCAATGCCTGACCACTCTTTCAGTAAAGAATTTCTTCCTAATATCCAATCTAATCTTTCTGTGGGCACAGCTTGAGGAGGCAATGCCACCCCAGAATCATCCTGAGACAGTGTTTCAGCTGAGGTGGCCCAAATCTCCTCCCAGGGCTTGGTGCTCAGCATCTGACCCTGGTTTTGACCTGTTTGTAAACCAGCTCCCACTCTTCTTCACATGCTGACCAGGAAAAGATCACAGGCATGAAGACTTAGCACAGAACCTCAGCTGCGTCCACCTGCTCCTATCCAAGCGTGATTTCCACACCTGGTCCTGGCCTGGAGCAGCTCTTCCCAGCCTAGGTGGGAACAGGCTGGACAGGCAAAGCACTGCCCTGCCATGGATGCTTGGCCCCATGCAGCAGATCCCCTGAACACCAAGATCTCATGATGTCAAGCTACTGAAGCCACCAAGCCTTTCCTACAGACAAGTCTGATGGTGTTTCTCGCAGCAAAGGTTGTTCTGATGGAAAGAGGCAGCCGCCTTTGGGACTGGAATTAGGGAATAGGAAGGTTATGTGAGCACAGAGCCTAAACTATCATGTGTCAGAGCTCAGCAATTTGGTGCAAAACCAACTGAAGATTCCATGAGGTACACTGGACTGAGTAGCGACAGCCTCTGAGGCCCTGCCCTGGCCCCAAGGCAGCGTTCCGCAAGGACTCTCCCAAATGGAGACCCACAACCTCATGGTGAGAGCCATGGTCCACAGCTACCACCTCCTCAATACCCTGCACTTCCCAAATAAGCCACTCCCTGCCCTCCAGCCCCACTCCCCAGTACGCACTGCCTTCATCAGAGTCGTAGCTGTTGGCATCCTCCTCCTCTTCCTCCTGGGGTGGCTGCCGCAGCGGGGCAGCAGGTGCCGGTGGGACGGCGGGGGGCTGCGGGAAGGTGGGGGGCTGTCGGGCCGGCCTCTCCTCTCTGGCAGGGGGCACAGCGTAGCCCCCTCCTCGCTCCTCCCTGGCAGCGGCTCGGGCTGGCTCTGAGGGTCCCAGCGGTGGGCTCGCTGCAAGAGGGACCCCATCAGTACCCGGCATGCTCTGTCCCCCACCCCTCATGGGAAGCTGAGTTTTACCTTGTCTCTCCGGGAACCGGCCGGCTGCCCCGGGCCCTGGCCTTCCCGCTGCTGGCGGTGCTGGGGA
The DNA here is from genome assembly GCA_013400335.1 of Eurystomus gularis. Classification (NCBI taxonomy): domain Eukaryota; kingdom Metazoa; phylum Chordata; class Aves; order Coraciiformes; family Coraciidae; genus Eurystomus; species Eurystomus gularis. The sequence goes on along the minus strand of VZZY01007650.1, from coordinate 33,741 downwards.
CAGAGAGGATCATAGAATTGTTTTGGTTGGAAGAGACCTTGAAGATCATGGAGTCCAACCGTTCCCCTCAGCACCACATCTCCACGGCTTGGAAACCCCTCCAGGGATGGGGACTCCACCACTGCCCTGCCCAGCCTGGGACAGCCCTTCACAGCCCTTGCCAGCAAGAAATTGTTCCTCACATCCAACCTAAACCTCCCCTGGAACTTGAGGCTGTTTCCTCTTGTCCTGTCGCTTGTTCCTTGGGAGAAGAGCCCAACGCCACCTGGCTCCAACCTCTTTCCAGGGAGTTGTGCAGAGCCAGAAGGTCTCCCCTGAGTATCCTTTTCTCCAGGCTTAACACCACCAGGTCCCTCAGCTGCTCCTCACCACACTTGTCCTCCAGGCCCTTCCCCAGCTTCATTGCCCTTCTCTGGACAAGCTTCAGCCCTTCAATGTCCTTCTTGGAGTGAGGGGCCCAAAGCTGACCCCAGGATTCAAGGGGTGCCCTTCCCAGTGCCCAGTCCAAGGGGATGATCCCTGCCCTGGTCCTGCTGCCCGCACTAGTGCTGACACAAGCCAGGGATGCAGCATTCCTGGGACGTTCACCTGGGTGATGCTCTCCATCCCCCTGCCACCCCAACACTGCCCCAAGCAGGGGGTCCCTGGCCATGGCAGGGTACTGGGGTATCCTACCCAGGGACTAAGCATCCTGGCCACATCCCCACCACATCCTACCTGAGGCTACTGCTGGACCAGGACCAGGTCCGGGAGCAGGGCTGGCAGCAGCTGGTGGGGGTGGCCGTGAGGCTTGCATGGAGTTGGTCCTCTTCACACCTGCAGGGAGAGGGGAGGATCAGCAACAGCATTTCAGGGGCTTTCCCTGTGTTGAGAAGGGGGTTGCAGCCAGAATCGGCCAGGGAAGGACAGCTGGAGGCAATGGAGAGGAGAGAGGTTTAGCTGGTGGATGGAGGTGGCCCAGATAATGGCTCAGCCCTGCATGATTTTGGAGCCAGCTCTTTGGGGAGCGGGTGCAGCCTGGGCTGGAGCAGGGACCATTTCACCAGAGAACCTTGTGCTATGCAGATCTGCCGGCAAAAGAGGGAGATGCAGGAGACATGGGGCAGGGAGGATGGATGTGGCTGTGGCCAGGCACCAGTCTGAGCTAGGAGAACAGAGCCATGAGCATCGCTGTGATGCCCACCACACCCCTGTCCTCCTGTGTGCCCAACCAGCAGCAACGCCCCAGGACCTTGGTGTGCAGGGTCCCCCCGGGGTGCACACACATCCCAAGGCAGCGATGGGTGCACCCAAACACAAATGCAGACACCAGCTTCCTCCAGGCAGCCCTGAACTCCCCTCTCCAGCTATTCTGCCTTTCTTCCCCAAGGAATTAAAGCGGACTTGGACATTTTCCAGCCATTTTTAGTTTCACTGATTAAATTTACAAGCTCAGCTCTTAGAGGAAAAGTGGCCTCTGCAAGAGCCTTCCCCCTTCTGGAGGCACCTGCAGAGGATCCAGGCCCCACCGAACGCTGTCGGACACCCGTTCTTAGCACAGCCATTTGCCATAGCTTGGAGCACATCAAATTTTCATGAAACCAGAAAGAACATCCTCAGCCCGGCCACTGCCAGTGGAGCACAGGCTCCGTGCTTTGGAAGCAGAATGAAGCAGAAGCTTCGGCAGTGCCCCAGGGAGCACATGCCCACCCTAGCACTGAGGCAGGAGGGTAGCTTCTTATCAGGGTCTCAACGCAGTTGCATTTCTTTTCTGCTTAAAATTAGTCTGGTAAATGCTGAGCTCACTCCTCTCTTCACATCATGCACGGGGCTTTTCAAATTAATGTCCTTCCATGGGACATAAGATGCCCCTTTGCAGGGAAAAGCACATCAGGATCCTGCCTCTCCCCCCCGTATGCAAGGGAAGGGATGGGGATCCCCCTCCACATCCCCGCTCCGATCCCACTAACACCCCAGACCTCCCCATCAGCAAATCCCATGGACCAGCGTAGAACAGCAGATGCTGATGCTCTAGGATGCAAAATCCCTCAGCATCACTTAGCTGCACATCAAGTGGAGACAACCCTCATACAGCTGCCGGCTTCATGCCCCCCAGCCCTCTCCCTGAAGCACACAGAAGCACGCCCAAGCTCGCAGAAACGCAGCTCTCACCAGGGCTCCTGCTGACCCCGCTCTCGGCAGTGTAGTCGCGGCTGTCGGCGTCTCCTCCAGCCTGTTCGCTGCCGCACGGACCCGCTCTGCCCTCAGCCGGCTTGCGGACGGGTACCACGGAGCTCCCTCGGGCAGCTGCCATCGCCTCGCTGCCTGCGGGGGGATAGATAAAGGCAGCGGTGAGGCTCACACCCTGACCACCCACCCGTCCCCAGAGATCACTTGGGTGGTGTGCAGCCCAGGTGTGAGGAGGAGGATGGGTATGGCCAGTGCAGCATCACTCTCAAAGCTTTGGGGGACCACCAGCCATCCAGCACCTGTGGAATGGCAGGAAGGTTCTGCATCATCAAATCTGCACATGGTCGTAGGAAAAGTCTAAAGGACACCCAAAGGACATGCCAAACCATGGGGACACCAGGAGGCACGAGAGCCCCATGGGAAAACAAGACTGGAGGCATCCATCAACTGGTCCTCAGCACCCATCAAGCCTCTAATGGCATTCCAGCTCCACGGTTCCCGGAACAGGGGATCATATTTTCTTTTTGCGGATCATCTTCCATTTATCAGTGAGACAATGGTGACTGTTGCCTTTGCCTCTCACTTCCATCTGCCCAGCAGCGGCTGTCCCAGCAGATAAATCCCAGCCAGGGTACCAAGACCGCTTCGCAGTGATAAATTGCAACCCACGGATGTGACGGAAAAGGTCTCGGCGCTCACCTGGCTTGCGCCGGAGACGCCAGGCATAAATCTTTGCTGTGACATAAATGGGATGTTTACCCTTGGCTGGGCTCTCAGGGTCGCTGGGCACAAGGAGAAAGCGAAACGCAACAGATTGCAGGGTGGGGGGAGAGGAGGGGGGTAAAAACACCGCGACGCTGAAGAAGAGGGAGGAAGGGAAACGAGCATCCACAACCAGGAGCCCTGTGGTGCAGAAATAGCGATGCAATAAATAATTTTCCAAGAGAGCTTTAGGAAAATCATGGGCACACCGTGAGCATGCTGATCACCGGGAGGGAGCTGCGGAGCCTCGCAAACCCTCCCTGACCGGCGGGCGAGCTGCCGGCTTAATGAAAGCAGCCTGTTGTGGGGCCAGGAAGCTTAACGGCACCAGCCACCATGGCAATTAAATAGGCTTAATTAAGTGGTTTCTCCAACTGCTGCTGCGTGGGAAGATGAAGATCATCTTTCAGCACAACCGGGCCGGGCACAGCCCTGCCAAGGCTCAGCTGGAGCTGTGAGCCTGTGCCCGGGTACCCCCTGCCATGGGTACCCCCTCACCTCGGGTGCCCCACCATGGAGCTCACCCCAACACCACCACCCAGACACGTAGGATGTGTCCTCATGGCGGGTGGTGCTGCAGGGTGGAGGGATCACAAGATCATGCCACCCACGCTGTCTGCTGAGATGCTGCCTGCCCACAGCCCTGCCCAACACGGACCAAAGCCCTGGGCAGTGGCAACTGGGAAACCCAGCACAGCTCTGGGAACCAGCCAGTAAAACCTCCTGGGCACCAATGGCTGTCTACCATCGCAACAGGTTACGGCATCACAACAGAACCTGGGCTAAAGGAAGGGTGAGAAGGAGGGGACCACTCCAGGGGAGTTGTGTCCTCAGCCCCCACTGCCTCCTCCGCGCAGCCGAGGAGGGGAAGAGGAAGAGGAGGGTTCGAAGCCACCAGGCTGCTCCCAGGCTGATCATGGCCCGGCTGGGAGCCGCCAGTGCTGGAGAGGGGTCAGGTAATCTCATCATCTCAGTGCTCTGATGCTGAACTGTGAAGATGGGGGCTATTATTCAAAATTAACTCCCGGTGACAAGCTGGTCCAGGAGCAGCACGAGCCCTGACCCTGGCTCCTGCTGGTGCCAGCAGCAGCAGCACGGGGATACGGGTCCTGGGGATACAGGTCCCAGGGACACAAGTTCAGAGCAGCATGAAGTGTATGTGAGGTGGGAAATCAGTGAGTCCTGCTGAAGAACGTGGCTTTGCTCCTGTAAGCAAGAGGCATGGATTGCTGCCACTTAATACAGCTCCCTCAGCCAGCAGCATTAAACACACTGATGCAGGCAAAGCCTTGGGGGGCTGCAAGTGCTGGAAGGGACAAGGTCGAACCATCAAAACCACCGCAGCATCCTCCCCTTGCTCTGGTACCCGTGCATGGCACAAGCCTGGGCGCAGGGCACCAGCACTGAGAGCTTCAGCGGGGGAAACCCAGTGTGGCCAGAGCAGAGAGCAGAGCATCGTCTGCTCCATCCCTCGCCAATGCTCCCAACCCCCCTGCAAACCTCCCAGCGCTGCCACAGGCGCTTTTCGGGGGCTGCCATTAAACACCCCGAAAACAGCTGCCAATCAGCAGCGGGAAACAACACCTACGGAGGCAATTCTGCTCAGCACTTTCCAACAGCAGTGTTTCAGCCCAGGCGTGTGCAGTGGGTGGGAAAGCCCCAGAATAACTCGGTGCCCGCGCAGGGGGGTGGCAGCAGCAAGGAGAGGTCCTGGCACTGCCACCTCCCATGGGAAAGCCTGCAGGGAAAGCAGGGAAGGAGCGAGGAGACATCGAGGCAGCGGCACATGGGATGGTGTGGAGGCCAGCGCTTACCATCGGAGTCCTGCTCGGCCGGGGGCCTGGCGTCCGCCTGGCCTTGGGGGGGCACAGAGAGAGTGAGAAGCGGTGAAGCTGCAGCCCACCCGCCCCGCCAACACCAACCCGGGATGTGCTGCCACTCTTTCCCCACATTTCCTTTTTTATTCCTACTTTTTCTAGGCTTCTTGCATCCCTGCGTTCATACCCAAGCTCTGCCTGAAGCACCCCGGATCCCCACCCAGGGCTGCTTGGCTTGAGGAGGTCCCTGCAAACCCAACCATCCCAACCATCCTGCCTTGGACAGCCCAGAGGAGCCTCAACAGGGATGAGGAGCAGCGTGGAGCATTCTGCACCCTTTAGAGAACAGGCAGCCACTACATGACTGCTCTGGATGCTCTTTGCTAGGGCTGATCCTTGCAAACAATGGGGAGGAGATCCAAGGTCTCGCTGGTGGGACCCCTGCTCCTTGTAATGAGCTGGGGAGTCAGCACCCGCTGTAACCTACCTCGAGTGGGTGCACGGGAGGGAAGTTTCTGCTCCTGGGCGGGTGGCTCCGATGGGCTGGGCTCACTTGGGGCTTGGGGTCCCTTGTTCTTGCTGACGGGCATCGGCTGGGGCAGCACTTGCTTGGGCAAACCCTTGAAGAACCAGGCACCGGAGCGCTTCCACACCTGTGGGTGCAGGCAGTGGGGTGGCACCCATGTCCTGGGGGGATGCTGGGTGCAGACCTGGCAGCATTCACCCCCCTGCATCACTGGGGTCCTCTTGGGCAGACAACACCAAGGACATGCACCCCTGCACCCCCTGCCCCACAGTCTGTCCTGCTAATTAATTAACTCTTCGGCTTTTGCACACTGCAGGTGACAGGGAGATGATCTCTGGCCACAAGAGCCTCTTCAACCCCAAGACTTCATTTTAAAGAAAAAAAAGATAAATAGCATTTTATATAGAAAACAAGATTATCCTGTAAGAACCAGACTTGCTGTCAAGGTTTAACGGTGCTGGGGGACAGGCTGAAAGTCCCTGGGAGCATCCTACAATCTGGAGCTGGTCCCATGTCAGATGTTTGGGGTGGGGACAGTGCACAGGGTGGAAGCAAGGCCAGGGACCATATCCCCACTCTGGCACGAAGAACCCCCAGGGCAGGAGAAGCTGTCACACTCACCTCCCGTTGCTCGCTGCAGATCTTGCAGAGCCAGATGGTGTGGGGCCGGCTGTTGGTGGTCTGCACCCCACACTTGGTGCAGACATTCTGCAAGAGAAAGTAAAGTGTCAGGTGGCAGTGAGGATGTCATGGCCCCTGAACAGCCCCATTGTACCAGCATCACCACTCAGTAGTGTGAGGTTAACGAGAGATGGCTAACAAGAAGTGTCCTGGAAATAATATTGGTGATCATAAAATGGTTTGGGTTGAAAGGGACCTTTAAAGATCATCTGGTCTAACCCCTTTGCCCTGAGCAGGGACATCTGCCACTAGAGCAGGTTGCTCAGAGCCCTGGCCAACCTCACCTGCAATGGTGCCAGGGATGGGGCAGCGACCACCTCTCTGGGCAACCTGCACCAGGCTCTCACCGCTCTCAGCATCAAACGTTTCTTCCTTCTCTTTAGTCTAAGTCTCCCTCTTCTAGTTTCAAACCCTTGTCCTGTCCCGACAGGCCCTGCTCAAAAGTCTGTCCCCGTCTTTCTGACAGAGCAGAGGGGCAGGATCCCCTCCCTTGCCCTGCTGCCCACGATGTCCCCATGCAGAAGGATGCTGGGCAATCAAAACACCCCCCAAAAGACCAAGGTGCCCATTTCAGCACCAGCTGGGGCTGTGTGGGTCCGAGGGGCTGTGCCTGGCTGCGGGGTGCAGAGGGATGTCTCACCTTCTTGCAGTCCTCACAGACGACGCAGGCGGATCCCCGCGGCCCCAGCTGCTCTCCGCAGAGGATGCAGCGGTTCACACCGTCCCCCAGCACGCTCCGGCGCATGTCCTCCAGCCGGGTCATCAGCCGCCTGGCAGAAAAGGGACAGGGCCGTCAGGAAGGGCACTGTGAGACCAGGACGTGGGGGTCCCGCTCCCAACAGGCAGATGTTGCCTTTGGTCCAGCTGCTCCTTTTCCTGGTGCAGCTTCCAGCACAGTCTGTCCTCTTCCAGCTACGGGAATGCAACCTGGGGACAAGACACTTCCCAGAGGACATGTTGGAATATTATATTCCCCTTATAGCTTTATTGCATGAGTGCTAACTTCATGGAATGGTTTGGGTTGGAAGGGACCTTCAAGATCATCTAGCTCCAACCCCCCTGCCATGGCAGGGACACCTCCCACTAGACCAGGTTGCTCAAAGCCCCATCCAACCTGTCCTGGAACATCTCCAGGGATGAAGCATCCACAAACCGCCTGGGCAACCTGTGCCAGTGTCCCACCACCCACTGCCAGAGAACGGATTCCAGCCCCAGCTCCACTTACACACATACATCCCATCCAAGCCAGCACCTTTGCACAAAGCAGTTTGGCATCAGCAAAACAGCTTTTTCCACCAAAACTTTTCCGCCCAGTCTCAGTGACTGCCTGTGGAAGAGCTGCAAGAAGAGACCTTGGAAGGGCTCTGGTGGGAGGACTGAATGAATTCATTAGTTTTCTCATTTTATAAGAAAAAAACCTCTATATAATTTGCTTTACAGAAATTCTTATCCCTTTGAGCGAAACGCAAAAAGCCCGCTGGAGAACAGGCTATAAAAACACATCTGTTCACTGCAAAGGTAGGAGAAAAACAAAACAAAAACCAAAACCAACCAACCAAATAGTTAAGCATCTTCTGAAAAATAAAAAAAATAAGGCAAAAAATTGGCAACAGCAGTTTGCAAAGCAGAGGCAGGAGTGAGCAGCGCGGAGCTGGCGGTGGGTTGTACACTCCGTTAACCCAGAATCCTGGCCCTAAAAATAGCACTGGAAGGGAAAAAAGGATGCATTATTTATGCCATTCAGCAAGGAAGAAGGAGGAATGAAGGAGGGGAGGAGGAAGAAGAGACTCAAGCCCACTGGCGAGAGCAGCAGCCTCCTTGCCTGCGGGGCTGCCATCACTGACCCCAATCTGACAACGCCGCTAACACGGCGCGCCGTAAAAACACCCAGCATTTAAAAGACATTTCCCTGCATGTCTGATGACAGCTTCAGATTTATGGGAGCTCGGCTGCCAGCACCTCGGAATCGTTCATAAACAATCGACGAACTCCTCTCCACGTAGGATGTCTCTGCGGTTGGTCTCGGGGACGGCCGGCATCCCGCGGGCTGCACATGGAAGTGCAACAGCGTTGTGGTTCGTGGGTGCTTGATAAAGGAATAGCAAAGATAAGGGGAAAAATAAAGCATCATGGAACACGCAGCTCATAAAATGCCTCATTGGAGAATCGCTGCAGTCAATGGGAGCATCTCGAAGCTCTTCATCAGCCACTGAGTCAAGCTCAAAGCAGGGACGCGGCTCCGTGACTCAGCGCACATTATCCGACCAAAGCCACGTTATTATAAAGTCTTGTTTAGGTGGAAGACATCGGCCCTGCTAAACCCCACTGGAGAACTTCCCACTGCTCCCCACGCAGGGGTTTCCCAGTGCAAGCGCACTCAGGGCTGCTGATGGGGAGGTGCCTCCTGATGGTTAATTAATGAACCTGCTGCCCCTTCCCAGTGAGGGGCACTGGAAAGCTGGGCTGGGCGATCACACAGAATCCCAGCACAGGGCAGGTTGGAAGGGACCTCTGGAGATCATCTGTTTCAACCCCCCTGCAGGTCACCCAGAGCAGGGTGACCAGGATCATGTCCAGGATCCTTTGGAATCTCTCCAGAGAAGGAGACTCCACAACCTCTCTGGGCAGCCTGGGCCAGGCTCCCACACCCTCACACCAAAGAACTTTCTCCTCCCGTTCAGATGGAACCTCCTGGGTTCCAGTTGGTGCCCATTGCCCCTTGTCCTGTCGCTGGGCACCACTGACAAGAGTCTGGCCCCATCCTCTTGCCCCCCATGGGCCCTTTAGCTCTTGATCAGCATTGATCAGATCCCCTCTGAGGCTTCTCTTCTCCAGCTCAGCAGCCCCAGAGCTCTCAGCCTTTCCTGGGCACAGAGATGCTCCAGTTCCCTCAGCATCTTCCCAGCTTCTACTGGACTCTCTCCAGCAGTTCCTTGTCTCTCTTGACCTGGGGAGCCCAGACCCGGACCCAATACTCCAGATGTGGCCTCACTAGGACAGAGTAGAGGGGAAGAGAACTTCCCTTGGCCTGCTGGTCACACTCTTCTGAATGCACCCCAGGACACCATTGGCCTTCTTGGCCAATTGTTACGTTCACATCCAGGTGAACATTGGAAATCACAGCTACAGTGTCACCAGACAGGCAAGCTCGCAAGTTCCTTCAGTCTTCATTGACTGAGTTTTGGCAGCTACACGACCTTTCTAAATAGATCAATTGTGGTTCTCATCCTTTTGTTGAACAATAACCTCCTCAGACAGCAGCGAGCTGCTTTAATGCCTTTCCACTTTGCTCTTAACAGAGAAGCTATCTCCCAGCCCAACTCCCCACTCCAGCGTTATTCCCAAGGGATGCAGCTGTCTATCCCTGCCCTCCAGCACCCACTTTCTGCTTTGCAGATGATCTCTTCCTACAGACCATCAGCTGCTAGAGCCTCAGCACCTTCCCAAGCTCCACGGCCAATACACCCTGTTGCAAACACCGAGGTTCTCAGGGATTTCAGGAGAGCTGCATCATCCCTGAAACACCCAGCCAGCAATGAGCAGGATTCCAGTGAAAACCTGGAAGCCGGCTGTTCCCCACACATTTCTTATTTCAATGGAATGAGTCACACCACGGTTGTTCCCAGCCCACGTCCCACCACACACAACACAGAGTCCCATGAAAAGCCCCCACCAGCAAATAACCAACAACGTCGCAGCACATTGCTCCCACCTCGGGGGAAATGTTTCCCATGGTGGGGGGGGGAACATTTTTGGTCAAAACCTGCCTTTTCTTAGCATGAAGAGCACGTACAAGCCCGTTGTCTTCTGCAGCTTCCCCCTGTAGTGCTGCAAGAGCTCTGCTCCAAGAGAAGCAGCTTCCAGTTGGAAATCTGCAAGCCCAAACAAACTTATTATAGAAACTAGAACAAATGGCACAATCAAAGAGAGAAAAGAGAAAAAAAAAAAAGAAAAAAAAAGGCCTTTGCATTTCAAGAGATTCACTATTTAGCTGCAAAATCTTTCCCAGTCTCTCATTTACCAGCAGCAGCTCCATGAGAGGTTTTTTTAAGCAGTGGAAGAGCTCCAGCAGCCGGTGCCCGCACCTGTGGCACCAGTATCAAACGAAGCACATTTGCCTCATTAAAACAGCCATTCAAGACGCTGAAATTGGGCTTTTTTTTTTTCTTCTCCTGATTCAAATGCTACCATGAGAGGACCGGATTAAAAAAAAAAAAAGAAAATTTAAGTCCTGGTGTGAACCTGGCAGAAAAAGAGCAGGACCCGGGGCAGGCGGTTCTGCACTGAGACCCACGGGCTGGGAAGCTCCCAATTAAGGGGATAATGGAGAGACAAAGCCCCTAAACCCCCAAAAGCTTTGACTCCATCCAGCACCACCCCACACATGCACCAGGGCTCTGTGAACATGTTGTCCTCCCATCACTAACCAGAGGGATGCCCTGCTTTTGGCCAGGCAGCAGCCAGGGAGAAGCTTTCTGCCTTGCCAAAAGCTTTCCTTTCCCTTAGATACCATCCATTCCTTATTTTTATTGCACATAAAAATCACCATCCAATTCATCACTCCCGCTTGCACATCTCTAGGAGCGCAGTGACATCTTCCTCACCATTACGCACACTTCAGGCTGCCCATCCCTCTGGCCTCTGGAAGATGAACCTCAAAGAGCAGAAAATATCCTTCAAATTGTTAAAATAGGGGGGGGGGAAATCCAAAACCAAAACAACTGACCAAGAGAGGAGTAATGGAAGCGGGTGACAGGGAGCTGGCTAAGCCCAGCACCTGGAGCATCACCGCTCCTGAAGCCAGCCCTGGGGAGAGGGACAGCAGCCACCATCTGCCAAAGAAATACGGATTCATCGCTGATGGAAGATAGAAGAACCGGGTATCTGAAATGCTTCACATGCCCCTGAGATAACAGCCATAAAACAGTCCTGTGACAGTATAATATCTTTCTGGTCCCATAAATGTGGTTTGGAAGAGACAGGCAGCGAGGGCCGGTGAGAGTCCTCTCCAGCTCACACCCAGGAGCTCCAACGCGGGCAGAACAAGGGCTCATGTTCCCAGGAAGACCTGCAAACATCTCTTGGAATGTCAGGCAGGTGGAAGGTCCCACAGGGATGCAGCAAAGGCTGAGGGACGATCTCAGGCTGGGCTGAACCCTAGGTAGGACAGAAACCCGCAGTGCTACAGCATCAGCTAGGACCAGAGCGATCCAGAGAAGGACAGAAAGTCACTGGCATTAAGTGACGATGATCTCGGAGAGCAAGACTCAACAGCGGGGCAGCATGCAAGAGTGTGTCGTGTTTAAATATTCATTGCCACTTTGCAGAAATGAACAGCTAAAGACGTGCCTAATGGGTTTTAAGTCGCACTGGGGAGGGCATTTAATGCAGACAGCAACAAATTGCTGCACAGGGGTGGGAGAAAGACCCGACCTGCGAGGAAGGACCTGATCCAGGGCACCACAAGCCCAGCGCGGGTGGACCCAGCCATCACCTACATGGTGAAAAGAAATTCAAGAAAAAACCCAAAGAAGGTCACAAAGTGCCTCCAGAATTAAGCACTGACTTGCCTCCGTGGGGAAATCATGTGCCTTAAAGGGCTGAATATTAAATTAAGGCTAATTTGAATGCTATAAAAGAGACAAGAAAAGAAGCCAAGCAACAGAATTAAGAAAACATAATTAAAATCAGGATGAAAAATTAGAAGCAATTTTCTCCCCTTACAAGCGCACAGGTAACTTAAGGTAAAGCATCATTTGAGCTTTTATCAGTCGGCTTTTGGAGCTCACTGACCACCGAGAGCCTCGCCATGGAGGGAAGGTGCCCAAGGAGGCATGGGGGGACTCATGCATTTCAGATGCCCCATTTCGTGCTAGTACATCACTCCAGGTTCTCGCTGCCTCCTGGGATGTCTTACAGGAGGGCTGGGATTTTGCAGGCTCGTCCCAGTCTCAGAAATAAGAGATGTTGGGTTTTGGGGGGGGAAAAAACCCCACAAATTCAAGAAGCATGTGAAGTCTTCTAGCCATGCACTAACCTCAGCCCTCCCAGAAGCTGGCACCTCAGGAGATGTCTCTGTCTGCCTCCAGCAACCACCTCGCCTTTCCCAGCCCTTATTTTTATTTTTGTGTTGTCTGAACACGAGGAAGAAAATTACGAGCCTGTGCTCCCCAGCGAGCCTCCCTGCTGCTGGCCACCGAGGTTAATGACTTAATCCCCAGTGACTCCAGCCATCTGCTCCAGCACTAGGCATGTGTCATCCCAGCAATAAGCAGCCAAATTAAAACGCAGTCCTGCTTGATAGCTGGTCCTCTCGGAGGCAAGGTGAGAGGCTGTGGCCCACGGGAGCCAGTGAAACCATGGCACTTTGAGAGAGGAGCGGAGGGAAGGGAATAGCCGCACCCAGGCAGAGGCACGCTCAGGTCCAGGAGCTGTCACATCACCCCTGGGAGAACCGGCTCCGTGCTCCAAGGTGCTCTCCACAAACAGCAATTTCTAACTTCGGATGGTTGAAGGTATTTTCTTTGATGCCAAGAGCACGATGGACCTCATTAGGCAGTGAAGCCAACTCGGTGGGTTATTGATGGCACCCAATTATAGGTGCATAGAGCAGCCAATTAGTGCCTGCAGGTGCTCCTGCATCACCCAGGGGGAACAGGCTCCTCATGGACCACAGCCAGAGCATCACCTGCACAGAGCCGATGCTGGGGCCCCCCAGGCACGAGCCCAGGCCAAGCTGGGAGGGAGAAGGGATGAGAACAGACACGGATCCAGCCCTGCTGCATGTCTGCTCTGCCCTCCGACTCCTCTGCCTGCTGGCTTTCAGCCCCTGTGCCTCTAAACTGGCCCAAAGGATTATCCTGATCCCCAGGCAGTTGTAAAGTCCTTCATCAGCTCACACCCGATGCGCTCTCACTGCTTAAGATGATTTCAGCTCCTATTATCCTTCTCTGTGCTATGAGACAACAACCCAGCCAAAAAAAAAACCAACCACCAAACCACACACTGAAGTGTCCCTGTCCTACAATCCTCCTCAGCATCCAGATCACGTATCCCGCAGGCCTCCATCCACCCCCGGTGCTAAAAATACCCTTCCGCTGGATTAATTTGAGCTGGGTTTGACATGAAGTCCGATTCCACAAACATCTTCTCAACAAGCAGCATCGATTTGTTCCCACCCTGCCCTGGCCAGCCAAGAGGCTCGTGGGACAGCGGGTACAGGAGAGGGGACACGAGATGGAGGAGATGGATGGCACTAAACTGGGAGCGACTTCACAAGGAGGTCCATCTGCAGCCAGCACCCAGCTGTAGCCTTCATGACTGCTCAACTATTATATATGAGGGGTGCAATATATGAAGGGTGCAATATATAATCTCAAACACACCCAATTATTAAGACAGCTCCATGTATTTACCACATGCTCTCCCTTTGGAAGACGCATTCATTCATATAAACTATTCCTTATATCAACCCAAACCAGGGTTTTAACGGATCTTCCTTTTTTCCCCCTTTGTAGGAATAGAAAATCCCAGAAAATCATGGAGAATCAGTTTTTCCAGGGGCACCTCCCTAGAGCAGCCTGTCCGGCCAAGGGACACAGCCACGACCGCTGCATCCCTGCCAGAGGCCAGCCTGGCAAACCCGGATTATTTTGTAATATAAGGAGCTATTCTGGATAACGTCCGAGCAGCTCCCGAGCGGGTGATGCTGTACGAGACTGATCCAGACGCTGGCCCATATTTCTGTAGCTGCACATCCTACAGCTCTTGTCGTGCAAGCCAACAAACACAAAGGAGCTGGCAAAGCTCCTGCTACACCCACACACGGGAGGCAAATCGGCTGCGCCCGCACATCCGCCAGCCTTCCCCTGCTCTGCCCGGGGACGGCACCAAATCCTCCGCCCGGCTTTTTCATGAATGGGGATGAGATAAACCTCCTCCGACTTGGCTACCGAAGCTGCAAGGGAGAGTTTCGGCAGGTTTGCAAACAGCTGCAGGAACGCACGATGCAAAAAAATAAAACCAAACCAACCCATCTCTCCCCCACTGCTAAAGTTGATTTAGAATCATAGAGTCGTTTAGGTTGGAAGAGACCTTTAAAAGCGAGTCCAAACATCCACCGAAGCCCGAATTTAAGCGCGATCCGAAGAGCATCACTTTTGAGAGGGATTCTTACAGGGTTGAAAAATAGGCAAAGCTGGGGAAATGCTGTTTGTAAGCACTCTGGGGGAAGGAATCGCCACTATCCATAGCTACTTTCACCAGGTTTCTGCCAGGAAGCTGGGAAAGGAAAGCGTTGCAGGTTGTAACGCGAGGCAACGCCAGCCAGGGAGCTGCCCTGAGCCCAGGGGAGCAGCACACCCCTGGGTACCTGCCGAGCGCAGGCAGCACAAACACCCAATGTCGAGGAGATTCCTGCCCAAGCTGTTCTCAAACCCACTCCTAACCAAGTATTTCAAAAAATGAGTAAATAAATCCACGTTAGGAGAACACGGGCTGCAGCCACCAAGGAAGGCTGCGTGCTGGAGCACCCCATGCTGCACTGCAAATATTTAAGCCTCCTCAATATTCAAGGGTTAGGAAGCAGCCAGAGGGATAGATTCAAGCTCCGGCTGCAATGTGAGGCTCTGCAAGCACAGGCAGGTCCTCTCCACATTTCACCAAACACTTGCCCTGCAGGACCATGTGCCTGTTTGCTGGGCAAAGCTGTCCCTGAGCTACGAGAGAGGCTTTGACGTTCTCCAAGGCAGCAGAGAGGACAGGTCCTGCCCGGGCCTGGGTATTTTCCCTGCAAGGGGGAAAAAAAAAAACCAACAAACCAGCCGATGCTTAAGCTCAGCAAGAATAAAATGCTCCTCAGTAATGAAAACAGGCATGACGCCTGACAAACGGGATTACGGAGATCCCCTCCGGAAAACCAGCCCCAGCAGAGCAAGTCAATACCTAATTATTAGCATTATTCCGCCAGGCACTGCTGCCCAGGCAGGGTAGAGATGTAGTAAAAGCAAACATGGGCACTTCATGCCCTCTGCTCCATGCCAGGCACATTGGCACCAGGGATGGCCCCAGAATCTGCTGGCGATCGCGGGTATCCCACCACGGAGGCAGCTGGGGCAGCACCGTTCCCTAGGAGCTGGTCCCAACACGTGGCTGGGCATCGCTCGGAGCCCTTCAGCTTCGCAGACAGCTCATTTCTGGGTGGCAGGGGTGATTAACTGCCGGGACACGTGGCTGGAGGGGGTGATGGATCCATCGTGTTCTCAAAACAAAGTGCCGTTTGGTGAGCCGTGGCTTTGACCGTGCTCACAGGTGCTTGGGCTTGGGACTGGGCAAGCAGCTTCGCTCCACAAAACGAGATGTTATTAATGATTCCTTCTGCACCAAAAAAGAAAACTAAAAAAAATTGAGGAGACTATGGATTTCTGGTCCATAACACAGCGGCACAACAAGCGGCAGTGGCACACCAAGCAGCTCCCTGCCTGCTTACAGGTTCCTCCTGGCCAAGGACCAATGCCAGCTCCAAAAGATCCCCCGCAGGCTCCCTTTCAGGAGAAACACTGCAGTGCAGTAGCTGTTGGCCAGGAACGCAGCCAAGCGAGTGCTTTCCACCCAGCCAGGCTCAGGGTCCCTCCCATCCCACCAGCACGGTGGTGCTGGTGTCAACACCTCCTTACCCGATGCGCTCCTGCTCCATCTCCTCCATCTTCTCGGCACGGGCGATGACTCGGTTGATGATCTCCTTCTCCTCATCTGTCAGCTCCTCACTCTTGCGCTGCCGGTCGGGCTGGCCACCCCAGCCAGGGGGGAGCCTGCAGGGAGAGGGGGCCAGGGCTTCGTCCACAGGTCACGCATGTGCATGGATGTGTGGGCAATACCAGGCACCAAATCCCAAGCCCAGGAGGAGAACAAAGCCTCCCCATAGAAATATAGAGTTGTTTTGGTTGGAAGAGACCTTTCAGACCATTGAGTCCAACTGTTGCCCCAATACGGCCAGGGCACCACTAACCCCTGGCCCTCAGCACCACACCTCCACAGCTTGGAAACCCCTCCAGGGATGGGGACTCCACCACTGCCCTGCCCAGCCTGGCACAGCCCTTCACAGCCCTTCCCACCAAGAAATTGTTCCTCATGGCCAAGCTCAACCTCCCCTGGTGTAACTTGAGGCCAGTTCCTCTTGTCCTATCGCTTGTTCCTTGGTAGAGCAAGCAACATGAACAAAGGATGCAAAAGGCAGACTCCGCTCTCCTCCCCCCATCTTTCTGCTCATCTAAAGACCTAACCTGGGTGTTCTCCCTGCTTGGGCTGAGCAGACCTGTGTGGTCTTAGACCTTAAATTCATTAAAACTACGTACAATGCTTCCCAAATTGATAGCTTTCTCTTTCATCCAGAGCAAGCTTTTTCCTTTTCTCTCAAGACCATCAGAGTAGCAGGTAAAGAGCAATAGGCAAAAAAAGAAAGCGAGATACTTACGGCTCCTTCTCGCTGCTGGGAGGCACAGGGAAAGAGAAGGAACAAGGATTAGAATCATAGAATTGCTTTGCTAGGATGAGACCTTGAAGATCATCGAGTCCAACCGTTCCCCCAGCACTGCCGGAGCACCACTAACCCCTGGCCCTCAGCACCACATCTCCACGGCTTGGAAACCCCTCCAGGGATGGGGACTCCACCACTGCCCTGCCCAGCCTGGCACAGCCCTTCACAGCCCTTCCCACCAAGAAATTGTTCCTCATCTCCAACCTAAACCTCCTCTGGCACAACTTGAGGCCATTTCTTCTTGTTCTGTCACTTGTTCCTTGGGAAAAGAGCCCGACCCCACCTGGCTCCAACCTCCTTTCAGGGAGTTGTAGAGCATGAGAAGGTCTCCCCTGAGCCTCCTTTTCTCCAGGCTCAACACCCCCAGGTCCCTCAGCCACTCCTCACCAGACCTGTGCTCTAGACCCTTCCCCAGCTTCGTTGCCTTTCTCTGGCCATGCTCCAGCCCCTCAGTTCTTAGCTGAGAGAAGGGACAAGGACAGAACAGCCAGCACTGTCCCTGCCTTGGGGGTGATGGTCCTCAGCAGCGTGTCCCTCTACATGGATACCACTGCTCCTCCAAGGCAGTGTGGAGCAGCAAGCCCTGAACATGAGCCTCACCCAGCCCCTGCATCATCCAGGCACCCAACACCAGCACCCATCCATGGGTGCTGCCACCACCCATGCAGCCGGGATGGAGATCTGCCATGCGGTGGGATGCAGCATCACTGTGCACGGCAGCTGCCTTGGAGGAGGTCAGGACAGGTGTATGGGGCTCCTCGTGTCCACAGCCATGGGTCCATCCCCACCACCTTTCTCAGGGAGTTTAGGAGGCATCATGGCAAAATGTCCCCATGCAACAGGCACAAACCCAATTCTCAATGTCCCCAGAGGAAGAACCGGGGTGGCTGCATCCACATCACCTCCCACCCCCAGGGACTCTCCTCTGCTGCAGCCCACATCCCTTTCTCTCACCTGGCCCGGAGAGACATGGTCCTGTCACCAGGGCACATCCACCGGTCAGAGCTGCCGCCCACCACCGCGTCGGTCATCACAGGCTGCTGGGGAACCTGGGGACCAAGTCTGGGCACACCAGGGAAGTCCCTCCCTCTGCTCGTCTGCCCGTGCTCTCAGACAGCAGCGATGCCGATGGAGGCACCTTGGTGCTTCCAGCCAGGCTGGAGAGGAAAAGAAAAAAAAAAAAAAAAATCAAGCCCAAAAACCGCAAAATCACACCAGGCAGGGCTTTAGTTTTGGCATTAAGAGGAGCAGGAGCAGGGAGAGGAACAGGAATGTCACTTTAGTCGCTGTCTTGATGTCAGGCACGAGATGCAGGAGCCTACAACTGCCACCCTCCCAGGAGGGCAACGCAGCCGTGCTCAGCACGGATGTAATTAATGAGATACCCGACCTCTCATTAATTACGAGGTTTCAGAGCTGGAGAGGATGTTTCTGTTTCAGGGAGGAAAAAAAAAAAAGAAAAAAATCTATATAAACTAGGAAACCATCTCCCCCTAACCCAACAGGTCTCGCTGTCCTCCCCCAGACTACATCCCCTCAGGAACAAAACTCCTCCTTTTTTATTTGTGTTTACTAAAGTTTCTGCAAAATGAAACCAGGAGAGGCACCAAAGGAGGAGGTGGCAGCTGCTCCTAAACACGATGTTCTGTCTACTCATCTCCAAAGGACTCAAGAAGGGACCTCTTCAAACCCTTCTCCTTCCAGCAAAACCGACAGCTTTCAATAAAAAGTGAATTGATGTGAAATTCAGATCCCGTGTGCTGGTTTAGTCCCGTTTTCTGCGGGTGTTTCGTCCCTCCACATCCACCTCTCCTCAATTCATTGGACAGCAAAATCCAAGCTGATGTCATCCAGCATTGCCCACAGCACAGGGATGGATCCATCCATCCCATTGTCTCTTCTTGGGGGAAAATGGAGCTTTTAAGCTGAGTGAACACCGCAGGCTGAGCAGGGCAGGATCCTTCCCCCTGCACTGCCACTGCCGGGGGATGCTGCGGTTACACCATGAGCCGCTCTCACACCTGGACCACTCTCGGGGTGGTCCCCAAGAGCAGAGGGTGCAGCTTGGGGGCCCATGGGCATCATCACCCCTGAGATACCACTGGCAAAGGGAGACGCTCAGGTCAAGGCTCCTTTCACAGCCCTTGAGGTGGAAAGAAGAAGAAGAGGAATCCAACCACGATGGGCCTGGCTTTGCTGCAGCCGGCACCGAGGAGGACAGGAATAGTGGACACAAATCGCCCCTTTGTTAGGAGCCCCCATCGATGGGCAAAGTTTGTGTGAGCTCAGCTATCTCCCATCTGCAGGTTTCTCCCCCCTGCCCAGATCACCCACTCCCAGTACCGACGGGATCCCCCGCAGCAGCAGCAGCCTCCCGCCTGCATTGCTCGCAGCACCTGCATTTGAATTGCTTCCTCCTCCTGCAGCAGAACTAAGAAAAAAAATATATCTCTCACAAAACCCCAAACTCCTCTGCAGAGCTCAGCCCGTGGGTGAGAGGCTGCTCCCAGCCCGTGGCCATTCATCCTCTCAAACCTGCTGCCCTGGGAAATGCTGCCCCAGGTTCCTCCCCAGCTCAAGCCACCCACGTCCCACCAGGTCCCAGTTCTGAAGCCAGTGTCCCAGAGCTGCCAGCGGGGCCCAGCAGGACCAGAGCTCAGCCCAAACCTGGCAAATGCGCCTTTGCAGGGCACAAAGCAGCTCCAGCTCTCCGCAAAACTCCAGCGGGGGTTCTGGGGAGGCTGAAACAAGGAGAAGATGGAAAAACAGGAGCTTGCAAAACCACACTGCTGAAATCACAGCCTCCGAGCCATGAAAAAATGTGCAACTTTCCCACAAAAGGGGAAAAATCTTATCCCCATCCTCCACTTCCTGCTCTGCAATATTGCAGGGGTTTCTCCGTCACTCCCAGAAGAGTCAGCAGAGATTTGAGGCTCATCTTTGCTTCACCAGTAACTTCCAAAAATACATATATAGATACATAGACCTAAAAAAAAAAAAAAGCAGCGAAGCACGTGGGGTAATTAGTGCTCCGCTGGTTTCATGCAGCGACTGTTCCTGTGCCAAACCAGAAAGCTCTGATTGACAAGGTCAGTTAAATAAGCAAATTGTTCATTTAAGTCCCCACCGCCACCTCCACAATCTGCACTGCAGCAGCAAATTCCGGTGGGATGCAGGGTCCCAGCTCTGGATGGGAATTGAGGGGGTCCTGCCGGGCTGGATGCTGATTTTACAGAGTGCCCTGGGAGGAAGGGCAGCGCTGTGCCTCCAGCACCCGTTTTTGGGGAGGTGTGGGTGGATAAAGGACTTGCCCAAGGTCACGCAAAGCAGGAAGGGCTGCCCCAGCACTGCAAATAGGGGAAAATCCTTCATTTTTCCTATGGAATAAGGATCACGGGCACTTCAGCTCATGGGGTGGAAAACTCTTTCCCCCAGCTAGAACTTTCTGCTAGTAACAGAGAGGCCACGGGTGTTTCGCTTTGTTGCAGATGGAGAGGAGCCCAGGGACGGCTCCTGGAGGAACACACGAGCCTTTCCCTCCGCCTATAAATAATAGATTTTGAAGATCTACTTTGCATTACTTCCAGCAACTACTCTTGCTTGTCCTTAATGCTTCGTTCTGCATTTTTAGCTCACAGTAAAGAACAAAATAACAGCTTACGGTGGCTTTTTCTCCCCTGCCAAAGCCTTGCTCGCAAGCCAAAGGATGTGGCGATCCAAGTGGTGATCGATGGGGTGCAGCAGCATTTAGTTAATGAAATGGAAACATCCCATCCTAGGACGGTGCCAAGACCTTCCAGGCTTTGGCTGTCGCCAAAGGGGCTCAGGATCTGCTCCCTCCAGGTCTGCCATCAGCGTGGACACAAGGAGCCCTCTCCTCCCCATGCCACGTTGGCTGCTCGAGGTTCCCTGAGCAGGAAGGAGCGAGGTGGCAGCTCCCGCCAGCGCAAACGCAGAGCCAGGAATAGAAGCAAAGTCTTAATTTCTGGCCTTAAGGAAGAGCCACATGACTCTAATCACGCTGCTCCATTACTTCTGTATGACGGAACCCATGAATTTGATCATGCTTTAATAAAACGGGATGGAACGCCTCACTCTGCCTCTCCTGGAGCCGCCGGTGCTGTTGTCCCATGCACAGAAGCCTCTCTCTCCGAGCCAAGAGGTGCCAATTCACGGGCCCATTGCCAGCACCCGGAATTTGGCAGATGCAGTGTCGGCACCCATCAGGTCCCTCTTGCCCTCCACCAGCCCCGGGCAGGCAGGAAAAGGCAGCATGAGCCCCACGGTGGGAGCCCATCCTGCCCCATGGGCACCAGGAGGGACACGGGGCAGTGGGTGCCCTGGGCAGGACCCAAAAGCCACTGGAGGGACAGACGCTGCCACCACCAACTGGGCACCTGCAAAGAGAGACCATCACCGGGCTGCCCAAACACACTGGCTTAGCCGTCTGGAAATAACATGCCGGGGTAGAAAACAGGAAATTCAGTATTTTAAAAACTCCCAGTGCAATAATTGGGTTTTTTACGGTAAGCTCAACATTTCACACTTGGCGGTGCCTGCAGAGATCGTCTCCACCAGCAAAGACACTGACACAGGCAACCTATTTCTCCAGCCTTCTCAGCTCTGCAATGCAGCTTTCTTAAATATTGAATAAGTCTGCTGCTCTACACCACCTGCCAGTGCCAATGATGAGGTAATTTTTGCATTGACAAAGCCTAATGCGATTAATCTGGTTTGAAAGAGCAGGTTTTAGAGCCCGTCCATTCACCCGGCGAAACGCACTCGCAGGCAGAGCATCGGAGGCAGCTCGTTGCTCACCGCCGGTAGCCAGACCCCAAACAAATAACCCAAACTGCTGCTCGGATGCCAAGTGAGAGATTCTTTCTGCCAGTCATCAGCGAACAGGAGGTTTTGAACTCAAACGGCTCCAAACACCTGGAGGTTGTCAGGCTGGTGGGGCTTTCACACCAGTTCGGGCACAGGAGCCGATTTACACTCCCCAGCTGGATGGTGGAGCTGGGGAGGGGAAAATGGGGCGTGAGTATGTGATTGCTTAATGGGACTCATCCCAGGGAGATGTTTTGGGGTGACAAGGAACTGGTGGGAACCCCCCAAGTCAAGTGGTGAGAGGAGGGCATGCAGAATTTGGGATGCACTGGCAGCCCTGGGATGGGAACCGTTCCTCCCTGCCACTCACACGTGTCCCCAAACACCGTTTTCAGCTGGAGCTCTCTCCCAGCCAGCAGTGACATCCTCCACCAACCTCACAAGTCCATCAGGGCCAGATCCTGCTCTCCTCCAGGCCCCAGCACTGGTGCCTGGCACCCAGGAGAGTTGTGCAAGCCCTGAGTCCCAGCTGGAGACCTGGTACAGACACTGCGCGCCCCGTGTCCGGCTCTGCCCTGAGCATCTCGCAACACCCAGGCTCTTCCTTTCCCAGGAAAAAGGGTCTGCCCAGCGCAGGAGCCGTGCTCACCCCACAGCATCCCCTATGGCCTGGCTATAGGGGCTGTGGAGAGCGGGATGCTCACACCCCTCCAGAGTCAGGCAGGATTTAGTCCTACCACATTTACCTGCAGAAGCAGGGGGAAAAAAAAAAAGTGTAAATAGCCCCAGAAGAGCAGCTGAAGTAGCTGCATAATGCTGCAAAAGAATCTGCAGAGCAGATGGGGGGGCAGGAGGGCAGCCCAGCCCCAGACGATCCTGCGCGCCGAAACTCAAACGTCCCGATGTCCCGGGCAGCCAGCGTCCAGCCTTTGTCTCGTCTCACATGCAAATCGTTTTAGAAAGTTCGGGCAAGACTGGGCAAGCTGCTTAATGGATGGTGCTTCAGGAAACAGCCCACGTTCGAGACTTTCCTTTAAAAAAAGAAAGGAGGGAGGCAGATCTCAGCTGGCAGGAAGGCGTGGAAGTGGCAAAGTGAAGCTGCTTGGCCTGGAGCCATCTGCAGGCACCCAGAGAGGTCTGGCACTGAGGCATGGGACAGCAGGACAGGCACCTTGTGACTCCAGGTGAAGCATCAGGTGACCCACTGCCCTGGCAGGACGTGCTGCTCGTGCTCCCATGGGGACTCAGACACCTCAACCACCCAGAAATGCTGCTCTGGTACGAGATGGGATCAGACTCAGCTGAGCCTTCCAACCGTGCTGTGGCAAAGCAAGGGACATGGCCCTGGAAATTCAGCTTTTAGGAAAGACCCAGAACCAGCAAGTCCTAAACATGGGGTCATCGCATCCTTCAGTCACTGCATCCTTCAGCCCCGTGCCAGACCCTTACAGAGAAGGGAGGCCTTGCAACTTCCCAGTTTGGCACTAGCTGGTTAATTAAGGCTAAACGTGGCCCTGATGGTGATGGCTGCAGTCCACAGGTGACGGTGATCCACAGAGCAGAGGGTAGAATCATAGAATCATTTAGGTTGGAAAAGACCTCTAGGATCATCAAGTCCAACCTTCATCCAACATCTCCCTGACCACTAGACCATGGCCCAAAGCACCACATCTACCTGGTTTTTGAACACCTCCAGGGATGGTGACTCCACCACTGCCCTGGGCAGCCTGTTCCAATGCCTGACTACTCTTTCAGTAAAGAACTTCTTCCTGACAGCCCATCTAAACCTCGCTGGAGCAACTTGAGGTAAATGCAAAGCAATGAAAATCCTGGCCATCACCTGGTGCCCTAATCCCAGAGCGAGCCCATCCAGCAGCACCCTGCCTGCAGCTCCCAGCCCCAGCAGAACGTGACTGCCAGGACTCGGCACAGGGCTTGCTGACATGGGATTTTCCCCCACGCAGGAGCCCATGGAACCGCTCCTGCCTTGGCTGCTCTCCAGCTAATCCCAGAGCGAGGGGGCCATGAGCCTCCTGAACACCAATGCCTTTGGTTTGGTCCATGCCTCTGCCGTATTTAAATTCACACAAGGTGCCGAGAGATGCCTTGTTTCTCCCCTCCCCGTTAATTCCCATCTCCCTGTCATCCTCCAGCCACAGATCCATCCCAAGGCAGCTGAGCAGCAGCGCACAGTCAATTTTATTTAAGCCGCATGTTGACATTTCCTCCAGCAGCTCCTTCACAAACCCAACACCATTACGATGCCGACACGAGGAATTTACTCCCATTGACTAATTGTAGGAAAGACAATGGTGGGGAAAATAAGTAAGTAAATAGATCAATCAATCACTTCTGGGTTTCTGGGACTTACCCACAGCTGCTGGAGCCGGGGGGCTCTGGCCAGGCGATGCCCGAGCGCACCCCAAGCCTCCCCGGTGCTGTTAAAGGCAGTGCTGGCGTTGCCATCGCTCCTCTCGCCGTGGTAGAGCTGCTCCGAAGGCTGCTTAGCAACAGATCGCCACACTGCTCGGGCACACTGAGCCGAGCCGGCATGCCACCCTTGATGCCACCCTCAATTCGGGCACTGAGGATGATGAGGCACATGGCCAGAGCTGCCAGGATGGCCCAGCCCCACCAGGGACCCTCATACAACAACAGCGGGATGAGCTGGAGGAAGTTTAGGGATGGGAGAAGGTTGGGAAGTACCCATCAGCCTGGTGATGCAAAGCATGCTTGGAGATGATGGTCCCCTCAAGATGCCTCAGCACTGGCTGAGGACCACGGCATCGTGCTGCAGGAGTGAGGGGTGGGCACATGCCCTATTCCCACACCACGGTTCTACGTGGAGGATGCTCAGGGCTGCAAACCCACCCTCCTCGGTGGGTAGCAGAGATGCCCAGCCAGGGTCAGAGGAGCCAGGCAGGACCAGGCACCCCACAACAAGTTTGTATGGAGCGGGTCCCCCCGGCACCGACCCTTCCCGAAAGCCACAGGGAGCCCAGCCACCGGCAGAGAGGAGCACACAGCCACCCAGCTCGGCATCTGCACCGCCCTGGGAGATGTTGGGCTTCCAGCTTCCCCAGTCACTAAACGCAGCTTCCTTCTTACCCCACATACCCTCATTAAGCACCTGGTTTTTCACATCCCCATCATCAAGACATTAGGTCCAAACAGGAGAGCCCGTACTCACCTCCTTGGGCTGGAGGAGAGCGAAGCTGCTCAGGCCCACACAGGGATGGAGCCAGGGCATCTTCCAGCACATGAACCTTATAAACCATCACGGTCGTTAACCCCAACCACTCCCCAGTCTCCATCTTAATGAAGATGGGGGAATTAATCAGGCTGGCCGTGGGGGCACTGGGGGCAGAGCCCTCCTCCCTGCCCAGACCTCACATGCGTGGCTGGGACCACCTGGAATGATTCATTATCCATTATCACTAATTGGCAATGACTGCAGCGACATCGTCACCTGTCTGTGGGCTGGAGGAGGGCACCAGGCTGGGGCCACCAGCAGCACTGAGGGTCCCCACTGCCACCACAGCCCCCAGGACCCCTGACAGACACAGAGGACCGTCTCATTTTCAGGTGCCAGAGAAAATCCCTCAAAACTTAAGCCCAAAAGCCACTCCAGAGCTGTGAGTCCCCTCACCCTTCCTCAGCAGTTTTTCTCTCCTTGCCCTTTCCAAAGCCAGGGAATGTTTCACAACAGCACACATGGATCAGGACAGACACAGACACATGGCAGAGTCCTACAGCAGGCTCCCGGGTTTCACACACTCAATGCAAAGGGTGCTCCACACACAGACAAAAAAAAAGTGCTTTTTCCACATTCTGCAGGCTTTTCAGCTCTCCTTGGGAGCCAGGGCAGTGCAAAAGCAAGGCTGCAAAGGAGAAGAACGCAGATGAGCAGGCTGGAGCCAGCACCAAGCAGAGGATGATATCTGCACCCCAGTGTGCTGGTCCTAACGGGTTGGTGGGGCAGATGCAGAGGGGGCTTTGCTGGACGCCCACCCCAGCAGACCATGCACAGGGGTGAAGGCAAAGAGCTCCCACCGCACCACCGGGCCACGCACAGCTCTGCGGGCATTGCCCACCCAACGCTCCCCTCCCGAGGGATGCCCGTGGGATGCTGTGGCAATGCCCAGCTCAGCGTGTAGGGCTCAGCCCCACGGCTCCACACGCTGAGCCCCACGGAAGGGCTGGGGCCAGACCTCCTGAGTCAGCCCCGACAGCGAAAGCGAGCAGCTCGCTAAATCCCTACCAGATGAATGATGCATCATCAAATAAAGCCCGGTATCACAACATTAACAATATTTATTTTCAGGCTAAGCTGCAGCCTGGGCTTTTGATACCAGTAATTAAAGCAAATGGTTCATCTGTTATCATCCTTGCATCCCTGGAGCCAACTGTCTGCGTTTTGAAGCCCTGTATTATCTTTTTTTTTTTTTATCGTAGCCTCCCAGGAAGCCAGAGGGGACCAGGCTGATCCACACACACTTTCCAGCTCCCGGGAGCGGGGTAGGATGGACGCAGCCCAAAGCGGAGCCACGTTCGGGGCAGCTCAGAGCGTTATAGCAGTGACATAAAGAAGTATTAATTGCTCAAAGACAAATTGCTGCTCCAGTTTCTACCTGAAAGCAGAATGAATAGAAAGACAGCAGCAAGATAATCAGGTCCTCTCTCGGAACCAACCCCAGGAACAGCAGCAGCAGCCTCAGCCTGGTTTGGTTTCCAGGAGGTTTCAGGCTATGGTTGCAAATAGCTTTTAATGCTACTTCTGTCTGTCCTGGGAAAGGAGCGGAGAAGGCACCTGTGAAAGCCCTTCAGCCAGCCCGGAACTGGGCTGCGATGCTTCTCCAGAGCCCAAAAGGGGAGCAGAAAACCCCCAGCCCCCTCTCAGCACACTCTCCGCTCCGAGCCAGGATGGTCCCCGCATCCCACCGCTGCCAGACGCCCGGGGAAGGGGCTCCAGCCCCTGCTCCCGCCCCGGGAAAAGGGTCAAGAGACAACTGGAGGGGCTTAAGCCTCCGACACGCTCCAAAGTTGCCCGCACAAAGCCCGAAAGCAACGAGCAGCGAAGGGGCGATGGGCACAAGCCGGGGGCCAGCTCCGGCCACCGCCCCCGGGCTGGGGGGGGTCACCCACCGCCCGCACAGCCCCGGGACCGCGCAGCTCTCCCCGGCCGGCTGCTCCGTGCGAGGGGAATCCCCCCCGGCTGAGCATCCCCAGCTCCGCACCCCCGGCCTGAGCCCAGCCCTGGGGAGANCCGCCCCCGCCCCGGGCCGCAGCCCCTTCGCAACGCGGGGAGGGGCCCCCCCGGCTCCCGCAGCGGGCTGCGAGGGGTGGGGGAGAGGCAGCGGCACCTCGTCTCTGGCCGTCCCTCATCCCATCCCCTCTCCAGCCGTCCCCGGCTCCCATGCTTCCTCTTCCCCAGCCCTCTCCCATCGTCTCTCTCCCATCCCTTCTCCATCCTTCCCTTTCTCCCATTCTTCCTTCGCAACCTGCTCCCGCCTCAGCTCCTATCCCCTCTCCCATTCTTCCTCCTTCTCAACATTCTCCCATCCTCAGCTCCCACTACTCTTCCTCTTCAACCCTCTCCCATCCTCAGCTCCCATCCTCTCTCCCATTCTTCTTCTTCTCCAACCCTCTCCTATCCTCAGCTGCCATCCCTTCTTCATCCTTCCCCCTCTCCCATTCTTCCTCCTTCTCAACATTCTCCCATCCTCAGCTCCCACTACTCTTCCTCTTCAACCCTCTCCCATCCTCAGCTCCCATCATCTCTCCCATTCTTCCTCCTCCTCAACCCTCTCCCGCCCTCTGTTCCCATCCCATCCCATCCCATCCCATCCCTCCCCATCCTGGGAGAACACAGCAGTTATTTGCACACACACCCTGGGAGAGACTGGGCTTTGGGCATCTCCCCGCAGCCCTGCCCGCAGCCCCCCAGTTGCCTTCACCAGCATCTCTCCCTCTGCATGTGGTGGACCCAAAGTGGGGCAGGCGTTTCCCCCACACACCCCCTGTAGCATCAGCCAGAGGCTGGCGGAGCTGCCTGCCCATTCGGGCTCCCCATCTCTGGGGTTTCAGCCCCCTGCACTCGGGTTTAAGCAGCACAAGGGACCCCACAGCCTGGTAGCCCTTGCCCAGATCAACCCTAAAGACCAACCTGAGCCCCATGCGCAGGCCGGGAACACGCTGCCCTGGCCAAGCTCTACGCTGAGTTTAGCACTGCTCAGACCTTCAGGGGAGCACTGATCCCACCCGCAGAGACAGTTCCTGCAGGGAGCTGGGAAAGCAGGGGATTCAGAGCGCAGAGGAACCCTGTTCCCGAGCTGAAACACCCATAACTGAAAGAGGCAGCACCTCCAGGCATCACACCACACTCCCTGGCCAGAGATCTCCAGCCTCCTTCCCCTCGTAGCAGGGATCACACGGAGGGCAGGGGACTCAACTCATGGCCAGGAGTGAGCATGTTTTCAGGCCAAGTCCATCACCTCCAGCAGCCCCATTTTACCTGCTCACAATACTCCAGTGGAGAATCACAGCACCCTCAGGCTTTCATGGCTTTCCAGAAGATCTCCTGCCAGTTGCTCCTGCATCATCGCTCGCCAGGTGAAGTGAGGTGGAGGGGATGGGAATCAGAGCTGGCCGGGCACCTTGGCAAGGGCGGCCAAGAAGGGAAAGGTAATAAATGGGTTTGATAAAAGGATGCTGTGAGATGGAGCCGAGGGGCTGAGACACAGTCACAGAGCAGGAGGAGACCAACAGGCTTTGAGCAATGCTCAGCCACGGCCAAGGATGCAATGCCTGAGTCGGGGTGGGAAGGAAAGTTTCTCATTCCTCTAGCTGGATTTCACCACTTTTATATAAAAGATTTTTAACCAGTTGCAAGGAAGCCTTTCATGAAAGTCCTATAGGATTTTGGATTTCAAAAGAAATCCCTGAAGAGACAGAAATCCTTGAAGGATGGAGCTTGTTGCTGCCTTCAGCAAGGAGAGCATTCCACCACTCAAGGTTGAATGCTGATCGGCACTCATCTAGATGCTTGATGGACATCTTCATCTCTTTCAGACTCAACTATGTAGTTTTATTTAGTGAAAGAATGCCTCGTTTATGCAAAGTAGTTGAAGAGACAAGTACTTTCAAGCTGATATGTCTTGACACGTTCCTTGGAGATTCACAAAAAGCAGCAGCATGTGCAGAATTTTGAAAATCAGATCTAAAACCTGCGTTCCGGAAAGGAAAAAAGCAACACCTGCAGTTCTCTGTTCCGAATACCTGGCACTTTGACTCCCCCTTTTTAGCCCATCTTCTAAAAATAAAGGAGCCAGTTTGATTTTTGTTGTATTATAAATACATTTTGGCAGTCTGGCATCTCCTGCAGCAGATCAAAGCTCGGGAGTTTTATTTCTTTATTTCCTCCCAGGTTTATTTTCACGTTCGCCAGCCCTCGCGTTCTCAAGAATTTGTTGTATTTCCCCCTGCAAACGGCTCGGTTCAACCCCGGAGCCATCCTGCCCGGGGGCTCGGAGGGAGCCCGGCTGCCATGGCACCACGCACCGGCAGCTCCTGCCCACGCACTCAAGTTCAAGTGCAGAGGCAAAAATCCCAGAGGTTATTAAGGCAGCGCAGCGTTTCCCTGCCCGAGGTGGGAGAAGCTCAGGCTGGGTGCACCCAGGGCACGGCTGCATCGAGCAAACCTCCATCCTGGGTACCTACGCTCCAGGGTTTATTATCACCGGCATCCCCACTGGGTTCCATGGGAGTAATTGAGGAATAAAACCAAGTTCATGGCTACAGACAGCCCCAGGTAACAAGCTGGCACCAGAACCAGACCCCGAGGCAGCAGGGCCAGGCTCTGCTTCACCTCCAGCCATCTCCTGTGGGGATGGAGCCAGAGATGGAGTCGGGGATGGAGCCTGGGATGGAGCTAAGGATGGAGCTGAGGATGGAGCCAAGGATAGAGATGAGGACAAGAGCTGGGGATGCAGCTGAGGATGGAGCCAAGGATATAGAGCTGGGGATGGAGCTGAGGATGGCACCAGGGACGGAATCAGGGATGGAGCTGAGGCTGGAGCCAGGGATGGAGCTGAGGATGGAGCTAGGGATGGAGGACTTTCCCACAGGGCAGCGTGGCCACACAAGCACAGCCTGATGGCAGGGTGCTGAAAACACACTCGCACCAGCAAATCAAAGCATGTGCCCTACTGCTGACTCAGCTATTGCCACCCTTGCACCGTTGCACCGGTGCCCCGGCAGGAAACCTCTCCCCTTATTTTATAGCCCAATTAGTCGCACCTAATTGAAGGAGATTGGGAGCAGCGAGCCAGCGCCAGGCTGGGGTTACGCCTCTGGTGTCTGCAGCATTGGGCAGTTCCGTGGGAGAAAGGAATACGAGCTTTATAAAACATTTTTTCTTCAACGTTTTTAATTAGGATTAAAAGCCTTCCCGTGGAAATCTGGAAACCCTCAGAGCTCAGGCACACAAGAGCTCAGGGCTGAGTAACAGCTGCTGTTGCTGACTCCAGTATCGGGAAAAATAAACCAGGAGCACGTCAAGCCCTCCCCTCACAGCCACAGCTCCAAGCATGGCTGCATGAGCTAAATTAAAATGATTCTTGGCAGCTCGGGCACCCAGGAGAGCATTTTTTGCTTCTGTAAATCACCAAAAGCTGAGCTGCTCCCCCCCCAAGCCTGCCTGGCCACAGATCCCGGCGGATGCCCCCAGGAGCTCCCCGGGACATGGCAGCAAGAAGCACGCACTGGCAGCATCCTAACTCACAGCCAGCCGCCTTCGCTCGCGCTCCCCACCGAACTCAGCCCAAAGGCTTTACTGCTGCCTTAATTATTTAACATGCATAAGAGATGGGAAAGGACCCACCACCCAAAATCCATAACCGGCTGCCCAGCAGAGCCAGCGCGGCTCCTCTCCATTACATTGTGCTTTGGAGAAAGACTTGGAGGAGAAAAGAGGAGGAGGAGGCTGGAGAAGGGACCGGCACAACCACCCTGGTTTCAGCTGCCAGGGTCTGTCCTTGTGCCCAGCACTTTGGGCACCAGTCTGCACCTACTTTTTTCAAGAGGGCAAAACACCAAGCCAAGATTTAGGCCAAGAGCAGGAGAAAACCATCGCTCGGGACCTGCATGGGGTGTAGCTGGATCCGCGCTCTTTCATTACCACCTTGTCCCCCTCCAGCCCAAGCTCCTGCTGGCTCAGAAAATAACAAGCAAGGCACAAGCCAGAGGAGACAAAATCCCACTGAGCAAAGCCTGGGCTGCGTCTCTCCTGATTAAATATGTTTATGCCAAACACACAAAACCCAAAACCAACCATAAGAGCAGGTCAAGGCACCCAGGAGGAGCAAGCTCAGCTCCCAAAGAGCCGTGTGTGCCACAGCCAAGCCCCTCTCCCTGTGCATCTGTGGGTGCATCCTGGTTCTCAGCAGCTCTCCAGGCAGGGAGACAACATTAGAAAACATTATCCAGCCTCCTGGCAGCTCCAGAAACACCGAATCCCTCATGAGGGGATGGTTGTGCCGCAGTGATGGCACCTCCATGGGTCACGCTCTCACCAAGTCTCTGCCAGGGAGGAGAGGATGGGGTTTAGGGCTCCCAAAAGCTGGTCTGGGACAGCCCGAGACAGCAGAGCTGTTGGCTCTGCCAAGCCCCAGGGGATGCTCTTTCCTTCAGTTCAGGTGCTGTAATAAAAATAAATTTAAAATTAAAAAAAAGAAAAGGGAAAGGAAACCACATTTTCCTTTTTTGTCACTTGATTTGGGTGCCAGTTGTCACAGGGACACCTGGCTGCTCCCAGGGATTTTCTGTTCTGCAGAAGTAGTTGAGAGAAACAGAGAGGGGAGAAAGTGTCTTGTGAGGATGCTGGCACCTCCTTCACCATCCCCTGCGCCTCTCCGCAGTGTGTCAGCCCTCGCCAGCCCCAGCCTGGCACCGCCCCTGCCGAGGGAAGCATCTGCAGTGAGGGGGCTTCAGCATCCCACCCATCCCAGGCACTGGCAACCCCAGCAGAAACTCCTCCTCCCCAGCCCACCCACCACCTCACCCTGGCATCACCAAGTCCCGAGGAAACCCGCAGGGACCCCAGATTCCCTGTCTCCCCTTCCCACAGCCCCCACGGGGGCATGGGCAGGACCGGGACACCCGGGCCAGCGCCGGGACTCGGCCCGTGGTCCCAGCAGCGATGCACAGCCCCAAGCTCAGCCAGCCCTGCTCAATCATGTAGGCCGCTCATTACACTCTTTTAATAAGATACGTGCTAGTTTTACATTCATTTTTCATTTCTGATAACGTTCTACCCTATATAACTGCGCTATTATCCCTGGCGAGGTGAGGGGAAGAATATATTTCCTAAAAGACTGCCTGCATTAATTTTTCAGTAAGTGCCATAAAAGATTTAATCTCCAGCTCCTCTTTTGTTAATGGGATTAGTATAACTTATTTACTGATTTAATTAATCGGCGTGCCTTCCACGCAGCTGAACACAGCACTGCAGAAACTTACTGGTTTCAGCTGAGAATAACTGGACCTTTCAGGGACTGCAAAGAGCACGTACCCATAAGCTTTAAATTACTTGAATTATTTCCGATAAGCTGCGTTAAAAAGAGGGGGGGAAGGAGCTTTTTCTCCCCTTCCATCCACAAATGGGGAACATCAGCTGCGCTACACCATTGCTGCTGTATATTCAATAACAACAGTTGTCGGTGCTGGTAACACTTTCCAGCACCAGGACGGACCTGCTCCATCCCGCAGGAGTTGCAGGGACCTGCCTGCATCCCACCGGCTGCATCCCTGCCTGCCTGGCTATGCCGCATCCTCACCAGACCAGGGGCTTTATCCAGTCATCCATCTCTCAGCCCCCCCGAAGCCCAGGGCAGGGGTGCTCAGGGATTCTGGGTGCCCAATCCACAGCCCCGGGGGCTGGGGGACCGGCACCCCCCGACACCTCTTCCATTGCTTTATATAGGTCACCCTGTGCTCGGCAGCCACGCTTGCAGCGGGGGAGGTTGGACTTCACACTCTTGCTCTCCGAGCTGCTTTTCTAGGTCACCAACCCACAGCGGCGTATTAAAATAGAGTCTCTCCACTTCCCATTTCCCACGGCCGTAGGCTGAGATGCCTGGGCTGGCACAGCCGCCAGCCGAAGGGGAAGAAGGGGTGCGAGAGGGCGGCTGCAAACCCGGGGCCCGTGCCCGCCCCGTACGCACCCCTCCAGGCCCCTGCAGCAAGGCACAGGGTGGGCTGGGGGAGCTAACGCTGCACCTCCAAAAATAAGTGGCTCCGAGGGCATTGGGTTGGTGCATCAAGATGTGCCCATGAATAGCGATTAGGGGTTTTATTCATTTATCCATCTCTCATCCCTCTGACTCCCTGGGCAATGGCATCTGGGGGCATGAGGTGCAGCTTGGAAGGGTCTTGAGCTGCAGCTCCGGGGCTGGGGGATGATCATCCCCCAGAATATCTCCCACCACTTTGTATAGGTCACCCTCTGCAACAGGGACCTGGTGCCCAGCCCAGCCCAGCCCTGTGGTGCTGGGTCTCAGCTCCGTGCCTCAGCTGGTGACCGAGGACAACCGCCCCGTGCCAGGTTTTGGGTAAAGAGATGATAGATACCAGCCCCCAGCTCAGCCCAGGAGCTGCAGCCTCCAGCAGCGATTTTTGTTCGATCTGCAATAATTAACTCACAGCAAATAGCGATGTCCAGGCGAGCAGCCACATTCCCAGCCAGGCACAGAAACCTGGAAACCCTCTCCCGTGGAGAGGTGGGCTGCTCCTTTTTGAAGCAGAGAAGCCTCACCCGGCTCTTATCTCACTCTCCAGCAGCTTCCAAATGGAAATTTTACACCGGGAAAGAAAAGCCCAGCCCAGCAGCAAGCAGCAGCCCGCAGGTGTCCGCTCTGTCCCCAGCCCAACGCCAAGAATATCCGATTTTTTCTGCCAGAACACCATAGAAGGCAGATTTCAGCTGGCTGCTCCCCCACTCCTCCCCAGCCAGGGAATCGCACACAGGTCCTCGGTGGGGAAGCAGAAAGGCTGCTCGGGTGGTGGGGATGGCATCTCCTGGTCACCGCGGCACCCAGACACTGGAGACACTGCGGCTGTCCCTGAGCCAGACTGATGGAATAAGTAATTTCTTGATCTTTCCAAGTGGCAGTGACCGTGACCACTGGTCGTTACCCTGTCCAAGGACTCCCAGGCAGAGCATCTTCTTGAGAGCATTTGTTATTATTTCTCTCCCCTTTGCATTTTAGAACGCTCCTTTCCCTGCACCCTGTGTGTGCTGCTCTGCCCCTTGCTCCAAGATTTCAACCCAAGCAGAAGGTTCCCTCACTCAGGAAAGGGAAATGATAATATTTCAACCCCCCAAGGAGCTCCATGGGAGAATGTCTGTGGTGCTCCAGGACTGAGCA
>VZZY01007647.1:3870-17195 GCA_013400335.1 Eurystomus gularis | reverse complement strand
CCACTTTCTGGTTGTTTCGATGTTCCTTGGTGGCATGACTTTTAGGTATGTGAGACTCAACAGATATACTTTTACAATTAGTTTCTTCAGCCATGCAGCAATATTTTGCCACATTGTAGCAGCCCAAATAGGTTTACCTCTGCCTTGCCAGTTATTCTGCTTCCACTGTTTCAGCCACCTCCACAAGGCGGTTGCTGCCGTCTGTGAGTCAGTGTAGAGACAGGGCACTGGCCATTTTTCTTGTTCAGCAATGTCTGCAGCCAGCTGGATGGCTTTAACCTCTGCAAACTGACTTGATTCACCTTCTCCTTCAGCTGATTCTGTGACTCGTCATGTGAGACTCCACATGGTAGCTTTCCACTTCCAATGATTTCCTAGAAGACAGCAAGATCCATCAGTGAACAGAGCAAATTGCTTATTGTTATCTGATAACTGATTATATGGTGCTGCTTCTTCAGCATGCGTTCCTACCTCTTTTGATGGCCTTCTAAAGTCTTGACCTTCTGGCCAATCCATGATCGCTTCTAGGATTCCTGTACAATTGGGATGGCCTATTCAAGCACTCTGTGTGATTAATGCAAGCCACTTACTCTGTGTAGCATCAGTGGCATGATGAGTGGAAGGGGACTTAACCCTTGAACATCCAGCCTAGTACTGGTAATCGTGGTGCCAGCAGGAGCTGTGCTTTGGTACCAGTGACTTCCAAAGGAGGTTAAACTTCGTCATATGCTGCCAATATTTCTTTTTCATTTCAAGTATATTTTGCCTCGAGCCTTTGTATCATTGACTCCAAAATCCCAGTGGTCAACCTTGAGTTTCTTCTGGTGCTTTCTGCCAGAGGCTCCAGGTAGGACCATTATTCCCAGCTGTGGGATAAAGCACATTTTTAATACCCTGTCCTGTTTGGACTGGTCCCAGGGCTATTGTGTGTACGATCTTTTGTTTAATCTGTTCAAAGGCCTGTTTTTGTTCAGGTCTCCAAATAAAATTTTCTTTCAAGTCACTTCATAGAGAGGTTTTACAATCTAACTAGAACCAGGAATATGCATTCTCCAGTTCATGGCAAATGGTAGGTCTGTGTTTGCACCCCTGGGGCGGTTGATTCCAGGTGTAACGGAAACCTCTCCAGGTGAAAACAAACCGTGGCCTACACTCTGGTGCTATAGGAACAGAGAAAAACACATTGGCAATGTCAATGGTAGCACGCCACTTAAGAGCCTGTGACTCCAGTTTGTACTGGAGTTCTAATATGTCCGGCACGGCAGCACTCATCTCTGGCATAACTTCATTCAGGCCACAGTAGTCCACTGTTAGTCTCCATTCCGTGTTAGATTTTTGCACTGGCCATATAGGACTATTAAAGGGTGAGCAAGTTTTGCTAATCACCCTTTGACCCTCTAGTTGTCCGATCAGTTTCTGGATAGGAACTATGGAGTCTCAGTTGGTACAATATTGTCATTGATGCGCTATTTTAGTAGCAATTGGCACCTCTTGATCTTCAGCTCTCATCTGCCCCACAGCAGTAGACTCCTCTGAAAGTTCAGGCACAACAGTCAGCTGTTTAGTGTCCTCAGTCCCTACAGCTGCTACACCAAAAGACCCATCGATACCCTTTTGGGTCCTTATAATACCCTTTCTTGAGGAAGTCTATGCCAAGGGTGCACGGGACATCCGGACCAGTCACTCTACGGTGCCTTTCCCACTTATTCCTGGTGAGGCTCACTTCGGCCTCTAATACAGTCAGTTCTTGAGATCCTCCCGTCACTTCTGTAATAGTAATGGGTTCTGTCCCTCTATGATTTGATGGCAATAGGGTGCACTGTGCACCAGTGTCTACCAGGGCTCTATACTGTGTGGTTCAAACATCCTAGGCCATTGAATCCACACAGTCTGCTCAGCAGCAGACTAGAATGGGGTTCAGGAGCTGTATTCTGGAACTGGGTTCAGAAACACACAAATCAAGACCAAAGGCAGAATGGACATAGTTGTCCTCAGATACCAGCCATTGAAGAGAGGAAGAGAAGGAGATGAGGCCCTTGTGATCCCTCAGCTTTATACTGCATATGATGTATGTGGGATGGAATACCTTGTTGGTCAGTTTAGGGTCACCTGTCCTGGCCGCTCCTCCCCACAGGTGCGGCCTTTCACTTTCTGCACCCCCCGACGTGGTACACAGGATTTAGCAAAACCTTGGTCTGCACACCAATCCGTGGTAGTAACTCTAAACATCAAGTGTTATCACTGCTAGAAGCAGACACTGTCTGTGAAAATAGGCTGTTAACTTCAGAAAATGCGTTTAGATAGAAAAGACTGAGCTGAAAAGTAAAATGACTGGAAAGAATTAGTTTGGTTCTAACTCATACCAGGACAGGATGTGAATTAGGGATGTGGGATGCTCTGAAGTTCAGTTCATTCCTACTCCTTTTCTGCCTCCTGCAAAATGAAAAAATCTCAATCAGTAAGAAATGGGAAAGAATGGAAAGAGTACAGAGTTCCAATAATATTACAGAAGCCAGTTATCTGAGTGGGAACATTTTAATACAGGGGTTTTAGGCACACTTTGATGAAAGGCTCGTTACATTCTGTTCCTATTTTTGTCTCTTTAAGATTGGTCTAGAGGTTTCCCAGGCCCGCAAGACCTGTGCTGAACTTTCACTCTGTATCTTCTGTCCAGAGTCTTGAAAATTTCGCAGTGCATTCTTTCTATGGGTGTTCACTTTATAATTCATGCTGTCATGGATGCTGATCATTCCAGCAAATAGTCTGAGACTTTGCAGAAGGATTTATAAAATGCTTTCTGTTTTCTTTGACCAGTAAAAGATGAATGTATGCTATGTAATGTTTCCTACTCCTATTTTCACTTTACTCTTGGAAATTTTGTGGATTTTTAATGTTCTAAATCCTCTCTGCTGGGCACATGCTTACATATCTAGGGGTCTTCTCTCCATATCCTGTGTATACACTTTGACACCTGCAGTCTCTCTCTGCTTCTGTTTCGGCTGGCTCAGCAACAGCAGTCTCAATGTGTACCCTTCTCAGGCTTTTCACCTTAAGGAGTGTGCTAAAATTTGTTTCCTTGTTTCCTCTCCTTTTTCTCAGGACCTGCACAGAGCTGCTTTCACCTTTGCTGTCTTTGTTGTGTTAGGACTCAATTTTTTCACTTGTGGATAATACTTAATGGCCACTTGATTTAAAAGCAGTCATCCCATCACCCTTTCTCTCTCCTTGTTTCCCTGCATCACACTTTATGACTAGAAAAGAAGCCTCTTGTGACCAAAATGAATAAAAGTACTGTCGCTGGAAATACTTAACATCATGTGTTGTCTGAGAACTTATACAAAACCAGGGACAAGGGATTGTTTAAGGAGTGGGAGCAGGCTGTAGTGAAATTTGAAGAGAGTCTGAGTTAAATCTCATTGCATATCTAAGACATTCAACCTGGACAGCTGGTAAACTAAAGGTCTGATTTTGGTGCTGTGTTCATCAAGTTATAAACGTGTAATAAGGTAATGAAGACCAAGTTGAAAGCTATAAAGCAAGCAGATTAACCAATCATACACGTTATAGACTCAGTCTATGCAAGCTGTTTCTCAGACCCTGGAGAGGATGTTTGTGTATTAGTCTGGAAAATTTGCTGAATACAGGGCTAGGGGTTACTCCTGAAGGGTTTACCTGGAATGTTTCTCCTGGAGATGTTTGTTTTAAGTGCTCCACAGGATCAAATTTCCTAAGTTCCCAGAACCATTAATATTTCAAGAATTCCCAACGTCCATTGAGACTTTTGTAAATCTCAAACATGCTTCCTGTTGTATGGTAGTTTTGAATTTACAGCATAATCCATACACACAGTACAAATATTACCTAGGTTTGTCTAAGTGAAGCCTCTTACATTTTACTACGAAGTCAGAATGCATACTTTTCCCTAGGCAATATGGATGGACACAACAGATAACCTTTCTGTAATGTTAGTTCTGAATGTTCACCTACTGTAGA
Source organism: Eurystomus gularis (assembly GCA_013400335.1). Lineage (NCBI taxonomy): Eukaryota > Metazoa > Chordata > Aves > Coraciiformes > Coraciidae > Eurystomus > Eurystomus gularis. The sequence continues at coordinate 13,202 of VZZY01007647.1, read as the reverse complement.
ATATGTAATTTACGTCCTCAGGACATGTCAATAGTGCTCCTGAGAGGAGATCAGTAATTTTACATCCCTATAGAGATTAATGAGATTGCATGCTTCATGCATCATTTTATTGCCCATCTACTAGTCTTTTTTTTTTTGCCTTCTTTCCTGGTAACATTTAGTGATTAATGGAAGTCTTAATTTGCATGCTCACTTTTACACTCATTACAATGTGTTATGTGCCAGTAGGAGTCTTAAAGTTCAATGAAAATCTCATGCATACTAATAAGAATGCAAATGAGTGCTGATGACAGAATGCAGGGATCTCAAGGTAGGAAATGTCCACCTATCTTGCAAAATTCCTTTTAGACAAAAGTAGCACTATGAGTAAAGAATGCAGGAAGTGCCATCCAAATAAAGCTAGAAGCAGCAGCATAATTAGCTTGAAATGAAGGCAATGATTCGCTTTGGGAGGCAGGGAAGCATGTTTTGGTTGCACTCAGTACATAGAATCATAGAACGCATTGGGTTGGAAGGGACCTTTGAAGGTCATCTACTCCAGCCCCCCTGCAGTCACCAGGGACATCTCTAACTAGATCAGGTTGCTCAGAGCCCAGTCAAGCCTGGCCTCGAACGTCTCCAGGGATGGGGCCTCCACCACCTCACTGGGCAACCTGTTCAGGTGTTCACCCACCCTCATAATAAATAATTTATTCCTAATGTCTAATCTAAATCTTCCCTTCTCTAGTTTAAAACCATTGCCCCTTGTCCTATCGCTACATGCCCTTGTAAACAGTCCCTCCCCAGCTTTCTTGTAGGCCCACTTCAGATACTGGAAAGGCTGCCATAAGGTCTTCTCAGAGCCTTCTCTTCTCCAGGTGGAACAACCCCAGCTCTCTCAGCCCAACTTCATAGGAGAGGTGCTCCAGCTCTCTGATCATTTTTGTGGCCCTCCTCTGGACCTCTTCCCTACACAACTGGGCAGTGTCCGTATACTTTCCCCAAGATACCTGTCCCTGCTTGAACTGCCTGTGCAGTTCCTTCTTGCCTCTTAGCTTGACCAGCAGATCTCAACTCAACCATGCTGGTCTCTTCCTTGCTTTATTTCTTACACCTGGGGATCAAGCACTCCTGGGCTCTGTGGAAAGCATCCTTAAAGATCTGCCAGCTCTGTTCAGCTCCCTTATCTCTGAGGACCATTTCCCAGGGAGTCCTACCAGCTAACTCCTTGAAGAGCTGGCAGTTTGCTTTCCTAAAATCCAGAGGACTGACTATGCTCCTTGCCTGACTTGTGTCCCTTAGGACTGTGAACTCCACCAGTGGGTCATCACTGCAGCCCAGGCTGCCTTAAATCTTGATATCCCCAATGAGCTGGCTTGCATTGATATACATACTACTTTCTCTACCAGTTCTAAAACATCTTGGCTGACAGTAGTGAGAGCATTTGTTTTGTTAGTGTAGAGAAAGGGAGCATTCATGTGGAAATCTTTTCCAGCTGTAACTGTCACTGGACACTTACTAATAAAGTGCATGCATGTGTGCTTAAGGTATTCAAATACTGTGTAATAAAGCACCCACCTACCTTGTTTCTACCAACAAATATTTAACTATGGTCTAAACCATGGAATCATAGAATGGTTTTGGTTGGAAGGGACCTTAAAGATCATGTAGTTCCAACACCCCTGTCATAGGCTGGTACATCTTCAGCTAGATCAGGTCGCTCAGAGCCCTATCCCGCCTGCTGCGAACAATTCAATGGAGAGGGCACCTGCCATTTCTCTGGGCAACAATGTTCCAGTGTCTCACCACCATCAAAGTAAAGATCTTCTTCCTAATCTGCCCTCTTCCAGTTTAAAGCCATTAACCTTTCTCCTATCATTACAAGCCCTTGTAAAAAGTCCCGACCCAGCTTTCCTGTGGACCCCCTTTGGATACTGGAAGGCTGCAATAAGATCTTTGCAGGGCCTGCTGTTTTTCCAGGCTGAACAGCCTCAGCTCTCTCAGAGTGTCCTCATAGACTAGAGGTGCTCCAGCCACTTGATTATCTTCATGGCCCTCCTCTGGACCTGCTAGAGCAGGTCCATGTCTTTCTTATGTTGGGGGCTCCAGAGCTGGACACAGTACTCCGGGCGGGTTCTCATGAAAGCAGAGCAGAGGGGCAGAATCACCTCCCTCAACCTGCTGGCTGCGCTTCTTTTGAACAGCCCAGGATGTGGTTGGCTTTCTGGGCTGTGAGCACACATTGCTCATATTCAGTTTTTCATCCACCAATACCCCCAAGTCCTTCTCCTCAGGGCTGCTCTCAATCCATTCTTTACCCAGCCTGTATTTGTGCTTGGGATTGTCCCGACCCAGGTGCAAGACCTTTCACTTGGCTTTGTTGGATTTCATGAGTTTTGTACAGGCCCACCTCTCAAGCCTGTTCAGGTCCCTCTGGATGACATCCCTTCCCTCCAGGGTGTTGCTCACACCACACAGCTTGGTGTCATCCACAAACTTCTTGAGGGTGCATTTGACTCCACTGGCCACATGGCCAACAAAGATGTTAGTAATTTAAATCTGTGTTGTCTAAAAGTGTAATTGAGAGTGCAAAGAAAGATGGGAGAGCTTTTCCATTGCCAAATTGTATGTATTGACTATATTTTGCAAAGAGAATGCAAAATGTTGTAATTTCAAGATAACATTTACTTGGATTTTGTTAACATTATTGCTAACTTGTTACTGTTTGTATTTTTCTACACATTCATCCTCGTTTAAGTGTCATCATGAATTTCTCTTATGCCTTAGGTATGAGGTATTGATGATTTTTTGAACCTTGTATCAGATGCTCAAAATACTGCTGATAACTTAAAATTTAAAGGCTTTTAAAATTTTGTGTCTGAAAGAGATCACCTGAAACCTGATGAGGATTAAGTATATTGGAGTCCTCCCATTCTTCTCCCCAAAGACTGGGTAGTCAGATGAATTACTAGGAAAAAAAATATTTCTATTGAAAGACTGATAAAACTATTAGTTGCTCATGTACAATATACTAAAATATACTCATGATGTTTTCTTTGCTTTTAATTTCGTAATGTATCTGCAGTTGTGCTTTACATAGAGTATTTCAGAAATGGATTTGCACAGAGGGAATATTATGTATTAAAGCTAGCTAACTTCATTTTACAGCTATAAAGAGATTTCAGTAAATCTTGTTACTGTGTTTCTCCCTCAGCTACATAGCAGCAAAAGACTTTTCATTAAATAATTATTTTCTAATGCAGCTCATTAGAGATGTTAAAAATAATTTACCTGTAGTAATTATGAAAATAGCGTCTGCTCTTTGTGGCAGCAAGTTTTCTTTAGGGTTAAACTGGAAAAGATTTGTAGTCCTGACATTTATTAGAGAGAAGAAAAGTTGATCGTTCCTATAAAACCATGCATTGAAATGCTTGTTATAGCTGGAAAGGAAAATAGCACAGTGCTGTAACTGTGTGCATTATTTATGTATTTAAATAGATACACTCCAATAATTGGATGTTTGATACAAGAAATCTTCCTAGATTAAGGATTTTTTGTTGCTTTTGAGTGTTTGCACTAATTGAGATCTATTAATGAATGAAAATGTGTTGGATAATGTTTCTTTCTTCACAGCTTCTGTTTGCAGGACATTGTGTTACCCTTCACTGTTCTGTCTGTGGCTTGTTAAACTGAGGCAGATAATTAAATGATAAAATCTTTTAAAAGAAGTATTCCATCCATCTGAAAATTACTAATCAAATAACTGCCTCAAAGTCTCATACACTATTGAAAGAAAATCTGTTACATTTCAGCAGAAGTTTCTCACTGCAGCTTATTTTTCATGGTATTTCAAATTTTAAGAATTTTTCTTTAAGAGTCATTAATTGTGATCGGTTGAGGTTAAAATGCAGATGATGTTTTAAGAAAATACTGGCAGTTTCCAAGAAATAAAGCCATTTTTAGCTGCTGAGAGCTGTGGATTTGAAACCAGTTGTACTGTACCTCCATGTGACAGAAGCAAGGCATGGCAAGGCAGAAGATGATACTTCACTGAAAGTGATTCATTGAATTTTGAAGGCTTAAAGCTTAATATTTTACATTTTAACATTTTAAACTACTACTTTTCCTTTTTTTCTCCAGCTGTATCTTTTACTAGTTAATGTCTAATATACATACTTCACTATACCTGATATTTCTACCACTTCTTGCTTTTCTGGATGATGTTGCAACTGTCCCTAAGTATGGACAAGGATGACTTCTGTCAGGAGGAAAGGCTTATGTGCTATGATTTTTTCTAATAGCGTCATTGGTCCTTTTACAAAAAGCATCTGCAAGGCTGCCAGCTGCCAAGTGCCAGTCTCAGTCATGACAGTATAGCCTCTGATCTTTCCAGATTTTGCATATGGAAATCTTCATAAAGTTTAAATGTTGGAAAAGACTACAGGTACATGCAAAATGTTTCCTAGTTCTATAAATTTAATAGAAAGTAATTTAATTCTATTTTGGATTACGTTAATGAGCTGTTTTTCTTTCCACTAACATAAAACCTTTGCAGAAAAGGTGATACTGACTGTTTCACGCTCAGCCACTTCCCCACAATGTCAAATTTAGGTCTAATCATTGTTAGGACCAAAAGACGTCTGAGAAGATCTGGCTGGGACTGCTTTTAAGAAAAGATGTTTGAGAATGGTATATAAAAGAACACATCTTCAGAAAGTGTCATCTAACAGACAAGAACCAAAAGTAATACCTTGCTTTGTATCACTGCAGTTATTTTACCATTAACCTTGAGTTAAGGCTGTTGGCCTTCCTGTCATGGCTGAGTTTTAAGCTATGTAATGTCAATTTGCCTCCATTAATTCTGTTCTTATGTTAATTGGAAGCTATTCCTCCTAAAACCAGTTTAATGACATTGCTGAAGCGGTGTGGTGTTAGCATTTCACCTTATGTGTAATTGCACTTTCAGTGCTGAGGTGACATTGTGACTCTCTGAAGCTCTTAGCATTTTGGACTTGCTATCTGACTCATTCCCTAGTTCCCCTCAAAATACAGTCACAGATGGTATTAGAAAATTCAAATTTGGAATAGTTCCTCCTTAAAGCATTTGTGAAACTTTATAGACAGCTACGGGTCAAACCAGGAATTTGACTGGGTGATAATGAAAATGTCATTTTTGCTCTAATTTTCAAGCGTGGTAACAAAGGTCTTAATTATCCGAACAAACATACAAAAGAACATTTTGCCATGTCTTGGCATTTGGAACTTGCTTTCCCTGTTTGTCCTTCTGTTCCTTGCTGGCCACTTGTATTCTGCTACTCATTGATTTTGAAAATACGAGCAGAAAAGAAAAACATGTACAAAATATACAACACAGTACCTACCAATTGCATGGATTGAAAAGGCATGAAAAACTGCTATGATAATGGTCCTTGTAAAGAGCAATGAATATTGCCTTGCCCAGTCAGGCAACTTGTTTGTCTAAACAGTGCCTGTACTAGTTGGAGCTACCTCTAATAATTCATCAACTGAATGAAGCAAGACCCAACAGAGTGCCACTTCTGTCTGCAGTGGGGTCCCTTTGGACTGCTGCCTCCATCAGTCCTGCACTAACCATCAGTGTTTGCAATGAAATGGGCAAAGAATATTGATTTTAGTTCATCACGGAAAACCTGAGCCACAGGACAGTTGTTGCCACTGCTTTCATTCCTCTGCTGTCTTTTCCAGTATGACTACTGAGATGGAGGGAGCCTTACCTCAGTTACAGTGCTTCCCCCTTGATGTAATGAGTGATCCCACATAGCCGCAGGACATGGGGCAGTCAGGGCTCTGCAGCCCCTCAGTCAAGTTTGGGGCTTGCATCCATGTTAAGGAATTCTAGTTGGCACTAGGATTCAGCTTTAACAATGCCTGAGGCATTTACAGCAATCCTTTTTCTCCAGAGTAGTCTAAGTCGCTTCATACTTCTTGGCAATCATCTTGTCATTTTCTCAGGGTGAAGCTCAACTCTGTATCGCAAGCTCAGCAACAGTCCTGGGCCATAAGCCCTGGTTTTTAAGCCCTGTTTTGGCAGCCAGGGTGGTATGTGAATTGTGTCCAAGCTCTCTTCATGGAGGTGATTATGTATTTATTTTTCTCTTCCTTTCTTCTGTGAAGACAAAGAGTATTGACATGGGAAATAATATCTTGTGTCTTTATATTTTGGGAAAATATATTACTTGCCAGGTTGTGCCAAATTCTATTGTAATTTGTTATATAAATATTTGGTTTTTGTTATAAATCCATCATAACTTTGAGTTTTAATACTGTCCATTATCTTTGAAATAATCCATTCTTTATTTCTTTTGCAGCATGGATAAGAAAAAAAAGAAATGATCCACCCACCATTGAGGTGAGAGAGAGGAAGTGTCTTTAAATTTTCAATTGTTGTAATTAAACTACAATAACTAGTTTATAGTTGGCTCATCTGTCCAATAATTCGTCACTTTTGGGGGAGAATTTAGTATGTCACTTGCTTAATTGATGAAATTATATGCAGACTAGATATCTAACACTTGGGGGAAAAAAAAAAGGAAGCATAAACTCCTTTAGTTGTTACGTTTACCTATGTGAGTTCTTTAAGGTGATCTACATAGATTTCTTTAAGATGATCATAGCCATTCAAGAGTTTCTTTAATTAAGTAAATTCTGAAATAACTGCTATGAATTTTAAAAATGGGTCCTCTCTGTATTAATGCCAGTTTTTTTCATGGTAGTTGACATGTGCTGTTTTCAAATCCAGTTGTAAGTGGATTCATCAGTACAGGAAAACTAATTACACTAACATTGTAAAATGCTAATGACATGGGAGAGTTGCAGCCATGACTTTTTCCATAGGTGATTTCTAATGGAATGAAGCAGAGAAATATTCTACAGTCTTTCATGCTGATGAATTTATAAAGAGTGTAACGAGTTTGGCTGTTGATCTGTGTATAGAGACACAAGCACATAAACTACTTGCCATGGATTTCTACTACAGGTTGCTAAGCACCAGTGAGGAATGAGTGAGTAGATGAGGTATGATTTACTACAGAAACTGACACCCACAGAGGCAATTACTTGACTTGCATCAGTAGGAATAATGGTGTTGAATTCAGTGAAGCTATGTTGGCATACTCGAGCCAAAGATTTGGTCATTGAGATCTTCTGGAACATACTGGTTTGTGGAAGGTGTCTGCCTGCCTGTGTGTTAAGGTGACCTAGGGAAGCTTGTCAGCTTGATGTTTATAAGCCATAACTCATTGAAATGAGGTCCTATGCAAGTTACAGTTTTTCAGCTAATTCCTTCTGCCTCTGTTTCACACTTGCCACTGAGGTTGTAGAGATAATATGGACTCTTAATACACCCACGAGCAGAAGAAATTTAAGTTACATTTATCCTCAAAGTTTTCTAGGACTTAAAGCAAGTGAACACACTTTTCTTTGCATTAATCATAGAATCATAAAGGTTGGAAAAGTCCTCTAAGGTCCTCAAGTCCAACCGTCAACACAACACTACCATGACCACTAAGCCATGTCCTGAAGTGCCATATCTATGTGTTTTTTGAAACCTTCAGGAGTGGTGACTCCACCACTTCCCTGAGCAGCCTGTTCCAGTGCTTGACCATTCTTTCAGTAAATAAATTTTTCCTAATATCCAATCTAAACCTCCCCTGGTGCAACCTTAGGCCTTTTCCTCTTGTTCTACTGCTAGTTACCTGAGAGAATAGACTAACTCCCACCTATCTACAACCTCCTTTCAAGTAGCTGTAGACAGCAATAAGGTCTACCCTGAGACACTAAACAGTCTGAGTTTCCTCAGCTGCTTCTCAAAAAAGATGTTCTCCAGACCTGCTCCAGCACCTCAGTATCTCTCTTATGCTGTGGTGTCCAAAACTGAACACGATACTCTAGGTGCAGCCTCCCTGGTGGAGAGTACAGGGGTACAATCACTTCCCTTCTCCTGCTGGACACACCATTTCTGATACAGGCCAGGATGCCGTTGGCCTTCTTGGCCACCTGGGCACACTGCTGGCTCATATTTGGTGAAGTATTAAATGTGATTTTATCGAAAATATTTTTCGTCCTCCCACATCATCCTAGTTTCTTGTTCAGAAGTGATGCTACAGCAGTTTTTCTGTCTGAGCTTGGACAGATCTCCTTTTAAGTAGCTCTGCTTGTACTAACTGCATACGTACAAGTTTTATTGTTGAAATTACCACCTCATGATACTTGAAGATGGGGGGATGTTACATGTCTTTTGTCCTATCATTTCTATGAGCAAGAGTGCCAGGATAATTGTGCTAAGATAAACCTGCTCCAGAGAATGGGGACAGTCTTCAGTTTAGAGTTGGTGCAATAAAGCTCCTCATGGCATTGGAGGTGTTGGTTCTGTTTCAAAATAGGGAGCAAGGAGTTTCTGCAGGTGAAAGAGCCATGGATCAATGGTGTTCTAAATATTTTACCTTCTAGCAAAAGCAGTTTATGGAGAATGAAAGATTATTGGGGATAATGGTTTATTCAGAGTTACAGGACTACTTACACTTTCAGTTTCATGAGAGAATAGATCTGAAAAATAATTTAGCAGCTAGGTACTTTACCTGCATTTGGGTAAATGCAGGTGCATTGACCTATGCACTGGGTTTGCATTGACCTTATCAGAGCAGAGTGATACACCAGGGATCTGAAAAGTAGTTATCTTTTTTTTCAAGTAATCTCTAAATTGTTTTTTTCCTGTGTGTGAAATGGTAGTTCAAATATAAGTTTGTTAAAGATTCCTGCTAATATTTTGAACACAGTGCTTCAGTCACATCTTAAATACATGGTAGTGCAGCTTAGGGTGTTTTTTCTCTATTAGTCTAGGGTGATGTGCATTATCTACTTTTCTCCTAATTTGAAGCTGTCATACCACAAACTCTTATACTACAATATCAGTATAAATATATTAGTGAGGTACATATAGAATATTGTTTGGTCTCCAATTTTTAGGACTGATTTGCTTTAGTGTTTTAGCTACATAAACTTTAGTGGCTGCTGTTCGATATAATACTCCCTTTTTGACAGTAATGCTGATGTGGTAAACTGCTGTTTGACAGCTATGGAACGAGGGAATATTTGTGACCATATTTCATGCAGAAACCCAGTATAACAAATCTCCCTGTTCTTTCACATATTTCTCATGAGACTAGGCTATTTCAGAAAAAAGATGCAAAGCCCACAAATTTTGCATTTTTGCTTTATGACATTTTACTGTCAGCATCACATCATAGCACCACAAAACAGCATTACAGTTTCTAAAGCATAAGTTTCTGGAGCTGTCATACTACTTTTCAGGGGGG
>VZZY01007644.1:0-75457 GCA_013400335.1 Eurystomus gularis | reverse complement strand
TATGTGATGTAAATCACCCCTTCCTTGGATGTCTCTCGATGCTCCCAGTGGGGCCTGGTGATGTACGGTTTGGCTTGAGACTCGCTGGTGGGTGTTGCCCTTATCTACAACGAGTACAGCGGGCTTGTTTTGGCTCGATTCCAGTGAGGCAGGGCAGCAGCTCGACCTGGCTTGGCTCGGCGTCAGGAGTAGCTTCTGGCTCTGGTTTCCTCAATGCAGTGCTTCTGGCTTGGAACAGCACCAGCTGTTTCTTAGCTGAGCTCTTCCAATTCCAGTGCGGCCTCCCCCCTTCCCCATCAGCTTGGGGGGGAGCAGCACAGCTTTCCCCTCCTCCCCCTCAGTGGTCTCCTAGCAGTGCCACAGGCAGCACACAGCGGTGCTTTTTGCAGGAATTTCAAAAATGGGCTTTCTCCAGCAACAGCGGAGCGGGGAGAGGGCATGGCCCAGTGACTCTCCAAGGCAACGGTCATGGCAATGTGCCCTCAGACACGGTACAGGAGAGAAAAAGGGCCGTTTGTCTTTTCCGCCATTTTTTTATAGTCTGTGTCACATGACTTCCTACTTCCGGTTTCCAGTAAGAACCATGGCATTGTGCGGCTCTCGCAAAGATTTATGGGGGTTCTGGTTTTTTGTTCGCTGTCTTAATAAGGCAGAAGTTCTTAATATGTGGATCAGTTCACCACAGAGATAGACTAAGGGAGTGAGACTTACAGATTGGAAAAGAAAAATAGATCTACTTTAATGAATAATGAAATATATAAAAATGCATACAAAACCAATACTGAACCCAAGTCCCCAGTGGTGATCACATCATCCACATCACCATCACAACTGAGGCTATGGAGCAGGCATTGGAGAGGTGTTAAACTGGAGTCAGCAGCAGATGGGAAACGTATTCAGGAGCTAGATTCTGGAACTGAAGTCAGGAACGCATGGATTAGGATTGAAGGCAGAATGGGCAGAGTCCTCCTCAGATATCAGCCATTGAAGAAGACAGCTTGGACCTCATGGTCCCTCAGCTTTATACTGAATATGACATATATGGAAAAGTGACCTTGTTGGTTAGTTTTGGGTCACCTGTCCTGTCTACTCCTCCCTGCAGGTGCGGCCTTTTACTTTACAGCACCCCAACACAGGGCACAGGATTTAACTATAGGAAAAAGTATAAGCAAGAGGCTTTCTGCTTACCAATCCTTGATAGTAACTATAAACATCGAGTGTTATCACTTCAGAAGCAGACGCTCTCTGCAAAAATATGCTGTTAACTTCAGAAACTGCAGTTACTTAGAAGAGAGTTAAAAAGTAAAATCACCTAATAGAATTAATTCTGTTCTAGCTCAAACTAGGATATTGGGTTACATGTTTAGCAGCTCCAAGAGCAGACTAGAATTGAGAGGGTGTTTAATCTTTCAAGAAACTGGCTATTTTATGTTTTATTTAATTATATAAAATTTGAGTCATTTAGGTTATTTCTTTCCCATGTAACTTTCTGAATTCTGAAAAAAACCAAATTATTATAAATAGTAAGTCAATAGATAAATAATGTCTATTGATTATAGATAATAAAACAGCATCTGCCATTCTTCCATTCACATCAAAGAAAATAATGATTAAAATGTGTTGGTCAGATTATGTTTCAGATTATTTTTTATTGCAGCTTCCTTAACCAGTTTCAAAGGATTAATTACTACTAAGAAACTTAGTTTCTGTAAGACTCTAAATAATTTTCTTTTTTAATTTCAGAAGAAAGGACACAAGTTAATTTCTCCCAATGGTCACCAAGAATTAGGTCCAGTAGTTATGGGTGTGTGTATCCTTGCAATAGTGTCCCATATGATATAGCATCATGGAAACTGAAACAACATTAAGCTGAAAAAACAGATTTAAGAGAGAAAACATGGCTAGCAGTGAGTATAAGCTCATAAATCTGACTTTTATGTTGGCTATCAAGTACAGTTTCTTAATTTCTCCCATGTCCTATTCTATCCTATTAGCAATTGCAGTGCTGGGCAGCTTGTGTGGCCAGTATCTATTTTGTCCTTCCCTTCTGGGTGAACTGAGGATCACAGTTTCTATGGATGTAGTTCTATAAGCACCATCACAGAATCTAAATTCATTTAAACAAGATATGTACTTAAGAAATGCCAATTGTAAGCAATTATATATTTAAACGGAAATATGATGCAAAATATGCTGACTTCCCTGATGCTAAAACCAGGGAAAACTATTTAAGCTATTCAAAATTAGGATTATTTTCAGGTTTAGCGTAGCTGAATTATAAATCCCTCATCAGTGAGGAAGTGGATTTTCTAAAGAAAATACTAACAATTACATAGGATTTTTTTTCCACAAATATTATTGTGGACATCTTCCAAATATATTTTTGCAAAGCCTATCAGACACTTTCTAAGATCCAAAAAGAATAAAACTGAAGTAAAATAGACTGAAAACATTCTGTGCTTCTGTCAAGCAGTTTTTCATTTTAGCAGTGAGTAATGGTCAGACAAAATGCGTTATCAGTTGCTATTACTGAAAGATGAAATCATGGTATAAAAAGGTAGCTATCTGATGAGTTCTTCTCTCCTGCTGTGTATTACAGATCACAGATTTGCATTTTGTGCAGTCATCCTGAAGTCAAGATTGCATCAAAGTCAATAATTGTGTCTGGCTAAAAATGTATTGTATTTAACTAGACCGAAATAATCTTTTTCCAGTGGTTAATTACCCTCACTCTTTGATATTTGTGCCTTATATCCAAATTGAATTTGCCTGGCTTCAGCTTCTATTGATTTTTACTTAGTTTTCTGTTCCCTTCTAAGCTAAAAAGACCTTTATTAATTAGTGGATTTTTTTCTAAGGAATACACAAGCAGTAATCAAGAAATTTCTCAGACTTCTTTTCATATGCTGAATATTCTTACTTTTTAACTAGACCTCTCTGAAAAAGCTTCTTCCATGTTTTAAAGAGCATCGTATATTTGTTTTCTTGCCCAGATCTGCTCCACACATTATACAAAGTCATAAAACTCCCCATTTGCTGAAAGATGAGTCGGTAGGGAAGAATACTAGCTTGGCTGAGAGAATTTATGTTCTTTTATAGAAAGGGCAGGCCACTCAGAAGGACTACAAGGATGCTGTGTGGTTACAGAGGGAGAAAATTAGAAGGACCAAAGCCTAGTGAGAACTTAAACTGGCTACTGCCATAGAAGACGATAAAAAATCTTTCTATAAATACATTAGCAAAAGAAAGAGAACCAAGGACAATCTCCATCATTTATTGTATGAGGAGGAAAACATAATGACATAGGATGAGGAAAAGGCAATACTGAATATTGAGTGCCTCCTTTGCCTCAGTCTTCAGTCTTTAATATACTCAGTTCCCTGAGTCAGAAGACAGGAACAGGAAGCAGAATGAAGCCCACGTAATCCAAGGGGAAATGATTAGAGACCTCCTGCACGACTTGGATGCATACGTATTATGGGGCTGGATAGAATCCACTCAAGGGCATTGAGGGAGATGTCCAAAGTGCTCACCAAACCACTTTCTGTCATTTGTCAGCAGTCTTGGTTAAGTGGCAAAGTCCCAGACGATGGCAGGTTAGAAATTGTGACACCCATCTCATCTAGAAGAAGGGCTGGCAAAAGGATCCATGGAACTACAGGCATGCCAGGATGACCTCAGTGTCAGAGAAGGTTATGGAGCAGATCATCTTGAGTGTCACCACACAGCATGTACAGGATGACAAGGTGATCAGGCCCAGTCAGCATGGGTTTATGAAAGGCAGGTCCCACTTGACTAATCTGACATCCTTCTATGACAAGGTTAGCTGCTTAGTGGAGGAGGCAAAAGCTGTGGCTGTTGTCTAATTAGACTTTTACATTCTTTCCCAAGGCACTTTCCTGGAGAAACTGGCTGCTCATGGCTTCAATGGGTGTACACTTCACTGGATAAAAAATTGGCTGTATGGTTGGGCCCAGAGAGTGGTGGTGAATGGAGTTAAACCCAGTTGGTGGGTGGTCACAAGTGGTGTTCCCCAGGGCTCAGTATTGAGTCCTGTTCATTTTCATATCTTTATCAATGATCTGGACGAGGGAATTGAGGGCACCCTCTGGAAGTTTGCAGATGACACCAGGGTAGGTGGGTATGTTGATCTGGTTGAGGGTAGAGATGCTCTACAGAGGGATCTGGACAGGCTGGATCAATCAGTGGGCCAAGGCCAATGGTATGAGGTTCAACAAGGCCAAGCCAAGTGCCAGGTCCTGTGCTTGGGTCACAACAACCCCATGCAATGCAACAGGCTTGGGGAAGAGTGACTGGAAAGGTGCCTGGAAGAAAAGGACCCGGGAATATTGGTCAACAGCCATCTAAATATGAGCCAGCAGTGTGCCCAGATGGCCAAGAAGGCCACCAGCATCCTGCCTTGCATCAGAAATAGTGTGGGCAGCAGGAGTAGGGAAGTGATTGTTCCCCTGTGCTTGACAGTACCAGGTGATATCTCACCTTGAATGATACTGTGTTCAGTTTTGGTCCTCTCTAATTCAAAGAAAGACCTTGAGGTGCTGGACTGTGTCCAAAGAAGGATAATGAAAGCTGGTGAAGTGTCTAGAGAACAAGTCTTCTGAGGAGCGGCTGAGGGAACTGTGGTTTTTCAGCCTGGAGAAAAGGAGAAGGAGGGATGAGGTGAGACCTCATCTCTCTCCACAACTACCTGAAAGGAGGCTGTAGCAAGGTGGGGGCCAGCTTGTTCTCCCAAGTAACAAGAAACAGAACAAGAGGAAATGGCCTCAAGTTGTGCCACAGGAGGTTTAGTTTGGATATTAGGAAATAATCATCATTGAAAGGATTGTAAAGCACTGTAACAGGCTGCCCAGAGAAATGGTGGATTCACTATCCCTGGAGGCATTTAAAAGATGCATAGATGTGGTGCTGAGGGACATGATTTATTGTTGACCTGGCAGTACTGTGTTAACAGTTGGACTTTATGACCATAGAGGTCTTTTCCAAAGACAACAATTTGATGATTCTATTTTATCTATAAAGCACCAACAGCAAGCTGTGTGGTGCAGTCAATACAAAATTCCCCACAGGGACTTTGACAAGCTTGAGAGATGGGCCCGTGCAAACCTTATGAAGTTCAACAAGGCCATGTGCAAGGTCCTGCACATTGGTCAAGGCAATCCCAAGCACAAATACAGACTGGGTGATGAGTGGATTGAGAGTAGCTCTGTGGAGGACTTGAGTGTACTGGTGGATGAAACTCCCAATATGAGTCAGCAACATGCACTCGCAGCCCAAAATGCCTATTGCATCCTGGGCTTCATCAAGAGAAGTGTGACCAGCAGGTCGAGGGAGGTGACTCTACTCCTCTACTCCACTCTCGTGAGACCTCACCTGGAGTATTGTGTTCAGTTCTGGGACCCGCAGTTTAAGACAGACAGGGACCTGGTCAAGCAATTCCAGAGGAGGGCCACAAAAGTGATCAAATTACTGGAGCACCTTGTCTGTGAGGACAGGCTGAGAGAGTTGGGGTTTTTTAGCCTACAGAAGAGAAGGCTCTCATGACATCTTATAGTGTCCTATAGGCCTTCAAGTACTTAAAGTGAGCCGACAGGAAAGACGGAGAGGGACCCTTTATCAGGGAGTTTAGTGATAGGATGGTTTTAAACTGAAAGAGGGCAGATATAGGTCAGATATTAGGACGAAGTTCTTCACTGTGCAGGTGGTGAGACACTGGAACAGGTTTCCCACACAGGTTATGGATGCCCACTTGCTGGAAGTGTTCAAGGCCAGGTTGGATGACATTGTGAGCAACCTGGCCTAGTAGAAGGTTTCCCTGCCTCTGGCAGGGGGGTCGAAACAAGATGATCTTTAAGGTTGCTTCTTACTCAAACCGTTCCATAATTCTGTATAAGAGCCAAGGTATCTGTCCACAGTGTGGAAACACTCTTGTAGCGGGTTACATTGGTACCTCTCACATCATCACTTCACACAGCAGAATCCATTCATAAGCATAAACTATTAAGTAATAGTGTCACTATAGGGCTGGTTTACTATTGTTTGAAGCTATTTCAACCACATTTAGCTTAAAAAATAAAATAAGGTTAATAGGATAGAGAAATGACCTCTAGAGTAAATTGTTATGGAAGGAAAACATACTGAGATTTACATTATATGTCTCAAGCCTTGAAGTATTTAAACTGTTAGCATCCCACTTTGTTCGCAATTACTTAGTAATTGTGGACATACAAACTTTTTTTAGCTTTGGTATTATGCCTTAAAATCTTTTTTTTTTTTTTTTTTTTCACTGAAAGCCCTGTTAATATAAAGTAAAAAAAAAAAAAGGAACTTATTTTTACCTAATATTATTTTTCTGACACAAGCATTAATACTCAAAGGCCTGTAATATATGAACATGAAAGCTGGCTGCAACAAATGTATGGAAAAAAGAGAAGCCAAGAAAAAGCTTTTACAGTTTGTTTTCTCAGTGTAATTGTTGTTATTGCTAAATATGAACCCTATGAGAGCTATTTCACTCAGTGCACTGGAAATAGCATACAGACGCTTTTACTTTTAGGTCACTGTTTCAAGTCTGGCTTGGTTATTAATGACCAAAATGTCTTATATCATCTGCTGGCTCTAGAATGATCTATGCTAAATGATTTGGCAATTCCAGATAAATCCTGTTTAGTCTAGAGAAGAGAAGGTTGAGGGGAGACCTTTTTGATCTCTAAAACTATGTGAAAAGAGGTTGTAGAGAGGTGGGTGCTGGTCTCTTCTCCCAAGTAGCTAGCAATAGGATGAGCAGAAATAGGCTCAAGTTGCACCAGGGGAGGTTTAGGTTGGATATTAGGAAAATTTTATCTCCAGAAAGAGTGGTCAAGCATTGGAACAGAATGCCCAGGGAAGTGGTAAAGTCACCATACCTGGAGGTACTAAAAAAACATGGCACTTCAGGACATGGTCTAGTGGCCATGGTAGTGTTGGGCTGACAGTTGGAACTGATGATCTTAGAGGTCTTTTCAAACCTAATGATGCTATTATTCTAATGGGCACCAAACCCATCAGATTTGTATCAAATAAAATATTAACTGCAAGATTTACCAGACAAGTGGTAGCTTTCCTATCCTAGGAAAACTGGTAATGTTACTCTACTAGCTATCTCAGTTTATTGGATGAAGGAGAGATAAATCTTGTATTTTGGCAAGCTGCTTATTTGTTGGAAAATACAGTTTTAATAATTCCAAAAAGTCTGTAATTTTTAAAAATTAGTATGATGGTTTAAATGAAGATATTAATTTCTGTCCTCATTTTTAGAAGTTAAATAGTTAGGAAATTTTATTGAGTATATCTAAA
The DNA here is from genome assembly GCA_013400335.1 of Eurystomus gularis. NCBI lineage: Eukaryota > Metazoa > Chordata > Aves > Coraciiformes > Coraciidae > Eurystomus > Eurystomus gularis. Next base: position 68,104 of record VZZY01007644.1, on the reverse strand, counting down.
TACACAGTAGATGTTCAGTTCTCATCCCTTACTGATAAGGCCTGGGCCTATCACACATTTTGGTTTGAAGAAAAGTATCCAAAACACAACCTTACAGTGCTTTTTGGATTTAACCTTTTCTGTAACACATATTCTATCTTATATTTAGCAAACACTAAATTGAAGTCTGTAAAACAGATGTTTCACTTCTCAGTGAACCCCCATCCTCAACATCCTAGCTAGAAAATAGTCATTACTTATCTTAGGCTAAAATAACATTTTATAGTTTCATTCACAGTGAAACATTTGTAAGAAATGGGCTTGAGAAAGCATCAAATTAGGATACCTTATAAATGGATGGTTAACACTGTCTCCTGAGTAGTATAAGTCCATTTCAAACCTTTTCACAGTTGGAATAAAAGAGGTAGTTTAAACCAGTTTTGCCTCAGGTCAAGATTCACAAAGGATTTGAGATTTTTTTTCTTTTTCTTCTTTTTTTTTTTTTTTTCTCTCTTTTGAATTTAATGTGTCTTGTGTTCTTCAATGACTTTGGGAAACTGCAGTCTACTTCTCAGGACTGTTACCTAATGATCAGCTCTGAGATTAGTTTCCCTCAAGTGTTCATTTAATGGCTGCAATATACCTCATTGGGACTCTCAACGTTTAAGCATTCACTCCAAAATATTATTGTATGACAGGCAGCCTTCTTCTTTAGGTAGAGTGGTGTTTGTGTGTCTTCATTAGAGATTACCTAAAAGACCTTTCCTTTGGAGTATGATTCCAGGAGAAACTTCACCTGGTTTTCACAATCTGTGAAACTCTAGAACTCCCTAATGGTGGAGGAACTTATTTCTTCCAGACATTCCCTCCTCTCCCATCAAATTCACTACAGGGTCCAGAAAAAATTAATCTTTAATCACAAACTCATTCTATCTGACCCTTATCACAGATATAATTATCTCATTTGGCCGTTCTTCTTAATTAAAATGATGGTTCATGTTTTTTTTCTAAAGATTCTTTAACAGAGTAGAAGTTATCTGTATTTCACTGGCTGACATGACATTTCAGAAATTGACCTCTCTTTGATAATGGCCTCCAATTTATATTTTTCAGTATGGAATTTTTTGGTCACTGAAGTTTACACTTTTTCTCAATCTGTATTTTGCAAAAACGGAGGCGATATAATCATGTTAGGATGCAAGTGGGCCCACTGTTGAATAAGACATGGGACACAGTTACACAGGACATAGAAAGGGGAGAAGAGCTAAATGACTTTTTTTCCTCAGTCTTTACTAGTAAGACCAGCCTTCAGGAATCCAAGGTCCCAGAAACCAGAGGAAAAATCTGGAGAAAAGAAGATGCACATTTGGTGGAAGAGGATCAGGTCAGGGAATACTTAAGTAAATTGGACATATGTAAGATATGTAGATCTACTATCCCCTCATCTACCAGGACAGTCTCAGCACTTGTGGATGTATCCCCTTGGGGATAGTAGATATTATCTACCCCTGGACTTCAGTAAGGCTTTTGACACTATTTCCCATAATATCCTCATAGACAAGCTGACAAGTATGGTCTGGAAGAGCAGACAGTGAGGTGAATTGAAAACTGGCTAAATGGACAGACTCAGAAGGTGGTGTTCAGTTGCATGAAGTCCAGTTGGAGGCCAGTGACTAATGGTGTCCTCTAGGGGCCAATACTAGGTCCAGTCCTGTTTAATGTCTTCTTTAATTATCTGGATAATGGGGTAGAGTTCACTCTCAGCAAGTTTGATAATGACACCAAACTGGGAGGAGTGAGTGATGCTCCAGAGGATTGTGCAACCATCCAGAGGGATCCTGATAGCAAGGAGGAACTGGCTAACGGAAACCTCATGAAGTTCGACAAGGAGCAGTGTTAAGTCCTGCACCAGGGGAGGAACAACCACAGGCACCAATATATGCTGAGGGCCATCAAGTTGGAAAGCAGCTGGCAGAAGAAGACCCAGGGGTTGTGATGGACATCCCTTTGAACAAGAACCAGCCATGAGCCCATGCTGCAAAGAAGGTTAATTAAGTCCTGGGCTACATTAGGCAAAACATTGACAGAAGGCCAAGGTAGATGATCCTCCCCTTCTACTCAGCCCTGGTGAGGGCACACCTGGAGTGCTGTGTCCAGTTATGGGCTTCTCAGCACAAGAGGAACATGGACATACTGAATAGCCCAGCAATGAAGAAAGATGATAAGGAACTGGAGCATTTTTCCTAAGAGGAAAGGCTGAGAGAGCTGGGAGTTTTCAGCCTGAAGAGAGAAGGTTATGGGGGAATCTGATTAGTATACAGAAATACCTGAAGAGAAGGTGTAAAGAGGAGAGAGCCAGGATCTTTTTAGAGGTGTCCAGAGATAGAAAAAGAGGCAATGAGTATGCTGAAACAAGGAAGGTTCCATCTGAACAACAGAAAATACATTTTTACTGAGGGTGACTGAGCACTGGCACAGGTTACCCAGCTATGTTGTGGAGTCTCCCTCTAATATGGGAGTCAAATAGCACACTTTTCCAGTCTGGGTTCATGTCCCTTCTTCTAGATTCACTTCATCTTCTCAAAACTTAAAAGTAGCCAATAGCATTTGGTTTAGAGTAATGAATTCCAAGATTTAAGGAAAAATAAAGAAGCATTGACAAAGATCAAAATTACTCGTCCTTCTCATTTCTTCATGATCTCTCTGGAGTACCTACAGTTAGGTCTAAGTCTTTAGACATCATTTTTACTAAGGAAATGATTGCTTTCCCTCTAGACCAAGACACAAAACCACAGTCCTCTTACAATTGCACTGATCACTTCTTACAGCCCAATATTGGTAATACACACACAGAGATATACTATTTGCTTCTCACAGTTAATTGGTGACCAGACAACTTTCCAAATAACACAGGCCTTGGTTGGAATAAACCACAAACAAAAAAAGTATAGACCAAAGCAATAAATAGCCTTTGTATATATTTATATATACGTGTATTTTAATACCTATTTACCATGTAGGAAATTGGAAGATTAGGTCCATAACTCAGTTAATAGGTCTAGAATGATGGTCTATGAAAGTGCTCAGCTGTCTCTTTAGATTGTTTTCTTCCTGTCTTTCTTGATTTTTGAATCAGATTAAAATAGTCTTATTTTTCAGTTATCAGTAAAATGATGCATACTTTTCAACCAGTACTAGAATTTGCACCAAGTCCCCTTTTCCACATCACTGAAACTCCAATTTTGTTTCTGGTGCTTAGTGAGGAATACAGTAACTAGCATCCCCTGGAAAACATCTGTACCATATTGTATAATTCAGTATATTCCAATCCTGTATTTCTCAAACACTCAATGTGTCCAGAGCATCCATTGCACCTGACTGGAACAGTCCATAAATACTCTATGCTTTCAGAGTATAACATCTGGCACACTCGTTATTAGCCTTTCACTCCACATTTTATTTATATTATAATTTCTGTAATGGCTTTTCAGTTCACACATGATGCCCTGTGTCAAAGTACATATTATTAGCATTCACAAACTATAGACTGATACAATATTTGTGTCAAAGATTTGCTTATCATCACCTCCGCAATACTGAGGACTATAACGGATATTACAATTGTCTCAATGTTCTGTATTATTAATGCTAACAACTGCAAATATTGCATGTTGCAGTAGTCTGAGCTGAGACTTACCATATTTTGACATATGACTAGTTAACCTAAGTTCAGAATTGGTGCATTTCTTTAGAAAAACATTAAACTACTGTTAGCAGTTAGAGCAGGAAAAATTACCTGTGTTTTAACTCCATCTGGTAGATACTGAGATACTGAACTGTTGTTAATAGAATCTGCCTAAGTGTTTACATAAAGTGGAAGGTGAAAGCAATTCTAGGAAAAAGAGAATAAGTAATGAACTATATACTTTGAAAAACAGAGGGGGCAACAGGAAGACACAGAAATAATAATAAATGATGGCATTGCAATAACATGATGTGTTTTATTGGAAGTATGTCTGATGATTCTTACAACTAGAATCCCAATATATTACAGAGAGAACTGTATATATATAGGAAAGACTATCTGGACACAGAATTCTTAGCAGGATTTTAAACAGCCCAACATTGTTGGGTAGATGTACTAAAAGAAAAAGAAAAAAAAAAAAAAAAAGAAAAAAACAACCAAAAACGAAACAAGAAATTAAGCCATTTAAAACTTTAGATGTACATATCAGAGAACCTCACAAATCCTTATTAATGAATGTAATGGTTCAGTTTTTAGGTAAAGTTGCAAGGAATTAAAAACAAAGAAGAAATGACAGATGGTATATGACTAGAGACCTGCAGGAATCAAAATTTCCTGGACCAAATCTCAAGGTACTCAGAATGACAAGACACCATTTATAGAAGGATTACCTCTTAGAAACCAATGACAGCCAACCGTGCACCAACTAGAGGAGAATCCATCCTTGACCTACTTGCAAATAGAGAAGAATTGATTGAAAATATGAGAAAGATAATGAAATGTGGAATCAGCTGCAATGAACTACTGGAGAAAGGAGTTCACAAAGGGCAACAGCACAAGGGTACTGGATTTTAAGAAAGAAAATTATGCTCAAATACACAACAACTGAGGAGCCAGGCAAATTTCTGGTCATGTTCCCAGGACAGTAAGGGTGTGAGAAGCTTCCCAGGATATTTCATGCTAAGTCATTGGAGCCAGTAAGCGAGAAACTCCCACAGCTGATCTGCATGAGTTTATGCATTTTTCAGTGCCCATGGTCCCACTTATCCACTGCACCCTATTGTTCCTTTTCCTGCTCAAATCCTCTTCATATTCAGTGTCCCTCCCATACATGTGTATAGCAGAACCACATGGGTACTAATGTCAAGTGTTTAATTAGAATAGTATATCCAAAGTACATCCGTACAAATGCCTGTAACAATTTGGGCATAGCCATTCAGAAAGCAGCAAACAGAGAGAAATAGCAAGCCTACATTTTCAAACTTTAAACTCTTTTAAAGAATGGAGTTTGCCAAGCCCAAATAATAATAATGATGACAAAATAATTCTGAATTATAATGCAATTAGTTTATTATGAACTACTATACATGTGATATATGGGGACGCTAGTAAAATGTTTGACAGTAGAGTGAACTCTCTCTTCCAAAATACTTCTGAATGAATTAAATATGAATTTCATTATTTGTACTGTAAAATGAAGAAAAGTGTAAATTTAGAGAGCTTCTATCCTACTCTGACTCTTTTTCACAGAGGAAAGGGGCAGCAGAAACACTATAGTTCAGAAGAGACTTGGTTTTTCAGTCACCCTCCTCTGTCTTCTCTTGGTTGCTTGCTGTACACACTTCCAGAGTAATGGTTTGCACTGCTGAGATAAGGTCCCTAAGTTTAGCATTATAGCAATTCCCAACCTCTCTGGTATCATGAATCCTTGCTGGGGATTCTAGAATCTACAGAACTAGATAGTACTCCTGCTTAGAATAATGAGGTTTGAAACCATTACTAACACTAGATCAACACCATAACACACATGAAGATTTACTAACATTCATTACTTTTCCAATCTTAATGAGGTGATTAAGTTCAAAGACAAATTTACAGGGAAGGGAAATAAACTATGCCCGACTGCCTGTATTTTAGTTCAGTTACAAGCATCTTTTTCTATTTACTTCGGCTGAAAAGTTGACTAGATAGATTGTGTCATATTTTGGGATAGTTCTTCAAGCTAGGATGCCATTTCAAAACATAGACCTGTCCTCTTGCCTTCTCTGAAGTAGATTCTGGTCAGAGGACACGTTTATTCTTATGTACTTGGAATCGCAGAATCATTTTGGCTGGAGGAAACCTTTAAGGACATCAGGTCCAACTGCTAACAGAACACTGCCACATCACCAATAAACCACGTCGCTCAGCACTACATTTGTGCATCTTTTAAATACCTCCACGGATAATGAATCCACCATTTCTCTGGGCAGCCTGTTACAGTGCTTTACAATCCTTTCAATGATGATTTTTTTCCTAATATCCAAACTAAACCTCCCATGGCACAACTTGAGGCCATTTCCTCTTGTTCTGTTTCTTGTTACTTGGGAGAACAAGCTGGCCCCCACCTTGCTACAACCTCCTTTCAGGTAGTTGTGGGGAGTGATGAGGCCTCCCCTCATCCCTCCTCCTCCTTTTCTCCAGGCTGAAAAACCACCTACCCTGTTGTCATCTGCAAACTTCCAGAGGGTGCCCTTAATTCCCTCGTCCAGATCATTGATAAAGATATGAAAATGAACAGGGCTCAATACTGAGCCCTGGGGAACACCACTTGTGACCACCCACCAACTGGGTTTAACTCCATTCACCACCACTCTCTGGGCCCAACCATACAGCCAATTTTTTATCCAGTGAAGTGTACACCCATTGAAGCCATGAGCAGCCAGTTTCTCCAGGAGAGTGCTGTGGGAAAGAATGTCAAAGGCTTTAGTAAAGTCTAATTAGACAACAGCCACAGCCTTTGCCTCATCTGTAAAGGAGGTCAGCGTGTCATAGGTGACACCATAGAAGGATGTCAGATTAGTCAAGTGGGACCTGCCTTTCATAAACGCATGCTGCCTGGGCCTGTTCACCCTGTTGTCTTACATGTACCACTTCATAGCACTCAAGATGAACTGCTACATAATATTCTCTGACACTGAGGTCAGACTGGCAGGCCTCTAGTTCACAGATCCTATTTCTAGCCCTTCTTGTAGATTGGTGTCACATTTGCTAACCTCCGTCTTCTGGGACATCCCAGGTTAGCTAGGACTGCTATTAAATTATGTAAAGTGGTTTGGTGAGCACTCCTGCCAGCTATATGCCCTCAAAATATATACCCTATTTACCCCTACATATATGCCCTCAACACCTTTGCTTGGATCTCTTTTGATCCCATAGACTTGTGTGTGTCAAAATGGTATAGCAGGTCACTGACCATTTCCTCTTGGATTATGAGTGCTGCATTCTGCTTCCTGTCCTTGAATCCTGCTCAGGGGGCTAGGCACTCAGAGGACAACTGGTCTTACTATAAAGACTGAGGGAAAGAAGGCATTCAGTACTTCAGCATTTTTCTTATCCTTGGGCATCATATTTTCCTCCGCATCCAATACAGGTTAGAGATTCTCTTTAGTCCTTCTTTTGCTGTTAATGTATTTATAAACATTTTTAATAGCGTTTTATGGAAGTAACCAGTTTAAGTTCTAGTTTGGCTTTGTCATTTCTATTTTTTCCCCTGCATAGCTTTACAGGATCTTTGTAGTATTCCTGAGTTGCCTGCCTCTTCTTCCATAGGCCATAGACTTTCCTTTTTTTCCTGAGCTCCAGCCAAAGCTCTCTGTTCAGCTAGGCCTGCCTTCTTCCCTGTCAGCTCCTCTTACAGCACACTGGGATGGCCTGCTCCTGTGCCTTAAAGATTTTCCTCTTGAAGAATGTCCAGCCTCCTGGACTTCTTTTCTCTTTTCCCTTCAGGACTACCTCCCAAGGGACTCTGTCAACCAGTCTCTCTCTGTCCTCCAGAAGTCCAAGGTGTCAGTTCCACTGACCCCCATCCTCACTCTGAGAATTGAAAACTCTACAACTTCTTGATCACTATACCTAAAACATCCTCCAACCTTCACGTCACCTGCAGGTCTTTCTCTGTTTGTGAACAACAGGTCCAGCATGGAGTCTTCCTTAGCTGGCTCTCTCACTAGCTGTGCCAGGAAATTATCTTCCACACACACCTGGAACCTCTTAGACTGTTTTCTCTCTGCAGTGTTATAATTGTAAACATAGATTGTTTGGATAATGGTTTGTACTGCTAATTTCTAGATATCTGTAAGTTTAGCATTACAAAAATTTCAAGAGTATTCAAAAGGAAAAACTTGAGATATCATAGTCTATGCAGCAAAGCTTTCTCTCTGAGAGAATCTGCGATCACTGTACGGTAGTACATTCTAGGTTTTACAATATTACTGGAAGTTCAGAAAAAAGTAACAGAAGTATCAGTAAAGCTGAATTAATAAGTATAAAGAATTTAAAATGTACATAAGACACTCCAACAGTAGGCAAGTATTTTTACAGTGTGTATTAAAAGGTTTTACAAGTCTGTTTACAGCATAATTGCCACCCTAAGTTTACTATTGATTGAAGTTTTGTTTACCACAATGAAAGCTGACTGCATTTCTCATTTTGCTTGATTAAGTAATAGATAATTAGACTTCAGGAAGGACTTTTCTTATAGCAATACAAGACTGTATAATGAAAATGGCTGTGAAATATTTCCCCATTATTTTATTTCGTTGCAGTAGGAGATTCTTCTATTTTTTCAAGCAAAAAAAGTCAGGTGAAATTTGATTTTTTTCTGCTTTTGTGAAAAATCAAGCAACTATTTCTATATATTTCTTATTTGCTTTTTTTTTCCCCTCCCCCAAACCCCCAGTCTTCTTAAATACCCATTTATTTTAAATGTGAGAACCAATTCCAAAAAAATTCATTTGATGGAAACTTTATGCAAGCTATTAATTTGATGATTACAATTTCTGTTTATTAAAAGAGACATTTTTCCTCAAAAATGCAATCACAGATTTTTACAAAAAAAAGAAATACCCAAACAAATGTGCTATATATGCAAATAAAACAGTGACTGTGATTATGAATATCAATCAAGTAGGAAAAAAAAGAGTAACAATTGATGCAAATGTGAAAAAGAAAAAAATAACTAGTCATCCCTCAAATGATAATGGATATTTATTAATAAATGTAGCAAGTAGGAGTATTTTATACATATATTAACACTTTTTACATGCATACATACAAAGGTAATCTGCATCATTTTATCAATACCTAGCACAGATATGACAGTTGTAAAGTTTGTCCTCTGGCTAACATAAAACATCCAAAGCTGGAAAATGGAAAGAAGTTCTTGTTAGTAGGAAAAACATTACAACAAGCAGCATCCTTTTGGCAATAAGAACGATAGGGTGACGGAATAGGAAATTTTCCCACCTTCTATTTGTCATTTCCTTTCTGTGAATCCTGAAAAAAAATCTGTATGCAATCTTTTAAGGTGAATGTGTAGCATAAATTCTATCGGGTTTTGTGAGTTTCTGTCTTATCCTCTCTGCCTTTTATTTTAAACACTTTCATCCTTTCTTTCAATATTGTACAAAGCTGACAGACCCCCACAAATACATTCTTGATCCCTCATAAAATCCTGTTAATTCACTGTGCTGCTTTTGGGTCAAATAGAGTTAATTTTTCCCATAGTAGGTTGTATGGGGCTATGTTTTAGATTTGTGCTGAAAACAGTGTTGATAATACAGGGATGTTTTCATTATTGCTAAGCAGTGCTTACCCAGTGTCAAGGCCTGTTCTCACACCACCTCACCAGCAAGTAGGCTGAGGGTGCACAAGAAGTTGGAAAGGGACATAGCCAGAACAACTGACTCCAACTGACCAAAAAGATATTCCATACTATATGATGCTGTGCTGGGGGAAGGAAAAGGAAGGGGGGATGTTTGGAGTTAAGGTGTTTTTTCACCCCTAGTAACTATTACATATAATGAAGACCTGCTTTCCTGGAGATGGCTGAACACCTGCCCAACAATGGGAAATAGTGAACGAATTCCTCATTTTGCTTGGCTTGCATGCATGTCTTTGCTGTACTTATAAAACTGTCTTTTCAAGTTTTCTCATTGTCACCCTCCCAATTCTCTCCCCCATCCTACTGGGGAGTAAGAGAGACAGCACCTGTGTAGTGGTTAATTGCCGCTTGGCAATTACAACATTCAGTTCAGCTACACATATCATTAATGATCCATTAGGCATAGCCAGCACAGGAACCCTGGGACAGGGGTTGTCCCTTATATGGATTTTTGGGAAGATTTTTTTTTAAATTTTTTTGTTGTTGTTTCTGTACATTTCATACAGCAATTAGTATTGAATAACTGTCAGAGTTTGTCATTTTGCCCTCATTTAAGTATATTTCAATCAAAACAATGACTTAATGGAGGTGCTGATACATACTGATGATGATATAAACTGGCATTACTAGAGAAAATTAAATTTGAAGCAGTTGAGAATTTGGCCTTGATTCTGCAGGTGAGATTTAGTAGTATTCTCCAGATGTTTTATGCCACTCTAAGAACAGAACTCAGGTGTAAACCCAGTTTAATGTTTGTCATTAAATCAAATTCATGACTACTTTGTGCACAAAAGCAACCAGAGCACTTAGAGTAAATCAGTGAATCTGGCTCTCAAGCTTGCAAAGATGAGACCCAATCACACTCCTCCACAAGTCAATGTATTTCATTTTCTTCTTTTTCCTTTTATATAATTAATGGAGAGGGATTGGAAATCCATTACTTGTTACTGATTATCAGCTCCCACTTTACATGATCAACATTTTCTGTGTGTACTGCATACATCTGAGCCAGGTGAGTGGTAGATAGACTTTACCTGGGATTGTACAACAAGCTTCTGCTATCCAAAAAGAATAACACTGCTCTTTTATGAAAGGGACAGACCCATAGTTATCATTATGGCAGACCTTTTTCACCTAATGATTTCACCTCAAAAGAATAATCTTAGGTCTTCCAATCCTCTAGTTGCTCAAGAAATGTATCTCTAAAGGTCTTTCTAGATTAGGGTAATACTACCTGACTCTGCACCAGCTGGTTGTATCTGATCCACCAGACCAGGGCATCAAAGAGGGCACTTTCCCACCTGCTTGATCATGTTCAGGAGTTTCTAGTGCATACTTGTCCTGGTTTGGCTAGGACAGGGTTAATTTTCAGCAGGAGTTGGTGGAGAGCCACAGCCGCCCTATTCAATACCATGCTGACATCATGCCCCTAGTGCCAGTTCCACGCCTTGCAGCGCTGGGTGAAGGGTGTGTGGGTCCTTTGGGTGCAGTCTGCCCATTTATTACTCAGTATTGCTTGTTTTGTACATTGGTTTTCTTACTGTCGTTATTGCTGTTGTTCTGACTGCTTCTTGTGTGTTGTCCTATTAAATCCTCCTTATCTCAATCCTGGGCTTTGTGCTTTCCCTTTTCTCCCCTCTCGCCCCAGCAGTGAGGGGGGAGCAGCACGTGGTGCTCAGGCCCTGGCAGGGACTAAACCACCACAATACTTCACTCTCAGTTGACCACTTCTCAACAGTTCTAGGCATATTTTCATAATCATATGTACAAAAGATCTAATATAACTGTTGGTCAAACTGAATCTGAACTCTGCAAAACAAATGATGCTGACACCTTTCAATATTAGCTTTACAACAATTGCTTAGTGCCTTTAGAAGTTTAATAGTGCCATGGAAAAGGAACAAGATTACTTTGAGCAATCTGAATAGTAAATGACGTTACTGTAACAGAAAAATAACTGTCAGAATGATGGAAAAGTCCAGTAGAGTTAGTTATGTTCATGTGCTAGATGTGTGAAAACATTCCAGTTCCAAAATTAATGGTGATGCTAGCAGAATTCTTCCCCAGGCACTCAATAATGGCCTTTGAAATTTTGCTTCACAAGAGTGTATGAATCAGAAAACCATGTATTCAATGCCATAATATTTTGTTAGTTGTAGGTCAAAGACGGCTATAGAAATGACGCATCACTTTTTGATTTTATCAGGAAGCTAGTATGTTCACATTAGTCTAAAACTAAACAAAATACAATTAAACACATTTTGGTTCCTCTCTAGGTGAAATTAAGTCTTCAGCAAGAGTGAAAATGCATGTTACATGTCTTCGACCTTTTACGATAATGAGTATATTTAATACTCGTGGGCATGGGTGAGACTATAGATCATGTAACAACTATTGCAAAACAGTGTTCTTCACATTACATTACCATCTATCTAAATGAAAAAGCTCATTGTTATCTTAAACTTTCTAGGGGAGAGTGTATCTTCCCTTTATGCTCTTATTTTACTTGTTTCCTCTCCATACAGTGGAGATGAAAACAAATAATTTAAATTAACAAACTGACAATAAAAAAAGCCTGTTCTGAATGCTGCCCTAAGGTCTTTGAAATGATGAAAGCACTTTGCATTATAAGATTGCTCTAGTCTCTGAACATGAATCCCAGTTTGAAAGATTGAAAATCTCCCTGAAGTCTGAAGCACTTAAATAATTTAGATTAAATTTAAATTGTGCTACACTTTACAAGCCCAGAACCATAGTCACATCTTTACTGGAAAGCTTATAAAAATTTGAAATGCTTCAATAATTTTAAATCTTGTAGAAGCCTAGTACCTTCCAAATTAAAGTGCTAATAAAAAAATTAGCACTGAAATTCAAATCTCTATGTGCAGTGTAGAATGATTTAAAATTATTGAAGCCTTTCAATTTTTTATGAGATCTCTATGTAGAACTGACTCAAACAGCATTTTTAGTACAATGAAAATAAGTTAGAAAAGAAAACAAAGAAAAACTGTCATCAGCATAGCAGTGTAGTATGAGGACCTTTCCAGGGTGCTAAAGAGAAGAGCTTTAAAGAACAACTGCATACTGAAGAGAAGTAGAAACAGTCTTCTGTTTAAAATACTTTAGTAGAACTCATGAGATATTAATATTAGGTTCTACTTTTGTGCAAAATTTTTAATTTCTCTGAATCTCCATTTCTTCCTTTCTTATTTAGACAGTAAATTCATTGGGGCAAGATCTTTCTTTTTCACGACTGATACTCATCTGACTAAATGCGGATATCTACCATGTCAACATCTATATCTAAGCTAGTTATTGTAGTACAGCTTCATAGTCAGCACAGAGAAATATATTCTAAGACTGTTCATGTAATTCTAAACTCCTACAATAAGGTATAGATAGGAATCACATTCTATTAGTCTCCATTGATTGTAAGGGGAGCCTAAAGTCACTAGTTTAGCTATCAATTGCAGTATCTAAAGTTGAGGGCAATTGAGCCAACTTGTTATCATCTTATCTAATTGTTAAGAGTCCCAGGTCTTCTTGCAACACCTATTATTAATAGCTATAAAAATTTCAAATAGATAATCTTAAATCATCTAAATCTACAAATGTTAGGCAGTGACTATCTTTAGAAATAGTGAATATGCAAGGACCTGTCAGCAAGATTTCACAGATATGATCCTGCAGTGAAAAGAAGACAATATGTCTCATCTGTATCTAATTAGATGGCTTTTTTTTCTTTCCATAGTGTTCACAGTGAAGAGAACTAAAGAAACAAACTTATCAGATATTTGGTGCACTTTACCTATAAGTATGAATAATTTTCTTACAGAAATAATTACAGAAGAACTTCCAATGACCTTGTTTCAATCTGAGTTTTAATGACAGACTGAGATTATAGTATTGGATGTTAAAATCCTTCTGACAGCTGAAGCAGACTTCAGTGCAGAGAATCACAGGTTTTCACTAAGCTGGTACAAATGTCTGATACATGTGTGGAAAGACTATCACACAAGACCTGCAAAAACATATTCCAGCCTCTTGTTCCTTTCTGCAGAAAATCCAACCTCCTCACACTGATCTACAGTGATCTATATACAGTTTTGCTGGCTGAAGGGCTAGTTTCTGGTTACCTTATTACAGATTCATTTAACAATAGCTATAACACTTTTGATAGTTGTTGCTAGAACAAAATGTCTAAGGGCTGAATTTCCAAGTGGTGGGGTCTTTTTCCTGTCAAACACCTATTTCTTCAACGTGTTGGTTCTTGTAAACATTGCTTTATTCTGCTTAGGGATTAAATCTAATTTTTAAATATATTTGGGTACTGATGACTATTATTATATGCTTGTCTTTATATTGAAAATCAAGTATATGTATCTACATGTATTTGAGGTAAAAGACAAACAAACAAGGAAAAAGACTTAAGAAATGAATTTATAGTTAAGCCCATTCACAATGATCTTATGTGTGAGGGACACGGGCAGTGGGTAAACTATATTTTGCCAAATTATCAGTAGGGGAAATGCATTTTCTGCCAGCTTTTACCATGTCTTCCCTTCTGGTGAAGATTAAAATGTATAAGGACACACAAAAAATTATATGAAATGCTTATTCATTGAAATAATGATTTCTAAAATTGTTTAAAGAAGACAATGTGTGATTTTTATTCCCATAAATGTAAAAGGAGAATTCAAAGGCTAATTATTGAAGACATAAGCTCTTGAAATAAAGAATACTTACACGGCAAAACACTGAAAATGCAATAACTGAAAATGGAGATAGAGGTTTTTGGAAGTTATTGCTTTACGTATGTCCCTATCATGGAAGAATATTAGCACAGGATTCAATAGAAACCACTAGAGTCAACTGCCCTTGAGTTTTGTCAAGTAATGGACTGTTTGACTGCCAAAATAGTCTTGCTAATCTATTCTTGAACTTATTTTACTTTCTATGGATTATCTGTTTGGGTACCCCAGAGAGAGGTTTAGTAGGTCTACCTATGTTGATTTTTTTAGATTCATTTGGTATTGAGAAATGAAATTATTTTCTTCCTAACATGTTGGATGCCCTAGCCATGTTTTTATTTTTTTAGTAGTTATAAATGGCCAGAAAAAGGAATGTGTCAGAATATTATATAGTTTATTCCATCCTTATGTATCCAGCTGAGAGGTCAGAGATGCTCATTTAAATCCTTTGAGCCTGATGCAACTTGAGTGAGTAGTAAGTGACTGTGTAAGAAAAGAGTGGAGATTCTATGTTCAGCTCTGTTGGAATAATTCATGTTCAGAAAATACTCTCTGAGAAGCTTTGAACCTAGTTTTCAGGTGCTTAAATTTAAGGCAACCACAAGATGCCCTTTCACAACAGAACTTTATCATCCTGGAACCAGATCCACAGAGGTACTGAGATGTTTAATTCTGCATATCCTATTGCTTGCAAAGAGGAGTTAAACACCTCAATGTCATTGTTGAACTGTCAAGACAATGTCATTGGCATCTGCGGAATAAGACATGAACTGCAAAGGAGCTACTTGGAATTAATTTAAGAATTTTTCTTTTATTCTTAGATATATATCACCGCCAGTTAGGAACACAATGCATCCAGGATTTTTCATTGCTCTAGCCTTTAGTGTATGTTAATCCCATAGTCTAATCAGAGTCACTAAACACTCAGCAGGTTACTGAAATAGACACACAACACATGGAAAAGCTCTAACAAAATTTATAATTTGCCTTTGTGCTACATATTCTTATGTTGTATGTTTCACATGTCTTTTTTTTTTTTGAGTTATGAGAGAATTTGTCTCATAATTAAAGGAAATCAAATGAACTCTTGCGAGTTTTGAACTTATGTGACCATTACACTGGCAGGCTGGAGTACAATGTAGACATCCTTCAGTTAACTTGATCCTGAGAAGGGATAAAGAACATTCAAATTGGCTCACTTATTAGTGACTTAAAATTGCTGGCAATTCCTTTCTGGTTCCTAATTCAGAATTATACTGAATATTTTTTTCCTTAAAAAGAACTAGAATAGAAGAAAGTTTAGTTTGCATTAGTAGTAGTAGTATCATGAAAAACGTACTTGGAAAGACCAATCCAAGTGACAGCAACATCTGAGATTCTAGTTCAGGTTTGGACAATTAGCCAACATAAAAATGCGTCTGCATTTCCATGAGAAGGATTAGTATATTGATAAGAAAATTGTAAGAATAAAATCAAAGCACACACCCAAGCTTTTTCTGCAAAAGAAGCAAAGCTGACATCTAATGTTACAGTTGTAAAATAGAGCTAAAATATTCACTATTTCGGCAATGGAAACTCTGTCATCATAAATAGAAGAAATACCGAGATGATGTATTTTTTCTGTTAAGGAATCTTATAAATGGTCACCACGTCAAGTAGCGCCAGAGCATGGGGGTTCTTCCTGCCCAACCACTGGAGACTAGCCCCATGTACCTGATGATCTGCATTCCAGGATGACAAAGGCAGTTGCTAGTTTCCCCCATGCACACAGACACATGCACACACAGATGACACTGACATGGCTGGTCACACAGACATCCACAAACAAGACACTTCCTCCAGCAGCATCCACATTCAGGACCCACCAGACACAGGCACAGAGAGACATGTCCCTTCCTCCTCTTGGGCTGGCAGAGGCAGAAGGTCACTAGCGCTGCACAAACACCACACTCTCCAGGTTCACAAGCATATGCATTTTTGTGAATCCTCCGAGCAACAGCACAATCTCTTTTGCTCGTCTGGTACACCTAGCCAGATCCTGACACCCCTTACCTGCCCCACGGGTCCTGGCTGGTCCAGCTGGTTTCTCGCTGCATACATTCAGCACTCACATGCTCATCTCACAGTCACCCCACACTTGTGGATCCCCCTAAATACTAGCACAGACCCTCCATCTGCCTAATACCCCTGCCCAGACCTGGGGCCTCTTACTCCCTTGTTGGTCCATCTTGGAGCTTGTCAATGCATCCACATGCACACCCCATCTACACCCCATGCACACCCGGTCTGGGGAAGATGCAAGCAGTCACCCTCCCCAAACAGTTGGAATGTAGACATTTTAAGGCAGTGACCTGCCATCACAAAACAGTCGCTGGCACTGAATTACGCATAAACAGACCCTTTTATACCCCTTTCCATCTATTCCTCACTTTTGTCCTCCCTTACTCCCCTTCTCTAAAGACTATTTAATAAATTTTGCATAGTACCAAAGGTCACTTTCAAATATGGCATATCTTCATGGTCCTCTTATTTCCCCCCTTCTTATCACTTAGAAAGCCCAGATTGTCTCTCTCCATAGCTGTGCCTGGAGTGACCCTTCATTTAGTGACTCAAGACTTTTGGTCTTTGCACCTGTCTTCCTTGTCTATCAGGTTTTTATCTCTCTGCTCTTGCTTCCTCCTTTACTTATTATACCCTTTTATGTTGAAAAGATCCTTGATCAGAAAATCTTAATGAAGCAGGCCTCTTGCCCTCCACATACCCTTACAGTTACCATAGAAATACAGATCATATAACCACCCATACTAGAGGGAATAAATATTTTATCATTCTTCTTTCAATTTATTAAACAAATAATTTTAGAAAAAAGATACACAAATAAATGAAAAATCATACATATGTATAAAAGTTTTTTGTGAGATTTGCCTTTTGGAATTACAAGGCTACAGATTAGACATGATCATACAATTAACAAACTTCATAAATCTGATCAAGAGACCATTGAATGAATCAGCACATCCACAATGTTACACAGCATTATAAACAAAGAAGCAAGCAATCATCTTTGCATGTACTTTGAACTGCAGCAAGAAGGACCCTCTTATTTGCTGTTATGGCAGGATTTACCAGGTATTAGCTGATGATGACAATTTATCAACTGACTAATAGGTTGCATAATTATGGTCAAGAAAAGCTCATATGTATCCTATTAAATGCAACTTTGTCTTGGCATATAGATGAGGCAGGCAATTTAAAAGGGGAGGTGCTGAGCTTTTCCCAAATATTTTTTATAAACTTATATTCAAGACAATATAATATTAAGTGCATCAAACATTTTTTTGAATAGGGATAGAAACCATTGTTCTTCCATCACAGTTGCAAGTCCTTAACTTATTAAGCTAGGGAAACATTTTCAGTGTGAAACACTCCATCACTTTTTGGTCCAAATAACCTTTTTAATAATACCATAATGAGAGAGGCTACTTCAGCAAGAAAAGTTGATATACAATGACTTCAGAATAACTTTTACTCTCAGAATTAAGAATTGTCCTTTAAAATATGAGATTTGGAGTAAGATCCAGTGTACCAAAGATAAGTGGGATTTGTAAAATCAGACTTAGTAAAACCATCTGTATAATGTAAGTATTTATTTCAAGAAGAAAACAAAGTCCTTTGAATGCCTTTAGAAGGAGAATCTGACAGCTAAATATAACTAAAGGGCAGAAAATTGCCATCTGGATACCTCAGTTCTCTCCCGCATTGCAGGGTAGTGATTTAACTCTGAATTTAAAATATTTTTTATCATTTACTTTGTTTTGCATGTAAAATTATTAGTACTGCTATATTCTGCAAGTAACTTGGTCCACATATAGCATATTTATTCTCAAAGCGGGTACTAGATGTAGTGTAAAGCAGCAAATTGGACAAGTTACAGCAATCTTACAGAACACAGGACACAGTCGAAACAAAAAGAAAAGCGGGATTTAGGTATTAACAGAAGTGGAAACCTGTAGGAAGTAGGAAAATTTTAATTTAAAAAATATGTGGAGCATTTGGAGTATATAAAATCAGCTAACAAAAAGTAACTATTTTTAATATCTAATGTCTGGATTTTAGACTTCTAAGTTCCACCTAAAGTTGCTGACCAAGTCCCTAAACCCTATTGTTGATTTTGTCGTATTATCTATCCTAAATGTTAGAAATAAAGTTGAAAGTGGAAAAATATTTTAAAACAATACAAACAAGATAATTTTTAAAAGGGTAGATTCAGAAGTTCAAAATTCTCATATACACTCATCAGTTACTGTATCAGAATTTTGTGTTGGTGTGGTCATCCTTCCCACTGAGAAACTATACTTGTTAAATGCTACCAGCTTTGCTTGTTGCTCTCAGCAATTAAAGACATTTGTCCTTTGAGTCAAAACACTCAGATTCAGGAGTTCTGTTACTGTCTGTACAGGTTTTGGCTGGGATAGAGTTCATTTTCTTCATAGTATAACCCCGATGGTGCTATGTTTTATACTTGTGACAAGAACAGTGTTGATAACACTATTATCAACAGTAAGCTGAGCAGTGCTTACACAGCATCAAGACCACTGTTTCTCATACCACCCCGCCAGTGACTAGGCTGGGGGTGTACAAGAGGTTGGGAGGGGACACAGCTGGGACAGTTGACCCCAACTGACCAAAGAGATATTCCATACCATATCAGCAATAAAAGCTGGGGTGAAGAAGGAGGAAGGGGGGGATATTCAGAGTGACGGTGTTTGTCTTCCCAAGTAACTGTTACGTGTGATGGAGCCCTGCTTTCTTGGAGATGGCTGAGCAGCTGCCTGCCAATGGGAAGCAGTGAATGAATTCCTTGTTTTGCTTGGCTTGTATGCACAGCTTTTGCTTTATGTACTAAATTGTCTTTTTCTCAATCCATTAGTTTTCTCACTTTCACCCTCCTGATTCTCTCCCCCATCCCACTGTGGAGTGAGGGAATGGCTGTGTGGGGCTAAGCTCCTTGCTGGGGTTAAACCACACCACTATCCTTTTACAATTCCTAACTCCTAGGACTTACTAGCCTGTCCTGTTTCCCTTCCTAATTTAATTGAAGATAATCTTCTAGCAAATGAAACTGGATTGATCTAGTATAGTCATATACATAAAGTTATCTAGTATCAGCCCCCAAAGCAAGATGAAATTTAGTATTTATAACATGGTGCATTCAACATTTATCAGTACAAAATGAATACTAGGGATGTTACATTTCCTTGAAATGTTCAGATTAGCCCCCTTTTCTGCTCAGAGTTTATTCTTGACACGGAACATGATAAGCAAGGTGTTCATTGCTCACAATTTTTATAAATGTTTTTTTCCAAGCATTTGGGGTCTCTAACAAAAATGCCTACTGTGATTAGCACTGGTTGAGAAGAGATTTCTAAATATTTTTGTGAATTAAATGTATTCAGTTTTCACTGCTGTTATTTATGGCAGTCCTACTTCTCATTCTCCACAAGCATTCAGACATTTAATCAGAAATTTAATAAAAAACCTCTTTCAAAACTCATGCTGCTAGAATGTGTGAGAGCAATGCAATGCCCATAATGCCCACATGCTGATCAGTTCTTTTTCTGAAGTGTCCACATTAAATAAAACTGCCTGGCATATTTCAAAACACATTTCCAAATGTTCATAGGTATCCTGTGGCAGGAAGGAAAATAGGATACGGCACTTACTGAGCTGCTAAGCTGCCATTAAATCTCATTTTATTGTTCCTACAGCCAGTGATTTAAAAAGCATCAAATTTTAAAATTACTAGAAGTACATCTGAAAGGCATAATTGTGTTTGAACCTATGGATCTACCTAGGTATTACCAAGCAATCTTTATAAAGAATTAAATTTGATTTATATTGATATAAATAAGGACAGATTTTTGTTGTTGTTGTTGTAGTTCAAATTACTTCAGCTTCAGCAACAACTCATAGCATGTTAGTGGAAAATAAAAGAAAATGATATCACTGAATTTTTAATTTTTGTCCTGCATACTGAAATTTGGTTTCATCCCTTAAAGGTAAAATATATCAAAACTAGAAGATCTACAACACGAGATATTCTAGTTGATGTTTTCTAAAACCATACCAGGGAAATCTACAAGTCTTCGATTATTTTCCTTCTGTTTTGAAGTGAAATAGTTGCTTGTCTCTATGGATTTAGAAGTAATGCAACAGATAGTAAAGAAAAGTTTCATTGTAGTCTAACAGTTTAAAACCAGTGTACATTTGCAAGGATAAGTACTATGGTAATTTTAATTTTTATAAATAAATGATACAACAGAATCAGGCCCTCATACCTTTTGTTTGTCAGATGGTGTTTTTCGCCCTGGTGCCTATTTGCCTTGAATTGCCATCAAATGTGTGGATTGTAGTGAAGGATCTGACCTCACCTTTTTCATTCAAATCCTGACTTAGTTTTTAAATGAAATTGAGGTTTGCTGTAATACCCAGATCCCTGCCTTTGCACAAAATAAATATATTTCACAAGCTCCACATAACTGCAGTCTCTGTAGAGATCTGGGTATATGCCAGTTTTAAGTGGTGTTCAATCAGCAAAAATGTCTGAAGAATTGTGAACAAATTCATCAGGAGATATCAGTCGTAATCCTATCTTAAATTTACGATCATAGTTGGTTTATATTACCAGTAGAGTAAAAAGTAAGAAGAGGCCAGAACACATATGTCCACTTATCAAGCACTGAGCATATGAAGCCAGGATGATGTCTCACTTGCATAAGTGTTACATACGAACACACTTTTATGAAGGTAAAGAGTTTCTAATTTAACTTTATCTTCTTTGGTTTTTTGCTAGATAGCAGTCATTATAACTCAACTCCGGAAAAAAAGTGTTACAGGAGTATCTTTGCCTGCCAGTGATTGATTTGTGACACTCCTATGTGGTGTTAATTATTTTTATGAATAAGGAAACATAAAGCTATAAGTAATTTAGATTAAGCCTATAGAATGAAGGATGCAGTGAGACAGCCAGTGAAAAGGTGCATTGGTAAAGTTACCTGGTCATCTACCTGCATCATTCAAAACATCTCACCCTGTTCAATTGTAGTCAGCCCAGGTTTCTACCATTATCTAGAGCTGTTCTTCTGGGTGTACTGAGAGTCATATAAGCCTTGGACACTGATGAACAAGTGAGCACCTAGCTCATCATTAAGCCCTGTTGAGAACAACAAATAATGCATTCCTCCAATTTTCTTCATTGCAGTGGATCCAGTAATAATTCTTAGAACATTACTACTGGATGTAGAAATCTTTATGGCATGGACAGAATTTTTCACTGACTTGAATAGGGGAAAGATATTAAAGTCTAATTTCTGCTTTACCAAAAAGGGGTGTTTTAGCATTTTACATTCTATATTTTGGTGGGAACTTGAAACTCTAATGAAATTAATGTCCACTAATCTGAAATATTTATAGTTAGTGGAAAGCAATGCATACTTTTGGGTGCTATTCACTTCACTTTAAGGTAGGTGTCAAAAATTCTGCTCTGTAAATGTCTAGTTTTGTTCCTTCTTGTAAAGAGAAGCAAGAAAAGAAGTTCCAGTGATGATGGTGGTGTGCATTCAAGAAGAACATCTAATTGTACAAGTACAGGAATTCTGGAATTTTGGATTACTTCATCTGCTAGTACTGGAGCACTGTAGATTCACAGACTAGGAAACAAAGGGGACACTGATTGCGTAGCCTAGTGATTACATCACTCTGGGAGCTGAGAGTACTAGTCTCTTACGCTTGAATTATTTTTCTTTTTTAGTCTATATTTTCTAAGATAAAAATATCCCTTGGAGTAAAGGTCTGAAAGCATGTCACTCTTCATTCTTCTTGGGTATATCACATTAGAGACACTAACCATTTATAGGGAGCTATTTCTGGATCTTTAATAAGAGACAGTCTCAGATCTTGAAAGTACTTGTACTCTTCCATGAAACAGTTTCATGTCTACAGCTGACCATCATTGTATAAATAAGAACCTATTTTTAAAAGCTATTTCTATAGTGCCTAAGTCAAGGATATATCATCTGCATTCTCCTGAAATAATTCAGCTGTTCCTTAAAGATTTGTCTGAGACTTAAGTCTTCAGCTATCAAAAATAAACACCATAACTGATTTCTAAAAGCTGTTTCTTCTAGTAAAGAAATGAAATTCATTTAACATATGTAATAACATTTCTTGTTTAGTTTTACACAAACTTCTTTCAATTTTAGTGATACTACAACCGATGTAATTGGTACCATATATGAAGAATGTATTGAAGGTAGAAGCGCAGAGAAACAGATCAAAGTTGGCATCTGGTAATGATAGCTTTTTCCAATGTTTCTCACTGTACCTAATTGGAGACCATGAACAATCAGGTATTTATGAGAGAAGATTATGCACAAACATGAAAAAGCTGAGTTTATTTTTTTCTTTCTACAAGTAGTATGATTTAAAGATTATTTTTCCCATAATAATTATTTCTTTATCTATCAATAGACAGGTAGTGATTTGTAGTAGAATATTGGCAAAGCTAACTAGCCAAACCATAAATTGGATGGCGTTTTTGTGCTATTTTTTTCTCTCTTTTACTCTCTTGGACTACATGTGGTTAATTTGAAACAGAAAAAGCCGTTCTGGGTACCAGTGATCATAGTAATTTGAGCAAAATATAGAAACAATGGAAAAATCTGACCTGCTCTGGATAGTACTGATTTGTGTTTTGCATCAGTCTATTTGGAGAACCTCTGGATATGAAAGAGTAAGAAATAATGAGGTTAAACTTTTATTATTTTATTACATTTTCCAAGGGCAAAAGAAATTGACTCCACAGGTTCTATCTGTAGCTAAACTTAACTGTTAGATGCTACTGAGGGTCATTGCAATGAGTATGCCCTAGCTGGAAGTGTTTTGTTTCTATTCATGGTTTGGACACATATGGCATTCTCTGATAACTTTCCATGCCTCCATATTGCCCTGTAAATTGCACTGGATATCTTGGGCAGAGTGCCAGTCTTAGACATCCATTTGGAACTTCCAGCCCTCACCCTGACCCCATCTGAACCATGCAAACTTCATAGTCTTGTCATTGCTCCTTATATAATGGGAGTCTGCTTGAGTTGTGCCATTAGCTCTGTCCTTGCGGCAAAAGGGATCTGTGTGTGAAGAGGTGATACATCCTGTGGCTCTCAGGATATATGTATACCTTTATCTTAAATCTCATCTGCTTGCATTGCTTCAGTTCTCAGTCTCATTTCCTTTCTATTACTGCATTCCTCTAAGATGCTAAGTCTTCCTGATATGTCCTCTATGCTTCTTTCACCAGTATTAATTATCTACCCAGGGGCTGGTATAAGTGATCCTTAAGAGTATGCTCACATAAGGAAGTAAGGAGGGAAAGAAAGGAGGCTGTATGTGGTTGTGTCAGTGTGCAGAGAGAAGACTTTGAGAAAAAATGGCTTTTCTTAATCAGAAAGAAAATATTCTTGTCATCAAATAGTACACGCTTTTGTTCCTACTGAAAAACATTCGAACAAATTTCCAGGAAAAAATATGTCTGCTGCACACTTATCTAAGCAGCCAGACAGTGAAGAGTAGCACTCTTTTTAAGCATTTCCTATGTTCTCCATCCTCTTGAGCAAT
Organism: Eurystomus gularis; assembly: GCA_013400335.1. NCBI lineage: Eukaryota > Metazoa > Chordata > Aves > Coraciiformes > Coraciidae > Eurystomus > Eurystomus gularis. Next base: position 44,253 of record VZZY01007644.1, on the reverse strand, counting down.
TACTTTCGGCATACAAAGTATGGAAGGGAAGTAAATAGATCTAATAGCTCTCTACTATCTTTCACATCTATAATTTTTGAAGTTTGTATATAGACAGAGAATGAGGAACTCTTTCTCAATTTTTCTGCTTTCAGTCTGGTCCCTGAAGAAAGAAGACTTATGAGTATTTTCTTTTCAGCCTGTCTGAATCCATTTACCTCTGTAATTTTTCACCTGATTTCTGCCAAACATGAGACAAATGCTAAGGTGTCAAAAACAAGTTTCATAAAAAACAGTGACCATATATAGAAGAAGAATCCAAATTGTAGTGTCCCCTTCAAAAAGCTTGCAGACAGAACTAGACAATCAGCATATGTGTACTGAACCAACACATACAGACAGTCCAGCACTCAGGCTAGGCACATAAATAAACACAGGAATTATGCAAGTGATATCATGGAGGAAAATACATTGGGAAAAAATGATACAAATCTTTTGAAAATGTGATTTCAATAATTCTGACTTTCATAGGAAATAGGTCTAGTTTATTTAAATGTTAATTTTCATGGTTAGAAAAATGTCTGACTAGCCATTATCTATTATATTGGGCTATGATTACAGCCCAATTTCTGTGTCTCTCAAAGGATTACATGTACAAATATAATGTCTAAGTTATTCACCCTAACTTTTGCTTGTTTTCTTGCTTAAATCAGACAAAATAAGGAACATGTTTATGGCTTTTGTTTCCATATTTCCCAAACTGAATAAAAACTGAAGAGAAACTTTGGCCTGTGCTGAAGGCAAAAGGTCCTTCAGACTGTGTCTAGACGTTCTTTTTCATGCTTGTATAATCGGTTACAGTGTCCTGCTTTGCAGATTGGCACCACCTGCTACCGGGCACATGCAGGTGGGTTTTTCTTTAGATAGAAACCAAGGAAAAGAAATCTGGCATGTGTTTCATATAAAGTTACCTTGCTCTGATATGGAATTACTATGTAGCTAAAGTAAGTATCTTTTGTTACTATGAAGTTCTGGAAAATGTGTCAAAAAATACATTAAGATCATGAGTTTCGATTATCTCACAGCTGTACTGTATTCTTTGAGACTTAGAGTCACTGTTAACATCCTGCAAAGATATAGAATTTACTTTTCATAAGTATTAACTGCTAATTATTAGTAACATTTTATTATAAACTATTTTTGTTTTTCTTAATTTTTTTTTCAAATCCTCCTTTCCATACTGTTGTTATCTGAGGCCTTTAATGAGTCAAGTAACATTAATAAATTTTAGCTATCAAAAAGTCATTATATTTATCTTCAACAAATTGAAGATACATATTGAAACAAAATGAAAGACTTTGAGAAAAAAAAAAAACAAACAACCAATAGTTCATGTATAATCTCACTTGGCAGTATACAATTTATATACCAGGTTGAAAAAGTGTATGCATAGTATCCAGCAGGTTCATCTTCACCCTTTTTCTGTCTTCCATGTGCAGCTAACATAGTATTGCACCAATCCTGATTTTTTCCCTTAAAGTCACTAATATTGACAATATCTTGCATTGAAAAGGAAAATGAAAATATTTCCACTTTGTTTTCCAGGTCTTCTGTGATGGTGAGAAAGTTCAGCAAATGCTGATGCAAGAGAAGTGATGTTGTCTAAGCTTTCAGTTTTACTAATAGGGAATATTTATTAATTCTTCTTGTTCATTCAATGTATCCTTTTATTACAGAAAATTATAATGGCAAAAGAACTCTAAAATGGGGCTATGGTTTCAGACTTAGTTTCCATGTGGACCTTTCTTCCTAACTTGTTTGACATAGACTAGTAATGCTGGTGAAAATAGTATAGAAGCTGCCTGATAGAGAAAGCTATTATTGTTACAACTTTAGAAGTTTAATGAGACTTTGTGATTGATGCAACACATCAAAGAAACGATGCCTGTTACTCGTTTTCCGTTGTTTTTTTTTTTTTTCACATCATTGTAAATTATATAATATAGAAAAAAGGATTGCTCAGAACAATGAAATTGAAAGCAAGTATTTAAGCTATCAATATTTACTGGCATTTCTTGGTTATTCCAGCTGTAATATTTTGCAGGACTTTGGTTTTTTTTCTTTTTTTCTTTTTTTTTTAAGAGAGAGAAACTAAATGATTTTGAAGGAATATAATTGTTATTCAGTCGTATTGGAATGCTGGCATTTTCTAAAATTTGACAACTTGAATGAACAAATACTTCAGGAAAATTAATTTCAGAAATACATTACATCCTTTAAAATATTTGTAGATATTATTGATAAAAATGACTTGGAATAAAAAACAGTTTATGGGAAAAAAAGTGGTGAAAGGGTAATACACACTATATGTTCCACTGTTGGGAATCTCAGATAAATGCATAATGCTGACAAGGTGCTACAATATCTTGTGTCTGGGTTTTAATAAGATAATATTTTGTTTGATCATATCTTGACTTTTTACATTTGTCTTAACTTTTTTTTCAGTCATGCACTTCCGGTCTAAAACTCCAGCTACTTGTGTGGAAAAAATTGTGTATTCAGATGTGTAGAATGGTGGTTGGTCAATCACCTGCTTCAGATGGTAACTTATGACATATTAATATAATTTGGATTAGTGGTTTTGTCATTAACAACATATACATCATCTACAATCACATCATCTGTGGTATTTTTTAGACAGAAATATGTGTCGAGGGTATTTTCCTTCCAGGTCTATTAACTTTAACTGACTTCTGACTGTTGTCATAAATGACAAGTCTCAAGAATTTGGTAAAAAGATTGCCTAACTTTAAAAAAAACCTTCAAATCCTATGTTTTACCTACTGAATGCTCATAAAATATGGCAAGGAAAACAAAGGGGAAAAAAAAATAAGTTCCTTTTGTTGCTATGCTTAAGGTTAGGTTATCTCACTAAAGGTTAATCTCGTTGAACAAAAACATGGAAAGGATTAGAGAAGTAATGACAAGTTAAGGAACCTTCACAACATAGTCAGTGAAAGACTACACTGGCTCAGCTACTCCTAAGACTATTAAAAGACAATTATTAGTTCATTTTCTCTGGTATGAAGCCCACCAAAATGAGTCAAGAAAATAAATTCCTCTGAAAACCACGCAAATGAAATGGAGTTATTTTCTAAAGGAAAATAGGACTTCCTATAGGATGCAGGGGTAAGATAATTTTGGAAAAAAACAAAGACACTGGTGTTTGCATAAAACTTAGTATGGGGTGTTTTAAGAAGGTTGGAGAAATGTGTGAAAATTATTATGGGATATGTAGGTAAAGGATCAAAGGCAGGGATGAAGGTGGATTGGAAGAAATAAATCAATGGGCTAAAGAGGGAAGCAGAGCTAAGAGTCACTGGTTGTGTGTAAGCAGCCTGCTGGTCAGGGCACTTGTCTGAAGTCCTCTACCTGATCACTGCAGTCTGTCCTATCTTCTTGTGATACCCTGTTCCTTTTTTCCATGCATGTGCTCTCTGTTATTAATGTGCGTAGGTACCTGAGTCATTAGTGAAGTTCAAGGAGAACTAGCCAGTGAGTGGTGTGAGTGACCACATCTGGAGTGATAGGGTCTGATGCAGAATAGTCTGAGTTCAAGTAGATGGAGGATACCAAACTCTGGGGCCAAGTTACTGGAGAGAGCCACATTGTGCTTGTGCATAATCTACAAGTAGACTTTAATCCTGATCAGATTAAAATAGAACAGCTGGAACAGAAGTGGGTGTGCTGTTCATGTTTATGTGACTGCTGTTTTGATCTGTGTGACCAGCTGTATTTGTTTACGAATCAGGAATACGTGCTCAGGCTCACTACTGGCTGAACCTGGGGACAGTGAGCCAAAGAAGCCTAACATCCAACTGGCAAGGACAAGAGGACATCTCAATGTGAAAGCAGTGATTCTGTATGTTTCAGGCAAGTGGGTTACTCCACAAGGCAATGCAAGCCAGGATCTGAGGGTGACAGCAAAGCAGGCAAGGCACTGACAAAGACCCAGCAACAGAAAAAAAAAGAGTAGTTCTGGTACTGGAAACCAGCTTCAGCCAACAGTCTGGTTGTAACCACACAGGGCACAGTGATGAGGCAGGTCTGAGATAAAGCCAAGATGTCAAGTCAGTAAGGCAAGATTAAGCTAAGTTAGACACAAAATCAGGCTGCAGTGCAGCCCAGGCAAGACTGTGGACAAATGTCTCAGTTTAAATGTAACTTGAAAGATGAGGGATGGAGACTTCAGACAAAGCATCTTACAGTGTTTTCTTCATGAATTAGCTATTTTCACTACCCAGTGATCCACTCAACTGTTGATAGCTGTTTATCTTAAAAAAAAATTACCACCCTCTGGTCCCCTTTTTGTTGAGATACAGTCAGCTTCTTTGCATTATTCGCTGATCTTCATGGGCACAACACTCTTGACTATAGCTTTACTTTACTGTAGGGCTTTATTTAGTGAGTCACATTCCAGCCCTAGGGGTTTTGTCAGTCACAATACTGAAAATACCATGGGACTAGGCTGTGAGTTAGCTGCTCTAACTGACTGTGTTTGAACAGGAGGCTTGACTGGATGATCTCAAGAGATCCTTTCCAATCTCAGTTATTCTGTAATTCTCTAGTCTGTGAATCTGTGATTTATATCACATAAAGATGCTTATGTCATACTATTAATTAAAGATGCCTGCAACAAGAAGGTCACTTACATTTAAATATTTAAAAGCTATCCAGATCTCTTGTACATATTTGGTGAAATAAGTTCCATTTCGATAGTGAAGCAATAAACATAATTTTCCAACACCTTATTCTCCTACTGTATAATCTTTTAAGTCCTTATGTTACATTATACCCACAGTGCTCTGTTTGTGTCACCAGGAACTATCATGCTGATGAAGACTATATTTTCTCCCGCCAGTGACAGAGAAACATAATACACAAGTAAACGATTTCAGAGTCAACCAACCTTTCCTTATCTATAGCACAAGAAGAAAGACATGCAGAAGCAAAATAAACAAACACACAAACCAGCTGTATTCCATTCTCTTCTCTGTCATAAAGAACTACATTCTCTGTAGTATACAATTCCAGATTACATTCTGCAATACATTCACTGACTCATTACTCAGGTATTACACAATTAGGAAAATAATTTCATAGAATTTCTGAAAAAAAGAAAGAATAATCTCCCAGAGATAATGCTACATCTGAAGCTCTACCAGTTTCTGTTCACCATACACAGTGCTATATCGCATTTCTGTTCCATTTATTCTGCATTACTGCAGAGTTAATCTATATGTTCAGTGAAATTTACAGTCATTCACAGGCTGCTTTAAGCTGTATTAGGTATTGCAGCCCAGTAAATATCTTCCTTTCCTACTCTAAACAACCCTAATAGTCAGAGGAAGATGGTTCAAACTGTTAAACTTCAGACATGAAGGAACATAGCTGCCATGGGCTTCCTTTTAATCAATGGACACAAGTGTCACAGGAGATGAATCAAAACACCCAATCTAAGTCTTCACTCAAATATTGCACTGAAGGTGTCCATCATTCTTCCTGTGTATAAGAAAAACAGGACTTTGAGCTAATTAAAATCTCAGAAGCAAGATGCTTAAAGACAGAGTTAATAAGTTAGCAATCACTCTTACACTACATTTTCACTGTTCATCCCTTTCAAACAGGGCTTTCTCGTTTGAGGATGCTAAGATGGCACAAGAGTTCAGAACCAAGGGAAAAAGTCAATCCCATGCTTGTACAAATTCAATATTAGGTACAAATATTGACCCATTATGATTACAAATGAGTATCAGTATTGACTTGTTATTGCCAATTAAAATAAAAGGCCTACTTGCAGTTATGCGAACTGCTGAATAGACATTGGAACTCCTTGATACACAGAGAGTCACACAGTAAAATGAAGAAGAACTGATTCTTCTTTTGTTCTTGAATAACAGGGTGAGAATATAATCCAATCCTCTACATTATATCTCTTGCTTTTTGCAAATCAATTGTATTTTGTATTTTATTTAGTGTCACCTAAAAAATCATGTGTTACATATTTCAAATCAATCAACTTGCAAATCAGTTAAATACTTTGGGGATGATAGTAGCTTTCTGCAAGGAAACACTCAGCTGAAAACTGTGTGTCATTCCTTATAGGCAATAGCCTGTTGTTATGTTCATGGTAAGCATTTCAAAATAACATTTGAAGGTGCCTAAAATGACTGTCCTAGTGAAATGTAAATTATTTATCAACTTTAAATCATATGTATGAAAAAGAATAGTAAATGACTAACAAATCAATAACAAAGCAAGTGATAAATTTAGCGTGGAGTACAAAACCCATCAAACTTAAATTTGTAAATGACAATCCTAGGCTATAAATATTAAGCTCAAATAACCAGAACTAACAATATCAGAAAAGTTATTATGACTGACAGTGTGATCAGAAACACTGCAGAACTCATTAGAAATATTAATTTGTGTATGCAGTATGAGTTACAAGTCTGCTGCACCTTTCAAATATGAATCTTACATGTGAAATAGCATCTTTCAAGGCTATTTTTGTGCTACTTTGCTTCTGCCAATATCACATATGACTGCATTCAAAGCCAAATTTGCTGGCATTTATTTTGTTCTTTACATCTCTTCACATTTCACAAACAGAATGCCATACAGTTCTAACAACTTGTCCCAGAGGTAAGAACATAAAGAAGGTCATAAGAAAAACAAAGCACGTTATCCTAAATGAAAATGAAGACAGGGAATTAGGAAGTTCTAAAACCTTACAGCTTAAGCTACAACAGAGAAAGAAAACAGGAGAACAAGATGTTCACCTATGTATTTAAGAAGAGAAGAATCACTTGCTTTCTGAAGGGATTATTTATTTCAGTCTCATGGCTGCTGTGATGCATTGAATGCTTGACATTGTTATAGAAAATCAATGGAATTCAATCTGAGAAAGTTGTGTTGCATGCATTCAAACCTGATGGTCGCATAAATCAGTATTTCTGTTTAAAAAAATCCTTGGCTCAAAAGAAAATCACATTCATTTGTATACCCTTTTACTTCTTTTTTAATGACAAGTGTGATTGATATTTTATTTTTCTACAGAGGGACTTCAATTACTAGTTGGCATTCAACTGCCCTGTTAAGTTGAGCAATGAAGGATATCTCTTTATAAAAATCTGATTAGGAAACCTGCCTTCAAAGCATTTTTTCTTGTTTAATTTTTTCACAGAAGGACACTTAGGTGAAAGATTTTTATGGTGATAGAAAAAGCAAAATAACCTTTTTTTCATTCAAACTAAGTAAAGCACTTACATAGCATTGTTGAAGTATTCCTGTTTTCCCTGCAATAATTAAAATGTGATAAAATGACAATTTTTCAGAAATTGCTAACATCTATAAAAGTAATTATTAAAGCCAGTCACAAGCAGTGTTCCCAGGGATCAGTATTAAGGCCACTCCTTTTTAATATCTTTATCAACAGTCTTGATGAGGAGATAAAGTGCACCCTTAGTAAGTTTGCAGATGACAACAGGTTGTGTGGGAGTGTTGATCTGCTTGAAGGTAGGGAGGCTCTAGAGAGGGATCTGGACAGGCTGGACCGATGGGCCACGGTCAATTGTATGAGCTTCAACAAGGCCAAATAGCGAGTCCTGAGCTTGGGCTACAACAACCTCAGGCAACAATACAGGCCTTGGGAATTTTGACAGGAAAGCAGTCTGGCAGAAAGGGATCTGGGGGTACTGATAGACAACTGGCTGAATATGAGCCAGCATTGTGCCCAGGTGGCCAAGAAGGCCAACAGCATTGTAGCTTATATCAGAAATAGCAAGTCCAGAAGGACTAGGGAAGTGATTATCCCCCTGTACTTGGCCTTGGTGCTGGAGCAAGTCCAAAGAAGGGCAACAAAGCTGGTGAAGGGCCTAGAGAACAAGTATTATAAGGATTGGCTGAGGGAACTGTGGTTGTTTAGTCTGAGGAAGAGGAAGCTGAGGGGAGATCTTCTTGCTCTCTACAACTACCATAAAGGGAGCTGTAGACAGATGGGTGCTGGTCTTTCCTCACAAGTGATAGGACAAGAGGAAATTGCCTCAAGATGCGCTAGGGGTGATTTAGGTTGGACATTGGGAAAAAGTTTTTCACTGAAAGGGTTGTCAGGCACTGGAAAAGGCTGCCCAGGGAAGCTGTTGAATCACCATCCCTCGATGTGTTTAAAAGCCAAGTCGATGTGGTGCTTAGGGACACAGTTTAGCAGCAGACTTGGTAAAGTTAAGTTAAAGGTTGGACACAATGATCTTGATTCTACGATTCTATGACATGTACTTGGTTTGGTAGAAGTTTACTACTAAAATGATATTAAAAGGAAGAGGAAGAGATGAAGGAAATGTATTTCTAATTTTCAATACAGTATTCATAATCATTAGGCCAGAGGTTCAGAAAGTGAAAGCCAAATATGGCCCTTTAAAAATTCATATAATGATTTTTATATGTAAGCCACTAATTTCAGAGGATATATTCTGATTTACTAAAAGAAAGGCTATAGGATTTTTAGACCAGATCAGACCACAGATACAACAGATTTTTAGGATTAACGTAATACCAGAAGATCTAGGAAAAATGAAGCTAATCTATTCTGACACTATTGTCTGGGGACCACTGCAGTGATACGGGCTGAGAATTGTTTCTAATACTTCAGTGATCATTTTCCACCTCCCACAGAAGATTTGGTTAGTCTCTTGTCTCTGTTTTGACTAAAGCCATAAAAATTGACTTTCTATTTATGACCTATAAATTTAATTGACATTCAGTGTCATTCTGGGTAGTTTTCTATTAACGAATAGCCTAAAGGAATTCTAAACCTCATAATTGTTTAAACAAATTTATGCTATGTAAGTTTTCCATCACTTCATCATCATTTTTTCTGTTAGATTTTCAAAAGTATCTCAAGCATCCAAATTGCCATTTCTAGTTCTGATTGTCTCATGACTTCTGTCCTAGAAGAGTAAACAAGAGGCATGTCTTTGTTCATAAATACATCTTTCTATAGGTTTGCATTACCTAAGGCAATATTACAGATATGTACTTTGTATTTACCTTTGCAACTAAAAAATAAAGGTATGATCTTTTTTATTGTCTGTTCTAAAGAATCATCTCCATAAGAATTGCACATTATACACAGACATTCTTTGGTTTTGGTATGCTTCTATTGTGCAAATCTGAAGCACTGGCCTCGATCTCAAGCCTGGTGTTCCACGTGATGTTTTTAACTCAAAAAGAATAATAAAATAATAATTGAAGACATACTAAAAGCAAGCTTCTGACTGTTTCTGTTTATGCAGAAAATTATCACTAAGTAAATAGTTATTAGCTATGTTGTATGCAGTAAAACAAATATAAGAGATGAAGCAGGCCTTTGTTTTGCTGATCTTAAGAAAAAACCCACTGTACATTGCTGTGTCTATAACAGTACGACTCAAAATTATATATTAAAGTTTTGCACACTAGCATATATGAATATTATCAATACACCTTCTTAAATCCTATCTCCTAAAATGTTTTTGTTTTGTTTTGGTTTGTTGGTTGATTTTTTACTCTCTGTTTATTCTCAGATAATTCAATTTCATTAGAAGTAAGTAGGCTGCAATTTTTTCTCTGAAACTAATATGTATGTTGTTGAATTTACAATTCGCATTTATACTTAGCTGAGAACTATGGGAAAGATAACAAATTATCCTATAGAGAAAAGATCATAGTTGACTCTGCAGCTAACATATTTGCATCAATGTTCTCAGTTAGAAAGAGATAAGAGATTAATTTATACTACCTATCAGTGGCTAAAGGACAGTATGTGATTTATTTACTGTGAAAATGTGCTTTAGCTAACAGTGTAAACTGTTCTTGTATTTAAGTGTATGCAGATTGCTACAGATAAGTGAACTGTTTTTATAACAGTATCTATGAATGTAAGATTAAATGGAAAGACATGAACAGAAGAAGGAGTCTGAATTGTGTTAAAGCATTTAGAGTTTTGGCTTTTCAGTTGAAACTAACAGCTCACACTGTAATGCTGGAAGTCCTTGTGACAGCTAGAAGAGGTCTGCTGGGAGAAAGCAGCAGTGAATATAGTACAGAGGGTAAGGAGACTTTAAATCCAACTTTAACTGTAGTGCAGCTTCCTATTGATTCTTTACCATTTTTTTCATAAGTTCTGCAGATACTTAAAAAGCATTGTGACATTGACATAAGTAGTTTAGATAGCCTTTAATAAAAACAGTTTATTTTCAAGTTAATCTTGTCACTATGCTCACCTTCATACATCTATACTATATGTATTGCCGCTTATGTTGCAGTAATAATTGTAAACTTTCCCACCTTGCAGTTATACACCACACTAAGAGCCTCATTCGATTCTTTTACTTCTCAGTTATCAAGTTCTCTCAAAGGCTGTGTTCTTAGATGTTCCAGTTTTATAACTACATACCATCAGAACTAAAGTATTATAGCTCATGATTCTGTTTACTCTTAAGACTAAAATAATTCACAGAGGTTTTAAAAGAGAATATCCATGAAGTAATGTGAGGAATTTCCCCTATCAGAAGAAGGTATTTCCATGTATATCTTTATGGAAGCTTGCCATTAAAAATATGCACTCCTTGATGCAGAGATAGGAGATTCAGTGATACGTTAAAACATGGAAGAAGAGGGCAAATATGTCCTAGTATCCAAAACTGGAAATCAAGATATGCATACTTTTCAAGTCTGTGTATTCATAGAGAAATATTACATAATGTTTCATGATGACTTTTGTGACACCGTTTCTTATAGTAAATTTCTTAGTAATAGGTTGTCAACTTCTTGGCTTTTTGAAACATCTTTTAAATCTTCAAATAACTTAGGTCTGGAAGGTACATTTTATATACCTCAGAGAACTAAGAAGAGAAACTCTAAAAGCACTTTGTTTATGGGAGTAAATAGTGACTTTCCAAGGTCTCCAAACTGTTTTCATTTTGGACAAGGTCTGAGGATGCCGTATTCTCATTCTGGTAGATTCCTGCTAAGCCACTTCCTAAACAGAAAGAAATTCTGCACCAGCTTCTATGCTAGTGCTTCCCTGATCTGAAACAAGTGATGCAGCCTAACTAAAGAAGCCCCCATTTGAAGGGACCACAAGCTGCATGCAGATCAAGGGCCATAGACTGAGAACTCCTGCTGCAGGCTGATTTGGAAAAACACCTAAGTAATATATTTTGAAACAAAACGCATTTGGTAGGACAAAGTTCAAGAAATAGAAATAACTTGTAAATCTGATACTCCTATTTTTACAAAAGCAGATTTTGAAATATGTGGGTAATATTCAGACTTACAGTTGAATTTTTTACCCCATTACTGAATGCCAGAAAAACGCGAAGGTCATTAACAGTAATTGAAAAGTACTTCTGCCACCTATTAGCTCTGTGATGCCCACTGTCTCTCACCTCAGGGCCAGGAAGCTGAAACAAGAACTCAGAAAGAATAGTTACACATTTTTTTTCAGTGAAGGACATGCTAGACAACTTGTGCACCTCTTAGGGTTTCTATGGGTAGTTCATAGATTCCTATATACTTGCATGAGGAATGTCTTATCATTATCCAGTTACTTGACATAAAATTTAGATCAAATAAAGTTAATCAACACGTCTAACTGATCCCTAGAACATTCCTTGTAAGCATATTGTTAACGAGCTAATATAAATTCTGCAGAACTCGCAAAAAGTAAATTAAATCAGAGCACTAATTTCTACCCAGATTCAAACTGTACATCTCAGATCTTACAAAGGAAATGGAATGTCCCTCATCTTTATCTAAAACATTTTATTCCAGACCAATACTGACCTTTAGATTAGAATCATCAAATAATTTAGGTTGGATAGGACACCTAGAGGTCATCTAGTTTATTCCTCTTCACAAAATATGGCTAACTTCAAAGTTAGATCACACTGTTAAAGTGCCTTGTTCAGTTGACTCTCTGAACAACCCATTCCAGTGTTTAAATACTCCCTGTGGAGAATTTGTCTCTGATACCCAGTAATAATTTTTCCCTTGCTGCAACTTATGACCTTGACTTCTTGTCCTTTCGCTATGAACCCCTGATAGTCATGTCTTCTCTATGACCTCTTGTGGAAAGAGGCCTGAAAAGCAGAAACTCAGACACTGCTGAACTAATTAGCAGGGATGTGCTGGAACTGGTGGGCTGTAAACCTTGGGAAACTAAAGGGAGTAGAAAGATAAACACAAAGCTCTGAAATGAGGAGTTTGACAAATGTTACAGATTGAGATAAGCAAGCTCCAGGCGCCCTGCCGTAAAATCTTAGGAATGCATCTTCAAGGTAAAAGGCCTCTAAGAATATACCTTCAAGATAAGATATAGTTACTAGCGTGACAGTATATTACTAACCAATTAGATGCAGCCGCATGAACAGTGTATGCTTAAAATAACCAATCTGTTTAAAACACGCAGTCAATATAAGCATATATAAAGAAATGATTGTGTACAATAAAACAACACTTGCTTGCATCAAGCTTTGTCTTGTCTCTTATCAAGGCAACCTCTCATGAAGTACTCAAAGACAGTAGCCTTGAAAGTCATCCCTCTTTGGTTTTTAAATCCCTTTGAAGACATCTCTCCTTGGTTTTCACATGGCTGAACAAACCCAGTTCCCTCAGTGCCTCCTGCATGTCACATGCCTGAGCCCCCTGACCTGCTTGGTGGCTATTCTGGGCTCTCTCCAGCAGGTCAAGGTCTTTCTTGTACTGGCAAGCCCTGAACCTGAGGGAATACGACAGGCTTGGACCACACAAGTGCTGCATAGAGGGTAATAATATCTGCTTTCCACTTGCAGGATACACTGTTACCTAAGTAGCCCACTATGTGGTTGTCTAATATGTCACAAAGTTATACTGCTGACTCATATCCAATTTCTTGTTCACTATGATCCTCAAGTCCTTTTCTGAAAAGCTATTCCCCAGTGGGTCTGTGACAGTGTGTGGGACTTGAAGCATCTGGGTCATTAAGGTTATTAGGTCAAGGACCTGTTAGAAGGTAATGTAACAGGGAAAGAGATAAACAAAATACACAGACATAAAAATCTGATAGTCAAGAGATAAACAAGACAATAACAAAGACCAAAACTTTGCAGCTACTAATTGATGGACCATTAAGAAACACCAGACACAGATTTAAGGAGGGCCACCCTGGGTTTTGTAACTGGTAAGGGGAGGAAACTGTAGGAACATGAATAGTATGGATATTTGAGGGGAACCATGGGACTATGCAAAACTTATTAAGGAATATAGGGAAAGGATCAAGGTTAGGAAAAGCAAGTATAAGGAGAAAAAGAGAATATAAAGGAGGAAGGATAAAAGGGACCTGTTGCACTTAAGTAAGTGTCACCGAGTTCTGCCTCTTCACTCAGTTTGTTAATGTGGACATTAAATAGTACCAGCTCTAGTACTGACCCCTGAAGAACATAACTCACAATTGGCTGACAGATTTGAAACACTAATGCTTAAATTCATAGAATCATAGAATGGTTTGGGTTGGAGGGGACCTTAAAGATAATCTAGTTCCAACCACTCTGTCACGGGCAGGGAGACCTCGCACTAGACCAGGTTGCTCAAAGCCTCATCCAACCTGGCCTTGAACACTTCTCAGGAGGGACCATCTGCAACTTCTCTGGGCAACTTGTTCCAGTGCCTCACCACTCTCACAGTAAAAAATTTCTTCCTAATATCTAATCTAAATCTATTATTTTTCAGTTGGGAACAGTTACCCTTTCTTCTATCACTACACTCCCTGATAAAGAGTCCCTCCCCAACTTTCCTGTATGCTCCCTTTAGGTAATGAAGGCCACTATAAAGTCTCCCCGGAGCCTTCTCTAGGATGAACAACTCCAACTCCCTCAGCCTGTCCTCATTAGAGAAGTGCTCTAGCCTCCTGACCATCTTTGTGGCCCTCCTCTGGACCTGCTGCAACAAGTCCATGTCTTTCTTATGCTGAGTCCATGACTTTCTTATGCCCAGAATTGGGCACAGTACTCCAAGTGGGGTCTCACAAGAGCAGAGTAGAAGGGGAGAATCACCTCCTTCGACCTGCTGGCCACATTTGATGTAGCCCAGGATATGATGGGCTTTCTGGGCTACAAGCATACATTGCTGGCTCCTATTGAGTGTTTCATCCAGCAACATCCCCGAGACCTTGTCCATGGGGCTAATCTCAATCCACTTATCACCCAGTCTGTATTTGTGCTTGCCCTGACCGATTTGTAGGACCTTGCACTTGGCTTTACTGAACTTCATGCGGTTGGCACGGGCCCACCTTTCAAGCTTACCAAGGTCCTTCTTGATGGCATCCCTAACCTTCAGTGTGTTGAGCACAGCACACAGTCTAGTACTGTGGGCAAACTTGCTGAGGCTGCACTTGATCCCGCTGTCCACGTCACCAACAAAGATGTTAAACAGCACCGGTCCAAGACTGACCCCTGAGGAACTTGTCACTGGTCTCCACTTGGACTTAAAGCCATTGACCTCAACACTTTGCATGTGACCATACAGCCAATTGTTTATTGATAAAGTGGTCCATCTGTCAAAAATCTGATGGTCTAGCCAATTTTGCACCTTCCTATCTACAGGCTATCTATCCAAGACATACGTGACCAATTTGGTTACAAGTGTACCATGCAAGGCCTTGCTAAGGTCAAAGCAAATGACATCAACTGTTCTTGCCTCCTCTACAGAGACAGAAATTTCATTACAAAAGAAAATCAGGTTGATCAAGCACAGTTTGGCCATGGTAAATCCATGCTCATTGTTTCCAATAACTTTAAACCTGAACATAGTTTCCAGTTCTGTGTTCCTGAGAGTCTCCTTCTTGCCTTTTTGAAGCTCAGCCTGACTTTCGTTTTTTAACAGAGATTAGAGATTGTCCTGGTTGTCACCACCTTCCAAATGATGACAGTGGCTTGCAAAACAAGCTTCTCAGACAGCTTTCTCAGAAGTGTTAGACATAAGAAGAATCAAATTCAAATGCACATCAGTAATTAGATACTTGTTGATAATAAATAGATGGAAAGATATTCTATGTAAGTTCTTTTACCATTACTGTCATACATGTTACAGTGCATGAACAATGTGAGTTGCCATGAGGCTTGATAAACCTGCAAATATCAAAGCAGAAATGTGTGCTACTCAATTAAAATATCCTGAGGTTGTCAGAAAACCACATCTCTGAAAGCTTCATTGAGAGGTTATCTCCTCTGAAGCATGTAAAATGAACAACCACGGTCCTGTGCCAAACACTGTGCGTATATCCATTTACTAATACCATGTGCTGGTTTTGGGTGGGATAGAGATAATTTTTCCTATAGTGGGCTGCATGGGGCTATGTGTTGGGTTTGTGCTGAAAACAGTGTTGATAATATAGGGATGTTTTCATTACTGCTGAGCAGTGCTTACACAGAGTCAAGGCTTTTTAGCTTCTCACACCACCTCACCATCAGGTAGGCTGGAGGAGCACAAGAAGATGGGAGGGGACACAATTGGGACAGCTGACCCTGACTGACCAAAGAGATATTCCATATAATATGATGTCATGCGGGGGGAAGAAGAAGGAAGGGGAGGACATTCAGAGTTATGTTGTTCTTCCTCCCAAGTAATTGATATGCATGATGGAGCCCTGCTTTCCTGGTGATAGCTGAACATCTGTCTGATGATAAGAAGTAGTGAATCAATTCCTTGTTCTGCGTTTGCTTGCACGTGCAGCGTTTGCTTGCACGTGCAGCTTTTGCTTGCACGTGCAGCTTTTGCATGACCTGTTAAATTGTCTTTATCTCAACACACATGTTTTCTCACATTTATTCTTTTTCTCTCCCTCACCCCACCAGGGTGAGTTAACAGGTGGCTATGTGGGGCTTAGCTGCCATCTGGTATTAAACACCACATACTAGAAGCAGAGTTGTCTTTAGGCTTTAGACTGGCTGTAAGATTTGGGAGTAACATCAGTCTCAGATACATTCCACCTTGTACCATTGAACTGTAGATGTCCTATTTGTCAAAATAGTGCCTACCTTGAACCTCCTTTATAGTAAGCAGGACTTCTGTCTGAATTCTTTTATCAGGCATGGAAGCCTGAGAGATCTGTTGACAGGCTTTACCAGTAAAGACTGAGACAAAGAAGACATTGATTACCTCAACATATTCTATGTTCTTCATCACTTGGTTGCCCAGCAATTCCCTTGATCTTCTTTTTTGCTGACATGTACTTCTAGAAGCCATTCTTCTTGCCCTTCACATCCCTCACTACTTGTTACTTCATCCTTTCCAATTCCATCCCTGCATTTCCATATATTACTCTTGGGTATATTTTATCCTCTTTTATCTTCCATGTACTTCCTTTTGGCATTTAACTCAGTCAGGATGGCTTCCTACTATGCCTACTCAATTTTACGCATATTGGGCAAAGTACTTTAGTGCTTTAATAAGATTATCCTGGAAGATCAACCAGATCTCTTGGGGCTCTTTAGGGCAGTATGCCACAAGGTCCAGCCTAATAGTTCCCTGAGACAGCTGAATTCTGCATTCACTAGGACTGGGGTTTTTATTCTTCTCTTTGCTTTCCTCATCACCCTCAGGATCATAAATTCTGTTATATCACAGCTACAACAAAGTTTCTATCAGCCTTCCCATCCACAATCACTTCTTTCTTATTTGTGAGCAGTAAATCCAACAGAGCGCCCCCTTTAGCCTCTCCAGCATCAACAAAGGACTGTCTCCAGGGCATTAAAAAAATCGACTTGATTTCTTGCACCTTTCTGTACTGTATTCCTAACACAATCAGGTAGCAGAAGCTTGGCACGAGTTACTCCACCTCCTCGTGACATTTTATGTTCAGTAGGCAAGTTCATAAGTTGCCTTTGGGTGACTAACCACATGCCAGTCATTTTATGAACTCCAGACTGCAGCACATTGTCTTCCTCCTACACTGTACTCCAACCAATCCAATCAACCTAAAAAAAAATATTCATCCTGTAGGTAAAATCTTATGAAGTTTCCTTGCCACTGGTATCAAGCCACACAACCAGTAATACAAGTACTTGTGGACATACTGACTGTGGTGGTAATACATTAATCAAGTAGAAAGTAGTAAGAGGGGAAGTAAGAAGAGACAGCAATTGCTGTCTATCTTTTGATGCAATGTTGTAGAAAGACTAGAAATACTCAGGAGAAAGCAAATGCTTCTGTTGCTTGAGACCATCATTTCAACTTGGGCCATGTTGCCCAATACTGTCAGATTTTAGCATGACCACAGACATTGTGACTTTCTGTTATATGAATATGAAATAATACTTATGTTTATGATTAAAGATTGACTGCCACTCCCCAAACCCATCTGCTGTCATAGTCAAAATCTCATTACAACAAAAAGGGACACCGTGTATATATGAAGACAACAATTTATTATTAGTCTAAGTGAAATTTTAACAGTTGATTTGAAACAGAGCAATCAATTCCTAGCACTAAAGCTTGTGCTCATTGTGCAGATTCATACAGAAATGGCTCATGTATAATGCATTTAAAATTTTTATACAAGAAAACTTTCTAATATCTATACATTTTTCTTTAGTGTTAAGCTCATCCTTCCAATGTTCTTCTGGTGCCAAAAGTCAGCAGGTCTCCTTAAGAACCAGGGTGAGCAAGTTATCAGCACCCTGAGATATTTATCAAGAATATGATGGTCATGGTTAAGGTGGTCTTCCTTCTTCCAGTCTTGGGCTTGCTGAGGCTTATTAAATGTGTTTTCTTATCACATTCTACTTTTTTCTTACTGGTGACCAGCTGAATTTTGCTGGTTGCACAACAGACACTCGATCTACCTCCAGCCTCAGTCTACAGACTCAGATAAAACAAAAACCTTATCAGAATGAAGGAAAACCAAGACCAGTCCTCAGATACTACAATGTTAGGTACATACAAAGGCTATGGCCTTTTAATGGTACTGGCTAACTCATATTTACTGTAGTACACAAGCTTGAAGCTGATATTAAAAAAGCAAAGCACTTAAAACTATTGAAGAAAAGAAGCAATCATTCCTTTATGCCAAGAGCCATAGACTGTATACACCTTCACTGCAACAAGAATGTGTGTGTAGAAGAGAGAACCAGGTGAAGGGAGAGAGGGAGAGGTAACAATCACCATCCCACTTATCTCACCAAAGCAGACAGTATCTGTCCAGCACGTGATTTGATTTCCTTGATTCAGTAAGTAAGAGTGTAAGTAAGTAAGTAAGAATATGATTTGTAAATTTTTACTTCAAATAAACCAACATAAGATTTCTTCTAGTGTTTAGACTTCTTTTGTGGAAGTAAAACAGAAACTTTCGTAATAACCCATCAGTTGCTACCCTGAGTTCCTCTTCCCCTGTTAGATGATGTTTAGTTTTGCACTCAAGATGCCAGAGATTTGCTTCCAAATTCATCACTTTTCTGTTTTCTTTAAACTGTTAGGTGCTCTGCAGTGAGTATCGAATGTGTCCTGTCCTCTCTATCTCCAGTCAAAACATTTCCATGTGTGTAACTAATTAAATGATCTATTCTTATGGGATCTGTGTCTCCCTCATTCAAGCGAGTATTCTGACTTACATAAAAAGTGGGTTCTGTCATCACTAGGTAAAAAAGCATAAGTACTACTCAGTTCTTTGAAAGAAAAAATGTAGATGACTACCATCAAAAGACAATCCCCATTTCAAGGGCTCTTTAAAAATTTCTTTTCACAAATGTACACTAAAAATAATTCAGTCATTGATACTTAGTTTCATTGTGCAATGGAAAATACAATTCCTAGAAAAATGTTTTAGGGCATGGGAATAATTTCCTGCTCTGTCCCATTAATAATTCTTGGCATATCTTAATTCACTACATCCAGGAATAAAGGATTTTAAAACATCTGTAGCTCTCCCTCTGGCTCTTCAAAATAGTGTTTGAACTTTTACATTCTTCAGAATTTTTCTTATAAGATTTAACTACAAAAGTTGTTTGTTTGTTTGTTTTCCCATTTCACTCAAGTTTTAATCAAAGTAGCACACAATTCTACTGAGCATTTGGTTTGGTATAAATCTTGCTAAATATAGCAGTGGAACTGTCTTGATCATACCTGGGGTTTGGTGTATTTGAAGCCAACAGAGCCTGCTGGACTGAGACTCTCCAAGCAAAGGAGATATCTTATCAAGCCAGTCCCAAAGCCAGTGATCCACATCATAAAACAGTTTGTGGGAGGCAATAAAGTGAAACTATAGATTTTCTGAGCCCCTACTCCAGAGAGGGCTCTCTGAAGTATTTCACTGAAATGTCAGGACACTGCACAGGTTCCCTGTAGACTGGGATACTGGAAGCATCAAGGGGTTCCCCATTGGGTCCATCAGGGCAGGACCTGGCAGCCAGGGCCCATTCCACCATCCCAGACAGAATCAGGGCAGCTGAGGGGGTACCAGGGCAGTCCTAGACCCAGGCTTCAGACACCTTTCTTGGATAGGCCAAGACTAAGCTGGGACATGGGCCCATAAGTGGGCAGAGCTCAGAGGGGCCATGGCTGAGCAGAGTAGGGCTGTGCGGAGCTCAAAACTTGCCTTTCTGCAGTGTCTCAAGGGCAGGGGCTGATGGCCCAGGGGGGCTGACATGGGGTCCTGGGCCTTTGGCAGAATGGAAGAAGCCCTGGGGGGCTGGCAGGGCCTGTTAGGGTATAATCCAGGGATCCTGGATTCATCATTTACTTGGTACCTACTGCTTTCTGTTTTATTATGTTTGAAACACTCATTCTCATTTAATTCATGGGCAGCCAACATTAAAAAGAGTCTAGGTTACAAAAGTTATATTCAGCAGCCAGCTCAGATTCAGCAGGATACAACTCTTGCTTTATAAAAACAATTCTATTTTTAAACCATATAAAGTTATATTAAAAATAATATTATTAGAGGTTATTTAACATTATCAGTTGGGTGTTTGCTCCTTAAGATTCTTTATAGAGTATTTACTTGGTTTGTTCTATTTGATACAGTAATTTTAAGTTAACTGTTGGAAAGGTCACCTTCCTACATTTGATCCTCCTTGATATTTCCTACCCTGATGCCTAGAACACCAGTAGGAGATGTAGTTTTAAATTTCTGTGAGAATAACAGGACTGAATTTGAGAATCATCTCTGAATTTATCAATATGTTAGCAACATATCCATATGCCTCAGCTGAATACTTCATTCAGTTTATTTGTTTTGGAGGAAGCCATTTGGCAAATTTAATCTTAATTTCAGGCAGAATGAAACTGAATTTTTTAAGATATCTATTTTGAGGAAATATATTCAGCTGATATCTAATCATACCACAAAACATTCTTCTAAATTCAGTGTCCACCATATTAAAATATTCAACTATTTGCCAGTGGATTTATTTTATTATTGTAAGTGTAGGTTGCTTTTTTAATTTAAAAATATTAAACGGAGGAGTGTTCAGGCACATACTTTACAGCTATAGACCATAAGTGTAAATTATTTACTAGCTATCTGTACTGTGAACCCAACCTGAAGATCCCTGACCAGTCCTTCCTTGTTTATCACAGAATCACAGAAAGATAGGGTTTGGAAGGGACCTCTGGAGATCATCTAGTCCAACCCCCCTGCCAGAGGAGGGGTTTATAAGTCCAGCAGAGTACCTGTCCTCATTGGTCCTCAGTTGCCTGTGTTGGGAAGTTGTGGTCAAGCACTACAGAAACTTCCTGGATTGCTTGTGCCCTGCTGTGTTGTCCATCCAGCAGGTACTGGCATAGTTGAAGTCCTTCATAAGGACCAGTGCTGCAAATATGAGCCTTATTCCGGTTGTCTGCAGAAGGCTTTATCTACTTCTTCCTAGTCAGGTGGTCTATAGTGGACACCCACCACAACATCATCCACCTTAATCTGCCCACTAATCCCAACCCACAAATTTCTAGCTAGTTCATCACCCATCCCTCAGCAGAGCTCCATGCATTTCTGCTACACTGTCCTATACTGGGTGATTTTCCCTCTTTGCCTTCCTGTCCTGCCTTTCCTGAAGAGCCTGTATCCATCTCTGGTAGCACTACAGCCATGTGAGCTCTCCCACCGTGATTGATAGCACTGAAACTGTGCAAAATGATTGGGGCCAAATGTAATGTAACTTTGTACATATGCCTGTTGAGAATGCCTTCAGTACTGCTATCCCACAAACTGTGCTTGGCAGGATCCCAGAGAGTGCCAAATGTAACAGATGGAAAAAGTATCTGGGAACAATCTCAATTAATACTGTTACCAGTCTTCAACTGCCAATCCACTTGCAAACTCTCATTTTACAGATATAATGTAGATAGATGTGCTTCTCAGAAGGGTATCCTACAGTTTGTCACAGAATGTGGTTCTTGTTTGCAGGTCTTCTCTCTTATTGATCATTCAGGCAATTTATACAAAGTGAAAAAAACCAAACCAAACCAAAAAACCTGTCCAGACAAAAGGACTGTATCTAAAAAGGTCAACAATATAGCTTAACACGTTTCTCCTCTCTGAGAAGATAAGCAGCTAGACTGTGAGGGAGTGATGGCATACTCTTAGCAAATCTCCAAGTCCCTATTCTCCTCATAGGCCCTGGGAAGATGAGAGGGTAGGAGTAGAAGGCTGATAGACTAAGAACTGTATGCATTGATTTTTCCCAGAACAGAGCTCTCCATTCCAGTATATGTGCACTGAATATGCAATGAATATTTAGCAATAGTGGATTATGTTAAAGATGACAGAATTCTTTCCCTGTAGTTTCTACTCCCTCTGAATGTTTACCATGCTTATCCTGAGTAGTCATCAGTCATGCCACTGATTCCACAGAAGCCATTTCTATGCACATTTTCAACAGTCAAAGCTAAAAGAGTCAACATGAAACTAAGGTTGCAGAATTTCTGCTGTTTCTTAGACATTTTGCTACATAAACATTTCTTGATAGATTTAATATGACATTATTATTGTTTCTGAAGTTAGTTTGTATCAGAATCTAAAGGAGAAGTAATACCTCATAACAAGAAATAAGCAATAACTCCTGTGAGTCTAAATCTATTATTTTTCTAAAACAACTGTTCTAAAGACTATTTTCATTTTCTGCCTCTACATCAACAAACGTTGTAAAAGTCTTTGAGTATTTAATGTAAAGTCACTGTAGATGTAAAATATATGTTGTATTTATACAAGAAATAAAATAGTTATTTATGACAAGTTTGGAAGGAAAAAATAAAAGTGTAAAAATACTGTTGCGGTTAATAAAAATATCCCTTTTTCTTATCTTTTTATTTAAATCACTACATGAAAATAGCTGTGTGTTCCAAAATCTATACCAACAGATGGCAAGCCTTTGCTACACCAGATATGTATGTAACTTGCACCTGTCACTTCCTTTGTTATAAAGGTGTAAGTATCACTAGTGTACATATAAATTACTATTTAATCCTCAGGTCAGTTACCAGCATGTTAGCCATATGTCATGTAGGAGAGCAAATGTTTTACTATAATAGGAAAAGAACATTCTAGTTGCCATATGATTTTCCTTTAATTACAAGATTCAAACGAGCAGCATGGACAAGTCTCTCTGAAATATGTTGAATCCCTGTGTTTCACCACAGGATACTTATTTCTCAACCTCCAAATAATGGAATTCTGTAATGAGAGGAATTAAACTTCTTTTTTTTTAATTGTTAGATTTTTTATGAAAGGGAGTTCTACAACTGATGGACAGTGACCGACAAGGAATACTGCTGAAGATGAAAATAGATGATGGTCACTTTAGGTTCTGTGGAACAAAATTGTCTTAGCTTTTATAGTACTAGTGGAGAATAGTTTATTCTGAGAACAGCGGGTGAGGATAAAGTGCCATTTCATTTTTCAGCTACAAAATTGGTATTCCAAAACAAAATCTGGAGATACAATAGAGGTGAACACCTTATCAGGCCAGTATTGACATAACCAATGTACTAAAATCAAAACAGATAATATGAAGCAGCAGAAAGTATGGTGTGTTTGGAACATATTTTCCTATGCAGTACTTTTTTCAAGTTTTCATTTATGGACCTTTCCAAAACAGGGGTATTGTGTTGGAAATTGCCTTTTCTTTTAGGCATTCAGTCTTCTGGGGGCTTTTTTAATGGCAATTTTCATAATTACATTCACTCCAGATTGAGTGCTAGGCATAGTCTGAGCACACCTTGTTAACTGCATTCCCTTGTCAATGCAGTTTTCAAAACAGCACTGTCCAAAATGTTACGCAGCCTTAGGACAGAGACAGTCAGCTTAGCAGTGGCAGCAAAGCCACTGATTACACCTATTCAGAAAAGCTTCTCCCTGAAACCTCAAGTAGATTCGGTGCCTCAGTAATCCAAATAGTTAAAGAGAGCGGTTTGTTTTGTTTGTTTCCCAAAATTGGTCTCAGTTTACGAATTTAACCATTCTAAGACCATTTCAGGCCAATCCTTACAATGAGTTCTCTAAGAAGTACCTGTTTTCAAACTTTTTCAGTCTGGGGGTTTTTGGGAGGGGCATTTTTTTGTCGCTGTTGGTTTTTTTCTTTTATTTATTTTTCTTAAAGTAGAGGATTTTTTTTTAACAGAAAAGGTCACATTTTTTTTTTCTAGGTATATCTTATTTTAAATACTTCCTAAATATTCTTAGTGCTTTCTTTACTAATAGTTACACTAAGAACCAAGATCAAATGAACAGTATAGAGTGAATTCCTGTTCAGTAATATAATTTACGGTGTGTACTCTTTACTCAAAAATACTTTGTAATGCTTTCTAGAAATTAAATATATACAGAGAAAGATATGGGGTTATAATCAGATATTTAGAGTCTACTTGGGCAAAACTACTACTTGCTTGCTTGGTTCTCCCCCACCCCCCACCCCACCTTCCCCCACTACAAATGCAGCTTTTGGTGCTGTATGTTATTCACTGTTGACTATATGTGTGTGGTATGCAGATTTACCCACAAACCAACAACATTTTAAAAAAAACCCAAAATACAAAACTTGTGCTTATTGTATGAACTTGGTGTGGGTTTTTTTCCTAATGGATATTTTAGCACTACAAGAAAATTATAAGATGTGATATACAACTTAATCTTTTGTTAATATAAGTCTATGACAGTGTATGTGAAAAATAACATACTGCATATTGTACAAAGGGTACCAGAACCATATAGTCAGCAGGTCTTTATTCTTCCAATGTGTTCACTTCAGATCTGGGCTAAGTTAGAACCAATAAAATATGTGCATGTTTTTTTCTGTCTTCTTTTTTTCTGACTCAAAATGTTAACCACCTACTTTAAAGACTCTGTTCTTTTAATGATCTGTCATTTCAGGCTCTAATCAGCCACAGTCATTAAAAATCTTGCAGCATTTCCCATGAAAGGGATTGTCATGATTTGTTAAGTGCTGACACTGGACTCATCTTTATACTAGAAACAGAAACAAAAACAAAACCAGGAGCAATTTCCAACTTCAATATATATGTTCTAAGTTCCTATGTTTTAGAAATATTCACTATGTTAAACGCAGTCCTAAAATGTAAGGATAGTTTAGAAGCAATAGAAAAAAAATGATTTTTGTACCATATTAAGTTAGTTAAACCTAACTGGAATCTGCATTGTGTTAAAAAGGGCCTATGCCTAATAAGATTCAGATTGAAGTCCCAAAGCTCACCCTCTTCTTGATTCTAGACTGCATTTCTGACTGCTTTTCCTAGTATTATTTTTATGCTGCTGAAGTGCTGGGGCCTGAGTTGTGGGCCCCGATTTAGAGTTGACCTGTGAATGAGTCACAACCTAGCAGAAGGTTTTGGTTTTCCCATTGGCTTCAAGTTCCAGAGGCAGAATCTGGCCCACCTATGTCTTTGTGGCTCCACCCTCACCCAAATGGTCATTGTTAGTGTGGTGGGTGGGGCCAGGGCTATATTAACCAGGAGTCGATAAGTTGGAAGAGTTTCCTTGCTGAGGCTGATTGCATCTTGCTGTGCTGTTTCAGTGGTGTCCTTCCATGTGAGGGGCCACTGAGGGAGCCATCTCTGTCCGTTGTGTCCAGCAGGCGATGCTGGCACCACAGTGGGCAGCGGAGGAGCTGGACCCACAGGAATCTATGGCAGGACTGTCTGAAAGAAGACTTCGGAGAGGATTTTGCTGAGTTTGGCGTTGGCCTGTGTGATCAGGCAACTGATGGCTGTTTAAAATGACGATGGCTGAATCTGCACAACAGCTGCCCTAAGTGCTCAATGGATTAAAAAAAAAATGCAAACCAAAAAAAAATCCCACAAAACCACCTATGAATCCTGACACATAAACCTTTTTACATCAGTGTGAGTTCCATGATCATCAATGATTCAGTAATGATCTTTTTTACGTTTAGTGCATAAAGAAACACAGAGGCACATCTGCACAAAGAGGAATAGGCAGCACCTCTTATTCAACCAGTTTTGTAATCAACTGTTTAGCTTGTTATTTTAAAAAAATCACTATGATTGAAGTGTGAATGACATCTGATATCATGATTAAAAAACTAAAAACAAATGAACAACTGAAGAATTTTTGAATCATAAATGCAGGGATTTTGAATCCTAAATATAGTGGATTGTTAAGCCACCTAGATTGGATCATTCCTGTTAAAACCAGCAACATTCAGGGATCTCATCCAGAAGACCAGGCACTGAAGTCAGATGAGCTTGTCATCTCATCCTAGGAAAGAGATCTGCCTTTGGTCAGCCAAATAGCTCTCCAGATTTGTCAGGGATCCATTTAGTTGCCTGTGCATACTGTTATATGATATGTGCCCATAGTTTGTGAAATATCTTCACAGGGCTTGCATATTCAAGAAGGGACTTCAGAAGATGCTTATGCTTTTGAAGTAGCAAATGAATGGCAGAAAAATAACCTAGGGCATGCAAAAGGGTATTTAGATACTTATGTGTGGGCTACTGATCGACATCCGCTGAATATAAATAGGAGCTTTGACACCAAACTCTCACGTCAGTGCTTATATAGTGATATAGGTATAACCTCCAGTCTGGTTAAAACATCTGTGGTCTGGGCCATATGGGCTTGACCCTGTTGTTTAAAGTTAGGTGTCAATGTTATTTGAGATGATCTGTGATGTTCTACCTGGTTATCAAGTTGCAGCTCTGAAGCAGTGCCAGTTTGTTATGAATGCTGGGTCATGCCTTTTGGGCTCTATGCAAAAATTTATAGGGCATGAAATGGTACTAGGCATCTATGGTTAGGAATTGCATCATTGCTGAGTGCAGTTTTCCCCAGCATAGGCTGATAAAGAGCAGGGATATTTCAATCTCATTGTTCTGACATGCCTCAGTTCTACCTAAGTCCTAAATAGTAATTTACAGACTTGGCTGGATCTACTATTTAATCATTTGTTGACACAGAACATTACTGTCATTTTAACAGATTAACAAAATCAGCTACTTTCCAGCTGTCATTATAAGGCAAGCTTGGAGTATTTTCAAGGTTCTTTTACCTTCTAAGTTTTTCCTATTAAGAGATAAACACTCTTGCATGGATTATCATGTGTAACTTCTGCTTCTGAATATTTGCTCATTTTTCATGTTATCAATTACTCCTTGAACGTCTTAGAAATATGTTGATTTCTCAATGAAAAAATAATCCTAGTTTTTGATATCTCTTTGATCTCTGCTTTGCATTAAATTCAAAATTTAAATTTTTATCAATACTTTCAAAGTTACATTTGCTGAACTCAATGTTACAGTAATGCCCTGTCACATAACATGCAGAAAAAAATAGTAAGATTTTTAATATTACTTTTCTTGGTAAAGAAACCAAGGTTTAGCTCACTTGTGATGATACAGTTCAAAAGCAGTCTCCTTACCGTGGTACTGCTCTACAGTTTTTCTTTTTTGATTCCTTAAGTGTTTTTTCCTTATCTTTCAAGTTTTTGTTTGGGATGTCACAGTTATTATACTTTACCTGATAGCAAAACAGCACAGTACATAAATGTTGGGTGATTTATAGCTATAGCTAATGAAATACATTACAGATAAAAATATGTTGCATCCATGTATCAGTTCTCTTTATGAATCTGTCATGGTTTAACCCCAGCCGATAACTAAGCACCACACAGCCGCTCACTTCAGAAGGGTACAAGTAAGAAAACTCACAGAATTACAGAATTATAGGGGTTGGAAGGGACCTTTGGGGATCATCTAGTCAAACCCACCTGCTAAAGCAGGTTTACCTAGATCAGGTTGCACAGGAATGTGCCCAGGCTGGTTTTGAATGTCTCCAGAGAAGGAGATTCCACAGCCTCTCTGGGCAGCCTGTTCCAGGGCACCATCACCCTCACAGGAAAAGAAGTTTTTCTTTATGTTTAGGTGGAATTTCCTGTGTTTCAGTTTGTTCCTTGTCCTACACTGGGCACCACTGAAAAGAAACTGGCCCCATTCTCTTGACCCCTGTCCTTTAGATAGTCATAAACATTAATAAGACTACCTCTCAGTCTTAACACTCTAGCATAAACAGCCCCAGATCTCTCAGCCTCCCCTTGTAAGAGAAATGTTCCAGTCACCTAATCATCTTTGTGGGCCTCCCTTGGAGGCACATAGTCCTGTACAAGCTATTAGGGGAAAAATTAACTCTACCCCAGCCAAAACCAGCACAGTATCAGTTTAAGAAACGTGGTCCTGAGTTATTCAATACCTGTTAATAAGTTTTGCAAAACACGCAACCTACTGCATTTAATGTTTTTGTTGAACCTTTATAATCTAAATAATAGTTGAACTAGATGATCCCCAGAGGTCCCTTCCAACCTCTATAATTCTGTGATTCTGTAATTGGAGTGGAGTCTGCAGATTCAAGTGTGGTACCTTGTTTAAAATAGCACCATAGAAATGCTAACAGAAATTAAAACAGGTTTGATGATAGTTAAAAGACAGGTGGAAATCATCCTAGTAATGAGTAATTACTAACTATACTACTAGATAAGTTGACATCACTGCCTTGAACATTATATAGCACACAATGGCAATTTAACTCAAAGCTTGAAATGATTTTTTATGTGTTGTTTTTTCTCTTCCTTTTCTTTTAGCTACCACTCATGTAACTTCAGGCATGCTCAGAAATGCAGACCTTTTGAAAAGTAGTCCTTACGTTTCTTTTTTTTAATTGCAAAGCAGCTATATATGTTGTTCCAAAATATATAACAACACTGCACATTATTTTCTCTTTCAATTATAGATGTCAAGTGTTTTCTTTTTCTTTCTTGAATATTAATAATATTCTTACTGCTGATTAAAAGGCACTTACAGATCTGTTTCTTATTAGATTTTCAAAACATTCAATGGCTTTATTTCCATCATTGTAAAATTAATTCTTACACCTAAGAAAAAAATAATACGTTTGTCTTCATATCTCATCTGGCTCTCTAATTCTGTGGCCTGTGATGAATCTTTACAACACCTACATTCAATGTCTTCAGATATGTATATTTTCAAATAACTTTCTTTGGCCTAATCCAGATTGCCTGCTGCATAGTTTCTTCCTCACTCAAGAAACATTTCATTTCATAGCCAATATCCTGTAAATATATATGGTTTCTAGCCTCAGATGTTTTCAAGATTCTAGTGGATAAAGCCCTTGCAACCTGGTCTGACCTCACATCTGACCCTGCTTCAAGCAGAGCTTGGACTAGAGACTTCCTGAATTTCCAACCTGAATTACTCAATGTTCCAATGAGTAAGCGTGTGCTCCTGGATCACACTAGGAACACCTATGCTACAAAGATGAGCTGCTGTACTGAGATGAAGAGCTAAGATTCTGTACCAATAGGCTTCAAGTCCTCTCTCATACACCCTGACTTAAACCAGTGATCTAGAGCACACTCCCATCCATAAGTTACATGCATATCAGAAAGGTTTTGAAGTGCCTTTTTGAGTTGAGATAAGGAAGGTTTAATATAAACAACAACAAAAAACCCCACATAATAAGCACTTGCCGTTAACAAGAACAACAGTAACAGTGAGAAAACAGCAATACAAAAAAGAGTAATACTGGACAAAAAGGGACCGACCTGAGCCCAGCGAAGCAGTTGAATGCGAACTGCCCCCCCAATGGAACTGGCACCGGGGCATGACATCAGCATAGTATAGAATAACCTGGCTTCACCAAAATTAACCCTGTCTTGGCCAAACCAGGACAGGTACTTTCTTATATCTATGGAAATCGGTGTCTAGTTCTTTTATCATTAATTTGTCTTTATAGTATGTTAAGGAGACTATAGCCTGCTTTACTGAACTCTTGATTGATGAAATGTTTCTTATACATTTGCAGTTCACTTTAAACAACCACTGGAAACAAACTTGTCCTCTAAGTATTATTTTCCATACCACAGGTCTTATATATTGTATGTCACCAATTTTCATAAATTGGATTACCCATTTTTGCAAGGATTTATACTCTTTACGTATTTATTACCCAGAACCACAATATTTTCAGGGACTAAACATGACAAAGCACATTTCCTGGATCTTCTCTATTTTGTTTTCCCTGTGTCAATATTGCCCATTGAAATCATAGAATCATGGAATAGTTTGCGTTGGAAAGGACTTTAAAGATCATCTAGTTTCAACCCTCCTGACATGGGCAGGAACACCTCCTACTAGATAGGTTGCCCAAGGCCCCGTCCAACCTGGCCTTGAACATACCCAGTGATGGAGCATCTACAACTTCCCTGGGCAACGTGTTCCAGTCTCTCACCACCCTCAGAGTGAAAAACTTCTTACTTCTCATCTAAGGCTACCTTCTTGCAGTTTTAACCCATTAACCCTCATGCTATCACTACAATCCCTTGTAAATAGTCCTTCCCCAGCTTTCTTATAGAACCCCTTCAGAAACTGGAAGTCCACAATGAGGTCTCCCCTGAGACTTCTCTTCTCTGTGCTGAACAACCCCAACTCTCTCAGCCTGTCCTCCTAGGAGAGGTGTTACAGCCCTCTGATTATCTTCATGGCCCTCCTCTGGACCTGCTCTAAGAGGTCCATGTGCTTCTTATGTCAGGGACTCCAAAACTGGACACAGTACTCCAGATGGGGTCTCACGGGAGTGGAGTAGAGGGGGAGGATCATCTCCAATAATAATTATGAATTATTCTTTCATAACTTTATAGACTGAAATTTACGATACCCAAGTGTTCCTCTGACTATAAATGTAACAATAGTAGATTATTAGTACCCTTGAATTCATGTTCATTCAGCTCCTTCAGCTCAACATTACTTACATGTATCTGTTAAAGATTAAGTTAAAATCTGCTCCAAATTTTTCCCGAATGCTACAGATAAACCCGAAGATCAGTTTCACTTTTTGTAATATTGTTACTTCTCTTGAATCTTTTCACTTTGCCCAGTACAATAATTTATATTGTGAAACTGCAGATATAAATAAAAAGGAGATAACCAGATTGCTCATTAACACACTTGAGCAAGGACCTTGTTGCTGCCTTTGAAGCCACCAGCTTCAATTGTAAATTGCGAAGATTGCATAGAAAGCTGGGAGGGTCCACTGAATCTTGGTAAAAAGAGAAGCTAGAAAATGGACTGTGGTGATAAAAATTGCCACCTTCTTCCCATGCTGCTTTGGGGAGGGACAACAGGATTTTACACTTTCCTTTACACTGGCACATCACAAAGTGATGTGATAATATTTGATAAAGTTGAATAACATGTATTTCAGATGAAAGCATAGGTCTCGCAGGAAGAAGAAGGAATTATATTTTGTACTCAATTTGAGATCAGTCAGTACTGATGGTAGAACTAGTGACATTAGATTGCTTTTTAAATTTTGTTTGGCCACTTATGTAAACATGTCAATTTAAATTACTGCATGGCTTTTATTTAGTCTTTGTCCTTTTCTCATTCCTTTGTCTTTCCATTTTCAGCCTATTCTTATTATACTTTATACACTTGCTACAAACCCCAAAAAGAACAAACTCCAAATGTATTCATAGGTGTCCCATAAAAGAAAAAAAAAAAGAAAAAAATGTATCTTTATCTGTCACATCAGAAGCTTTAAAGAAGCCTAGACATTTTATAATTCCCATGCACTCTTAATCTACTTTGTGCATATTACACACTCAGATTTTTCTAAATTTATTGTAATTAGACCTATGTATTACAAAGGGACTTCTCATATTGCTCCTACCTAATCTCTAATTTATATGCAGAAAGGCAAAGCTAAAGAGTTTAGGATTTTCACATTTAATGCTCTTTTTACCTAATCAAGTTACACAGCTTAGTAGCTTCCTTCCCTCTGGTTCCCAGTATGGTTTTTTTTTTTTTAATAAATCAGCATAGTCCTAAGCAGGCATTAATGCTATATTTGTAACCTTTCTCTATTCACTGATTGTTCTCTGGGGACACAATAATTCATCACTCAGAAATACATGGTGCATGAGTAACCCCTTATAAATTAGCAGTTTATAGCTGAAGTACTAGTGAATCCAGATTAAGTTTAAATGAAGTTCATTCACTATGTTTTTTCCTTCATTCGTTTCTCAAACCAGTATTAAAATTTTGCCTCCAAAGCCAGGGGGAGATGTGTCTAAATAAAACTGGATTAACTCCTTGAACTCCTTCATAGTATTGAGGCTTTACCACCAGAGCTGGCTCTGATGGTCCAAGAGGCTAATTTAAACTTTGCTTTTTTTCAACATAGCTTATCCCGCAGACAGCTGTATCATTTTCAAGGCATTGTCTGTCATCTTTCCTATATGTATAACTTGACATTCTCTCTTCAGTGTTAGAAATAGGCTTCTTTCTTTGGTTATTCACTGCTTATGCTTCTGATCTTGAGAAATATATATATAAGATATATATAGAACATTAAATTTATGGAAAATGGTTCAAGATGGTAGAATTTGAAGGGTTAAGTAAGACTAGAGGAAATGATGGAAGCTTGCCTGTCAGAAAGCATATGACAAAACAGGAAACAAAACTGTAGGTTTAGTTGATAGTGTTTTATGCAACACATTTTTCATTATCATTTAACCTACATAATAGCTGGCAAAACTGTCCAGTATTAATCTTTTACACTGTCATTATAGTAGTAACATTCTGTCTTATTCCACAGCCTTCCCAGTAAAATCTGGAGTCATGTCAGGTTTTCCATATCAGTAAAATAATCCTATGAGTTTGAGGAGACTTATTCTAATGGAGTCCTCACTATTTCTTTTGCACAACTGCACGGTCAACAATGAACAAATGGATTTCCAATCTGACTAATGTTTGCTTTTTGCAATGGCAACATACTTGATGATGTTGCAAAGTTGCCCTGTGTACCTTCAGTTATAAATAAGTAGTAAAGTATAAACAAACAAACAAACTTTTAAACAAATTATTCATATTTTGAAAGTTTTTACTAAATCAAAGATCATCAAATATTTTCCTTTATTACAGTGAAAATTAAACTGAAAGAAAGCAAGCGAAGTCATACTCTGAGAGGTGTATGTGTTGTTTACCTGTAATTGCAATTCTGTCTTTCCCAAAACTAAGACAGGCATTTGTGTTTCAGTTTCTCACATACCGTTGGCAATAGGAAAAAAAAATCCAAGAAAGGTCTATGATGACAGAGAGCAGCTTGTGAACATTTTTTGTGTTGGTTCTTTCTTTGCTTGCTTGAGAATGACAAAGCAAAGCTTACTAATTCTTTTTTTTTTTTTTTCAGACTGACAAACAGAAAGCACCTCCTCAGAAATGCAGTGGATTTTCTCGGCTATTATAAAAAGTAAAGAAAATTAAGACTTCATCTTCCTATGTTAGGACCATTATCCTATTTGTTTTCAGAAGATATGTAGTAGGCAACAGTAGCTGTCTGGCTGTTGGTTTTTGTTGATTTTTTTTTTTTTTTTAATAATAGTGCATAATAAAATTTATAGAGGAGTATAAAAATATACATTTGAATACAGACCTTTGTTGAAGCTTTTCATACATTATTTGGACACACATAAACACTATGTAAAATTAAGTAGTACTGATAAATCAACTTTAAAATAGCATCTGATCTCACAGTGGTCATTTATGTTTCACAGTACGACATACATGTTAAAACTCAAAATCTTATGGGATGATGCTTTGCTTTTTATATCAACCCATGCATTCAATACAAATACATCCCAGGAAGCTGTTCATAACTTTCCCAAATTTTAACTGACAGTTTCCATGCTGAGCCTCTGCCTCAGGCTAGTTTTCCAAAAAGTAAGAAAAGATGAAGGAAAGAATGAAAGCAAAAGACAAAGGCAAAAAAAAAAAAAGTTTTGAGTACTGCTACTGGGCACAATTTTCAGAATGGGTGATCTCCATTCTGAGAATATTCCTTTTGCTGTCTAAATATGCAAGAAGTGAAGAAAAAGAATGGGAGAAGAAAGAGAAGAAGGTTTATAAATATAACAGAAAGTTGTAAAGTGTTTCATGAATAGTCAAGGGCAAAGAGAAGGATTGTACAAGTAGAACAGCAAAAGGAAGTTTATGGAGAACGTGGACCTGTGGAAGAATGGGATAGTGGGCCTGCTGACATAGGACATGGACAATGCTGGGATACTGAATGCCTTCTTTACCAGTAAAATTTTCCTTCAGGAATCTTAGGTCCCTGAGAGGAATTCTAGGGGATGAAGGCTTACCCTTGTGACAAGAGGTTAAGGTTGTAGAACATTTAAACAAACTGGACATGAAAAATTCCATGGCATCTGATAGGATGCACACATGAATGCTAAGGAATCTGGTTGATGTCATTGTGAGAGTACTGTCTATCATCTTTAAAAGGCTGTGGCAACTGAGGAAGATTCCTGAGGACTGGAAGAGAGTAAATGTCACTCCTATCCAAAAGAAAAAGAAGGACAATTACCTGGACAATCAGGCCAGAGACCATCCTCAGCAATCTTACCATATTGGGTTTATGTAGCAAGGTTCTGGTACCAGGGGGGCTGCAGGGGTGACTTCTGTGAGAAGATGCTACAAGCTTCCCCTGTGTCAGATGGAGCCAGTTCCAGCTGGCTCCAAGATGGACATGACGCTGGCCAAAGATGAGACAATTTATGTCAATAGTAGTGCTCCTGTGAGAACATATTAAAGAAGGGGTAAAAACCATTGTGCAACAGCAGCAGCTGGGAGAGAGGAGTGAGAATATTTGAGAGATACAACTCTGCAGACACCAAGGTTAGTGAAGAAGGGGAGGAGGTGCTCAAAACGCCTGAGCAGAGATTCCTTTGCAGCCTACAGTGAGGACTATGGTGAGGCAGGCTGACTCCCTGCAGCCCACAAAGGTCCATCATAGAGCATATGCAACCCTGCAGCCCATGAAAGACCCCATGCCAGAGCACGTGGATGTATCCTGAAGGAAACAGTGACCCTGTGGAAAGTCCATGTTAGAGTAAGCTCTTGGTAAGACCTGTGACCCCCTGAAGAGGAGCCCACACAGGAGAAGGTCTCCTCACAGGACCTGTGACCCTGTGGGGGATCCATGCTGGAGCAGTCTGTTTCTGAAGGACTGTATCCCGTAGGACCCCTAATGGAGCAGTTCTTGAACAACTGCAGCTTATGGGAAGGACTCAGATTGCAGGAGTTTTTGGAGAACTACCTCCTGTGAGTGGGACCTCAAGCTGGAGCAAGGAAAAAGTGTGAGGAGGAAGGAGCAGCAGAAACAAAACATTATGAACTGACCATAACAAAGTTGGGAGTGAAGTTGAGTCTGGGAAGAATAGGAGAGTTATTTTTAGATTTGTTCTTATTTCTCATTACCCTGCTCTGTTTGATAGGTAATAAATAAATTTCCCCTAGTCAACTCTGTTTTTCCAATGACAGTAATTGAAGAGTGATCTCCCTGTACTTATCTTGACCCATGAGCTTTTTGTCTTATTTTTCTCCCCTCTCCCACTGAGGAGTGATAGAGCAGTAGTGGGCAGCTGGTGGCCAGCCAAGGTCCAATCACCACACTTACAGAAGAAACAAAATTGAGAGATGTAGTTGATATACCAGATAGCTGTGATCCCATTCAGAGGGACCTCAACAAGGTGGGGAATTAGGTGTACAGGGACCTCATGAAATTCACTAAAGAGCAATGAGAAGTTTTGTGTCTTGGCAGAAACAATCCCATGCACTAGTTCATGCTGGGGGGCAGACCAGTTAAAAAGCAGCTTTGTACAGAAGGACTACAAGTCCTCGTGGGCAGCAAGCTAACCAGGATCCAGCAACATGCCTTCACAACCAAAAAGATCAACAGCCTCCTGGGTTGTCTTAGGAGGAATGCTGCCAGCAGGAAGATAATCCTTACTCCCTGTGCTGTCCTGGTGAGGCCATATCTGGAGTACTAGGTCCAATTTAAGGTTCCACAGTACAAGAGACACATGGATGCACTGGGCCATGACCATGTACAGCACTGGACCACAGGGATAGTTAAGAGTTTGGAGCATCTTTCATATGAGGAGATGTTGAGAGAGGTGGAACTGCTCAGCTTGGAGAAAAGATGGCTCAGGCGGAACTCATTCATGTGCATTAATACTTGATGGGAGAGTGCAAAGAAGATGAAGCCAGTCTCTTTTCTGTGATCCCCAGTGACAGGACAAGAGGCAATAGGCCCACATTGAATTTCCACCTGAACACAAGAAAAAACTTTTGTGAGTGTGAGGGTGGTTGCACACCGGAACAGGTTGACCAGAGAAATTGTGGAGTGTCCATCTGCAGAGATATTAAAAGTCTGACTGGACATGGTTGTGGTAGCATGCTCTATCTGGCTCTGTTTGAGCAAGTGTTTTGGAGTAGGCAATCTCAAGAGATGCTTTCCATCCCCAATTACTCTGTGATTCTGTGATATTATTCTGTTGGCATGTAAACTTAAGGTGATTTCAGATATACTCTGAGTTTCCCTATAAAGTAAAGGAGAAATCTACAATCCTCCATTGCCTTTCAGAGTACAATCTTGACCTCTCTCTCCATTTATTGACTGTGTAGGGAACTTAAGCATCATCAGGAATCAAGATAACACTCAAATTATGAAAGGCTATGAATCAAACACTCTACAGAGGGGGAAGATTTTCTTTCCTAGACTAGAGAGCAAAGTCATTCTAAACAGTCTTTGGAGTAGAGGTCAAAGTTCCATGACACCCTTCTCCTTCGACATCTCTATGGTCAGCAATCCAACTTCAAAAAGAAAGGGTTAGGAATTAGTTTTGGCCTGGTTAAACCATCTCAACAAAATATGAACTTTTGTTTTGTAAGGAAAATCTCTTGAGACTGAGAAGTACATCAACTAGATGAGTTACACTTCTTGGGTAATAATACTGACATCTTGTCTGAAACCATCACTGCTGAGATCTTTATGCTTTACTGTCATTCCTCTCAAAAGAACAGGCTTACTGAAAACTTTAACTTTCTCCAAATGTGTGCATCTTATAACTTTCAAGGTTCAAATTCACGGTAGATGAGGCCTTGGCTGCAGAAGAAAGAAGCTATTTAGAACGTTCATATTGAACAGGAGTTCAATATGAAAATGAGATAGGGCTTTACCTCACTGTTTAAACAAAACACTGTCTATGTGACTGGTAATATTTTAGGATATGGAAAAAGTAATCTAAAATTTTTCTACGTGAAGTAGTTTATAATATTAAAATCCACATCTACACGCAAAAGCTACTGTGAAGCACTGTGGTGCATGAGGCACGGACACTGAATGCTGGTGCAAACAGAATCGTTTATTCACGCAGTTAGCTACTATATATACTCTTACATGCTGTTAGTCTCGTGATCTACAATTGTTTTGACATAGCCTGGCTAGACTGCTCTCTAATTGGTTAGTTCTCATTCCATCGCTATCTTCCTTGCAAGAGGTGGTCATTCTTCTTTCCGTTATTTACGACGTGCGGCTGTAGAAACAATCCTTGACTTCTTAATCGCTCCACATTCTTCTCATGGTTACCTTGTGTCTTCCCACATGCTTTCTCACAACTCCCTTGTTTTTACCCAAACTCACACATTATCAAGGGGCCTGTGAAATAGTACATTCTGTACTTTCCCACAAAGCATCTTCTTAAATGCTTTTCAAAGCTTACTGTTTAAACGAATCTCATGATATACATCGAAGATGCAGTGATTTAATTCACAGTAATTGCATATGCCTAATGTGAACAGATTCTCCTGATGCACCCAGCACACCAATCACAATTTTACAACTCCCAACTTATTATGTATGCAAAATACATTAAAACACATCAAAATTAGACACCTTTGTGGTATGCCTCTACAGCTAAAATGCAGAGACCAGGGGGCTTTTTTAAGTGCATAACATCTACATCCTTCTCTACTATACCTAGGTTCTCAGTCCACATCCACGAATTTAAAAAAGAAAACTACTAAAGGCAAAGTAACAGTAAAACCTCACATCTTTTCCCTTATCATTGTGAGAGTCCTTTTCACACTTCACTTCATTCTGCTTCAAAGTCAGATCATATTTTTGTATTGACCCCTTGGTTACAGTGTAAAGAAATGTATCTGTGAAAAGATCTGTATCTGTAAAATCTACCAACTGGAAATCATAGACTATTTTAAAGATTGTACAAGATGACCAATAATAAACTTTTAACATTAATTTTAAAACATGTATTTCAATAAGATTGTTGGGCTTAGAAAATGACACTTAAAAAATTTTTTTTATGTTTCAAAGTTGCTTCCTCTACTTGCACAAATATATTTTCATTATCATATATTTATTTTATTTGAATTATTTAAAGGTTTTGCACAGTAATAATTTCTATTATCTCTAAAATAAATATTCTGTAACACTATTAATGTGAATAGTTAGGAGTTACAAAGAGAAAACACATTTCTTTCATTGGAGTGGGCATGTACAGAGCAAGTATGAATTTTACTATGATTACATTATATGATAAAAAATGGAGCTCCAACATGCAGTAAGTTAGATTGTAACAGGGGCTTTAGAATTAGGATTTTAGTACCAACATTTATACAGCTATTCTCTAAAGGAATTCATGGCTCAATGGTTCAATTGAGCCCTAATGGCTCAAGTTGTTTACCCCTATTCCCCCATCTAGTGTTATTTGAAATACCCCAGGGTATCTGAGACATTTGTGAGGCTGACATAATGTATTTCATTTATGAAATAACTGTGCCTTTCTAGAAGAGTAGCTGAAAATATATGGACTAGCCTAAGATACTTCAGATGACACTAGAATTCTGTGTTTAGACAACTGAATCGAAGTCCAGGCTGCATTTGTACCATAGAAGAAAAGCTATAGAACTAGGATTTAATAAACCTGCCTAAAATCAAGTCTTCACTGTTGGTGTGGGATATCCCATACTTCATCTGTTGCTGCTCCAACGTGGCCTTCCCTCGGTACTTAGCATAACTGTCAGCTTCATGTGGATTTCTCAGATACCTTAGAGCATCCCAAATGCACTGGTGTCATGGTATAAGTCCAGATGGCAACTAAGTACCACATAGTTGCTCAATTATTCCCTCCATGCTGGGATGGGAGAGAGATGAGAGAGACTGGAAAGGTATAAGTGAGAAAACTCATGGGTTGAGATAAAGACAGGTTAATAGGTAAAGCAAAAGCTGCACATGCAAGCAGAGCAAAACAAGGAATCCATTCACTGCTTCTCATCAGCAGACAGGTGTTTAGCCATCTCCAGGAAGCTGGGGTCCATCATGTGTAAGGCTTACTTGGGAAGACAGGTGTTTAGCCATCTCCAGGAAGCAGGGGTCCATCATGTGTAAGGCTTACTTGGGAAGACAAACGCCATCACTTCAAACGTTCCCATTTCCTTCTTCTTCCCCTAGCTTTACATGTTGAACATATCATCATATGGTATGCAATATCCCTTTGGTCAGCTTGGGTCAGCTCTCCCAGCTATGTCCCTTCTGATTTTTTTGTGTACCCTCAGGACACTCACTGGTGGGTTGGGATGAGAAGTAGAAAAGGAACTCCATTATGAACTGGAGTCAAAGGCCTTAAGTCTGTGTAAGCACTGTTCAGCAATGACTAAAATATCCCTGTACTATTAACACTGTTTTCAGAACAAACCCAAAACATAGCCCCATACAACCTACTATAGGAAAAATTAACTCTATCCTACCCAAAAACCAGCACATGGTATTAACATATGGTTATATGCACAGTGTTTGACAAAGGACTGTGATTGTTCTTTCTACATCCTTCAGAGGAGATAACCTCTCAATGAAGCTTTCAGAGATGTGGTTTTCTGACAACCTCAGGATATTTTAATGCTATGAAAAAAAAATAACTGCAGCCCAGCCAAAATCAACACAGTTTTTGTCATGTTTAAGCAACTGCATCAAGCTTTGAAAGAAAGGTTTCACAAGAGGTGAAGTAGCCAGGAAAAAAGGGAGAATAGTGGGTGTAGTTGCTGGCCTTTGAAAGAACTCACTAGCATGGATTTAGTTATCTAAATATAGATTTCTGCAGGGTTTTAAGATGTCCTTGGGTATCTAAGATCAAAGCTGGAAGACATGACACAGCTAGGGGACCCATATCATTCTGGACTGATAAGTGGAGGGTCCGATGAAACACCCTAAGACATCTGAAACAATGCCTAGGTCCACCTGTTTGAGTCACGGAATGCAGCCTTCTATCCATGAGCCTGTCAAAGATCAAAATATCCATGCATCAATCACATGAGCTTACGGTAACTGGCAGCTGTCTGGGCTGATGTTCTAAGCAAAGACAGGAGTGAAAACCTACTAAGTTTTCTCAGATCAGATGGGAATTATGTTCTGTAGTATTTCTTTGCAAAAACTGCATGTTGCTAGGAGGTTTTACTTTTATATCTTGAATAATTAAAATGTCTGCAGAGTTGATCAGGTTTTAGGTGTTATACTTTAAATATGGGACAGATTTACTATATATACACTACACAAACCTTTTAATGTATGTGATCTATTTTTATTTAAAAATGACACATCAGAATGCTGTGCTGCCATTCAGCGAGATTTGGACAGATTGGAGAGTTCGGCAGAGGGGATCTTCATGAAGTTCAACAAGGGTAAGTGTAAGGTCCTGCATCTGGGGAAGACTAACCCAATCTACCAGTACAGATTAGGGATTGATCTGCTGGAAATTAGCTCTGAGGAGAAGGACCTAGGAGTTCTGGTGGCCAGC
The DNA here is from genome assembly GCA_013400335.1 of Eurystomus gularis. Classification (NCBI taxonomy): domain Eukaryota; kingdom Metazoa; phylum Chordata; class Aves; order Coraciiformes; family Coraciidae; genus Eurystomus; species Eurystomus gularis. The sequence goes on along the minus strand of VZZY01007644.1, from coordinate 4,006 downwards.
AAGGTCACCATAAGACAGAAATGTGCCCTTGTGGCCAAGAAGGCCAACGGTATCCTGGGCTGCATTAAGAAGAGTGTGACCAGCAGGTTGAGGGAGGTTCTCCTCCCCCTCTATTCTGCCTGTTAAGGCCACATCTGGAATATTGCGTCCAGTTCTGGGCTCTCCAGTTCTAGGGCTAGAGAGAACTGATGAAGAGAGTCCAACAGAGGGCTACAAGGATGATTAAGGGACTGGAACATCTCTCCTATGAGGAAAGACTGAGATCCCTAGGGCTGTTTAGCCGTGAGAAGACTGAGAGGAGATCTGACTAATGTTTATAAATATCTGAAGGGTGGATGTCAGGAAGATGGAGCAATCAGTCTCTTTTCAGTGGTGCCTAGTGATAGAAGGAGGGAAAACAGGCACAAACAGGAACACAGGAAGTTCCACCTCAACATGAGGAGAAACTTCTTTACTGTGAGGGTGACAGAGCACTGGAACAGGCTGCTCAGGAAGGTTGTGGAGTGTCCTTCACTGGAGACTTTCAAGACCCATCTGTACGCGTTCCTGTGTGACCTTCCCTAGGTGAATCTCCTTTGGCAGAGGGGTTGCACTAAATGATCTCTAGAGGTCCCTTCCAACCCCTACTATGCTGTGATTCTGTGAAATTTGAAACCAATTTGGCATTTTGATTTGTCTTTTTTTTTTTTAAATCAAAATAACAAAACACAACACATATAGACACGTGCTTTCATAATACAGAATTAGAGCCATGGCAGTCAGCAATGTTCATAATAATTGGATATGCTGCCCATGACTAATATTCTCTTTCAATTAGAAGTCTTTCTGTGGTTATCACAGAATCACGGAGAGACTGGAAGGGACCTCTGAAGATCACCTAGTCAAACTCCCCTGCTAGAGCAGGCTCCTAGAGTAGATCACAGAGGAGCACGTCCAGATGGATTTTAAATGTCTCCAGAGATGGAGATTCCACAACCCCTCCGGGCAGTCTGTTCCAGTGCTTTTCATAAAAGATATGAATTTTGGGGTTTTTTGTGTGTTTTTGTTTTGTTTTATTTTTCCTTATTCTGCAAATAATTATGAAAATTTTGTTCATTTCTGTACCTATAACCATTTAATTAAGCAAATCTAGAACCTCACTTATTGAAACATGGAGCTTGGCATTTGGTAGTAAATTCCGTAGCATCAACACTTTTTTGGTACGTAATTGACTGATATGAAATCATTTAACTGAAGAGTGTAACAACAGTTATTTTCTAATTTTAGCAGTTAATTTAGCAATCAACATAGTTTTAGTTTTCTTTTTAATATAATAATGACATTATTCTGTATTGCACAGGTAGCAGAACCCAGGAACATTCATCGTTAAGTAAGGCTAAGTATTCAACTATGACAGTATTGGAAGGAATATTCTGATAAGTTTTTTAGAAAAATATCTGAATTACTCATCTACATTTCAATCTATGAATCTGTAAAACCATTTCTCTTAAAAAAAAACTTTTAAAAACAGGATTTTTTTTGGTATAAACGGTAGCATAAATTAAATTTTTCATAATCTGAATTCAGACCATATGTGAAGTGAAGATACACGCTGAAGGAGTCCATCTGTCCCAATTATGTCTAATCCATCACTAAATCTTTCTGTGAACACATCAATCTGTGTGAGGCATACAAATACTCATTAAAGCAAACTGAATGGGTTTTGTCATTTGCAAGAAGGTGAAATCTGAGTATGCATTTTTACAAGGTGGTAACACTTCAAAATTGTTACTCAAAGTCCATCTACAATGAAGGAGTCAAGTGAGACTTTTTAAAAGTGATCATGGAAGGTTAATCAGTTTGAGAGCAAGGAATAGACAAGAGAGAGAGTGGGGGATCTAAGACAGAATAAAGATACATAAGAAACCAGAAAAAAGAATGATCTGCAAACTGAAAGAAAAATGGTACATAAAGACCGGGTTTGTACCAGAGAAATAAGATGTAAGCCTACATTTTCAGAGGCTCTTAACAAAGAAGCATAGAAGGACTATGCCTGCCATAGATAGCCACTACAAAAGATTTGAACTGTGGCAGACTCTGTGGTGATCAACTGACTAGACAAGAACTGTTTTCCTATCTTTTCTTCTTNTAGAAGCAAAGCCAAGCAAATCCGCGCGCGGAAGCAAAGCAAACAAAGTTTTATTCTCTACTTCCCATCAGCAGGCGATGTTTGGCCACTTCCTGGGAAGCAGGGCTCCAAGACGCGTAGCGGTTGCTCTGGAGGACAACGGCACGGCCCCCCCCTCCTCCTCCTTCTCCCTAGCTTTATAGCTGAGCTGATGTCATATGGTATGGAATATCCCTTTGGTCAGTTTGGGTCAGCTGTCCTGGTTGTGTCCCCTCCCAAGATCTTGCCCACCCCATCCCACTGGAGGGGTGAATGCTGGGATCCTTGCTCAGCAGTAGTCACAACACAGGTATGTTATCAGTACCCTTCTAGCTCCCAGCACAAAACACTGCTGTTATGTGGAAAACCAGCTCAGCCAGACCCACTAAACTCGGTAAAATGGCAAAGTTATAGTTGTGAACTGCAGCAAATAATACAAAGGATTGTGCAAGATTTTTTCCAGAGTATGAAAGTAGTCAGCAACAAAGGCTGCAAGAAGTAAATTGCCACACAAGATTTCTGCATGGGTAGGGAAAGAAAGCAGTTTATTAGCAAAGGGAAAGCCTTGGGGAAACCTGCAGTTCAGGGTCTTTTGAGATTTTTTGCATACAAACAATGAATAAGGCAATAAAGTGGTGAAGAAAGCCTCTCCCGAAGTTGAGTGGCTTCCACTATCACTACTCATGGCTGAAACGGTTGAGCTTAATTGAGCTTACAGCAGGTTTGTTGAAGTTTGGAAAAACTAAATTTGCAGGCAAAGAACATAAAAAGGTCTCACCCACTTAAGGAAAAGGTGAAGTTCAGAATGAGGGAAATGAGGAAGATAAGTGAGTGGTGATGTGGCAGTCTTTCAGAGAGGAAAAGAGGCTATTAAGGAGTAGACATTGAAAAGGGCTATAACTGCTACTGAAATGGAGGGTAAGTGATCTGTAAAGTCTGAAAACTGTTTTCTTAAGGGAAAAGAGAACAGCAAGACAAAGCTTTCAGAAACCAGTAACTGGAAAGGACCCTCGACTGCAGACTTCTAACTTAATACCAATCATCTAAAGGAGTTGTCAGAATTGTTATAAATGTTATGTTTTGTTACAATATAAAACAAAAAATGAAATAAAACAGAACAAAAAACCCAAAGCCTATTAATAAGTTAAAAGAAAATACAGGAAAAGAAATAGGAGAAATATAGGAAAAGAAATGAGATTGATCATTGGTAATAAGAAGATTATAATGAGAACAATCGTCAAGATGACTTGCAATTGCTATTATAAAATTTGATGAAAGTTCAATATATGAACTGTTTGTATGGTAATAAAAAAAGCACAGAGGCATAGAGGTTTAATGAAATGTAGATACTGATGTGAATATGAACAGAAGTCAAAAAAACAGTGTAGATGTTGAGAAAATATGTAAAAAATATGTAAAGAGAAGAAAGTAATAGCATGGAGATTTATAAACCAGTTAGGATCACATTCACCTTTGACACCAAAAGGAAGATTAATAGCTCCTGGTGGAGTACTGCTGAATAGACCTTATAGGGGAGCTGGGAGTAGCAATTTGTTCATATTATTACAGATAAATATTGCCAGAAACTGCGTTTTCATAGTGATGTTTCTTATCCTTTATAGAATTGAAGAAAAAAAATAGCACCACAAAAAGCTTTATAAAAATCTTGATAACTTCTTTACCCACAGTTACAAAGAGTGGTGCTATTTTTCACTTGGTGTGGTAAACAAAGGACCCTTCATAGATGCATGAGCTCCTCTACATGGGCTGTAGTTTCTGCCAGAAGCCTATTCCTGGAACATGGAATCTCCACCAGCTGCAGCTGCCTTTAGGGCATACTGTTACGGTTTGAGGTTTGGG
>VZZY01007643.1:37663-58613 GCA_013400335.1 Eurystomus gularis | reverse complement strand
CTGCAATGAGCCACTTAAAATAGTTGCTTTTCTAGATTAACTTGTACAGTCCAAACCTGGATAAAAACCTGAATAAAGAGTGGATAAAATGTACGTCTTGATTCACTAGCAACAAACAGGAAAGTGCTGATGACTATGTGTTCTGCTCTGTGCATTGCAGGAGAATTTGTAGAATCTAACAGGGGAAAGCACTTTATTTTATATGGCTTTACCTACATTATGGTTTTCAATAAAGCAGGAAGTAAACAAGCTCTTGAAAGGCATAATTATCTAGGGGTTCTGTTATTTGTGTACCAGAAATAGATGCAGGATAGGCTCCTTTAAATTAAGTGAAGGTGGCTGCTGGAAGAAATACCAACATTCACAACACACAGAGAATGAGATACAAGCCTCTGAATGACACCTTCCTGCTTACACCAGAAGACAACTAAACTACTGATAGAAATGCAATCAATAACTGAATGTTATGTGAGATGAATCACATCATTAAGATGATGTTTATGAAGTTAACACAAAACATTTTAAGATGCTTGCCAGTATAGGTTCTTAAAATGCTATATTTGGTTACGGCTATTGAAACAATATGAATGTTATGCCTAACCCAGTAAGGTATCCCAGCGTAGTAGGCATGCTACATAACTATATAGATAGGCCAGAAAACAATATGAAACTGTCTGCTCCTAGAAATTTATTTTTTTTTTAAATGGTTCTTGTACCTAAATCAAATGGCTGTTATTAACAATTTCCCTGACAAACCAAAGGAATTAGCAGTAGCAATAAGAAATCAGAGGTTCTGCAGTGCTACATTGTTTACACGAGTATAGTAATAACAAGTGTTAAAGCTTGAAACTCTTTTGTTCCTATTGCACAGTCACAATGTCCTGTACATCTGAACTTAAAAAGACAAGAAAGGGGAATAATTACTTTGTCTATCTTTTTTCTTAATGATCCAGCTTTGGATCTGAAGGGGAGATGGGGAATACTTACCTTGCCTGCTCACCTTTCATTCATCACACTATGGCAGAAACTCTAGATATGCAGTAACTCAAGATACTGTGTGCTCTGCCTAGGTATTATTTAGTCTGAAACTCTTGCAAGGAAGGCAAAAAAAGGCTGGGTTGACTCAGATTTAAGAACAATAACATCCATGAGGATGCTGGTATCCATTATTTTGAGCTTACCATTAAAGTCCTACCGCCTTCAGAAGAAATTATCTGAGACATGCTCATTTAGTTAAACTGCTCTGCCAGCTCAGTGGGCATTCATGTCCTGAACAGACTAAAATAGAGTTGAGCAAAGCTTGATGAAGCTACTGAAGTCTTGCAGAGTCAACTATAATACTAAATATTTGGTTACAACGTTGTGTCCTGTACTAATCAAGCACCAAATCTTTCCATTATTGTTCCATAATAAACAGCTTGAGAATTTGAGTATTCATGAATAGCCTTTTTAATTGAAAAGTCTTGGCAGAAGTAGATTAACAATGTATAGTAAAACAAATAAAATTATGCAAAATTACGTCTTCAAGATAAGGAAATTGTAATAGCTGGAATGTGCTTTATCTACAAAGTTTTTTTTCCTATTTTCTGTAGTAAAACTGGATATACAATTTTAGGATTATCTTCTGAAATATGATTGAGAACAAACAAACACATTTTCTCATTCTTTTTATATTTAGTGATTTTTGAATGAAGTTTCTTCATAAAGCAATATAAAATATAGAGCCATGAACCTACCATATTCTTTAAGGATTCAATTTATTTCAACATTTCAAAAGACTTGCAGATACTTACTAAGACTGGAAATTAATCATTTTTTTTTTCCCTTTAACTATGTTCAAATATGTTACTGCTGCTATATTTACTGACAATGGGAAAAAAAAAAAAAGAAAGAAAAAAAAAGACATATCTGTTCCATCTATAAAGGACTCAGTGAAGCATTTAATGACTCACAAAGCTCCAAATGAGAACTCTGAAAATAATACCTGTATTATTTTAATTTTAAGCTTAAACAGACAGCTGTCAATTGCAAATAACCTATTTTACCAAAACTGCTTACACGTATATTGAGAGCAGAGATCAAAATTCCACTTAACTATTGATTAAATACTATTAAATTATGTGCAGAACAGAGATTATTAAATTCACTGCTATGATATGTGTTTAAATTCGTTACAAAACAAACTTGTGCTTTATACTTGCATATTTCCAATTTTATGGAATGGTACAAATATTACACTTAACTTGGAGATATCATAAATGAGAACACCAGATCATGTGTCTTACCCTAACTCATAAACACCCTAGTCCTAGAAATGATCTTTTAGTACCTGACCTACATGGAAGTTACTTGAAGTAAAAATGACTTTAAGAATTTATTTTCTGCAGTTTTCATTCAAGAACAACGGTGAGTATTAAGGTAAACCAAAGGACATTAATAGGGTATGGTTGTCTTTATTACCGCTAATGCTCCCTAAGTTGCAAATGAAACAGCTAGTGAGAGCAGGATATTTAAAAAAAAATTAAAATGCTCCATTAACATGTTATAAGAACAAGGAGAATTGCAGTGTATCCTAATGATTTATATACGTTCCTGGAGACTTCTTGCTGCGCCTTTCTTCAGTATGAAAAAGGTAAAGAAACAGAGACCCTTTGAACAAAAGACAAGAAATATTGTTGATTAGAAGGTGGTGGTGGGGGTTTCTCTCCTGTGGCATTATATTTTATCAGTCCTCACCTTCCAGATTTCACACTGCTGTGGAAAAACATAGACCTAGTGAAATTATATCTTTGTATGTGAATGGAAAAATTTCTATAGGTATAACTCTGAGGGCAATCAGTGGCTAAATACTTCCCTAGACTGGGTGTTGAAATCATAAGATTTTAAAATTTGAATGTTGACACTGAAAATGAATTAATGGAGCCAGAGGTTGTCATAAATTTCCCTTGCTGCCAAACTCAATGTAAAAAAAAACAAAAGTAGGTAACATGAAGCTACCTGGCCATGAAGTAACATGGCCAGGAAAATTGTTATCAGCCCTTTGGGGACAGCTTTATTGTTCCCTTGTGTCTGAAGGCTGAGATGACAGGAAGAATAATGGTGATGTTACCATCGAAATCACTGATTAAAGGGAAAAAATATGTCCGTTGACAGTTTTACAAATACTGAAGATTTGAATCCATGTGAGTTTTGGGGTTTTTTTGGTTGGTTGGTTTTTGCCTGGGTTTTTGTTTGCTTGTTTTAGTTTTGTTTTGTTTTTATACTGATGATTATGCTAGAGAAACCTCTCAACAGAGATCTTTTCTAGAGCTGGCAAGTTGATCTTGCTTCTTCTTTTTCTTCCTACCACAAAGTTAATTGTGAGGCTCATTTAGATCATGCTGGTTTTACAAAATTTGTTACTTGAAACTTTTAAATTATATTGTAGAATGTAATAATACTTTCATTATCTATATATAATGACTAAGGGTGAAATAACCTGAATTATCACAGAGACCTTCATACTGACGGGGAGCTCTGCGCTGGAGATCACCTTGATTTCAGAAGCAAAACCTCATTTAAGTAAAATTCTCTATGCCTTGTTCTAAGTCAATAAGAGTATCATAGGGTATATACTCACAAACAAACATGCACATACGTGCATGCACACACACCTATCTAGCTATCTATGAAAGATATGAAGCACATATATTTAATTATGATATAAGAGAGGCAGCTTCCCAAATTTGAAAACAATTATGAGCACAAGTAAGTTAAAAAAAAGTCAAAACAAAATATGAAAAATGTGCATGTTGATTTGGAACATTACATCTTTTGGGGGGATTCATGAATGCAGAAGTCTTTCGACTACCTGGAATGATTTTGGAGAAGAGCTATGTACCTGTCAAAAAACCCCAGAAAAGCAGGCTCTGCAGTAAAATATTCCAGGAGATATCAGGGACATGCTTGAAACTGGTGATTGTCTGCATTATCTCAAACAACTCCATCTGGAAAAAGGGATCAGGTAAGAAACAGAATGGGCCTTGTGAAGACAGAGTGGTGAGCTTCTTCTTGCCCTGTTACCCTCCTACTGTTCTGCCCCTTGCAAGCAGCCAACATTGGACCTCACCTAGGTTAACTTTCAGTCAACTTGTTGGGAGACTCCACAACCACCAGAGACCCCTATTGTCCCACCAATCTATCTAACACTGACCCATTCTGAGAAATCCCTCTAACTCAATTCGTGAACTTTCTGGAAACTTGATAAGACAGTCACCAACTTGTAGGTGGTACCATGAAAAGTAAAGCTATATAAAGGTGAACCTGCACGTTTGTCATTGTTGACCCACCACCTACAGACCAAGAAGATGACCTGACTCCAAGAAGACCACGCAGGATCCAAGGGTGGTGATACTTTTATCTCTATCTCCCTTCCTCTTCCCTTTACTCTTTCTTTCTCTTTTTCCCTTGTCAAAACAGTTGTTACCCTGACAACCAATACGGAGATAGTTTTCCCTTGACAAAATACCTGTTATTCCCCGAAATCCAAAATACCCCTTATCTGCCAAAATACCCTAGCTTAACTTGGTATAAAATTGTTAATAAATGCCAATGTTTGTACCGTTCCTCAGAGTCATCATTGTGACTCTATCACCACTACAGCCCTGTCAAGCAGGGATAGCTTTTTCTGGGGATTATAAAGATTCACCTCTCTCATTGTCCATAGACTGGGATGAGACAGGAGCTTTATTCATTAAATTTGTCAGAGTTGTATATACAATACATGATGATAAGAAATGGAAGAAGGAAAGTTATAATAAGAGTAAATCACTGGAAAAATAAATTTTAAAAACTAAAATGATCAATAAAGAAGAAAAAGAACTGCTTTTCATAGCAATTAGGGTAGTTAGACATTGAAAAAGCTACCATGGGTACTACTGCAGTCACCTTCAGTAAAAATTTTTAGCCTGTATTTGGAAATTTTTCTGAAGGATATGTTGTACTTGAAGTGGGAAATAATCCAGGAAAATAACTATAACATAATTTACAGGAGAAATCAGTTTAGATAGATCACAACTGCCCTTGCTGTCTTTATTATCTGTGAAGCTATAAAAATGATTAAAGTACAAATATATGTACATCCAAATATATGACATCTCAGTGTCTTTAAAAGTCACTTTCAAAAGAACAAATTGCAGTTAAGATTTCTAGTACACTCTCTTTAGGATGCATGTAATAGTAACTTCTACAAGGTAACCACTATTTTCATTACATATCCTGTATGATAGGATGCTGGATTTGATAGGTGAGTACACTGATCCAGAATGGCAAATCTAATGTTCCTAGACACTTTCACTTGTTTATTTTATTAAGGTAGTGACTAAATTGCCATGTTAAAAGAAACTCAGCAAATGTCCTCAGTGCAGAGATTAAATTATTTGACACAACTTTAAATAGGATTGATGGTGCAGCCCTGGGCAGGTAACATTGAAGGAGATTTACAATAAAACCACTAGATCAGGTTTTTCATTATTTTTTTTTGTTTTGTTTACATAAACAAATTTGGCATCCATTCTCAGTTGTGGAAGAGTAAAAGAGCTACATAAGATAATAAAAGAGAGTTTGACTCAACATTTCCTCCTTTTTTTCTCAAAAGGTTACAGTATAGCCTGGAGTAGCATTATAATGAGATGTGTTACTCTTAAGGGAATAATGTCTCATCTCCTACCTGTAAGTCTCAAGGAGGTAAAAAACAATTCTCATGGCTGTTACTTATCAGGAACAGTTCTAGAAGGAATTACTGTATCTCCCATGCCAAACCTACATAGTTAGGCTGTAAACTAGAAAACTCACTTTACTAGTACATTTGATATTCCTATTCATCTCAGCAGAGTTTTTCCTCTGGCATTGAACACCAGACACCATCTCACAATTTTTTTTTTCTTCACACAAGCATATGTCAATAACAATATAACTATATATATATATGTATAAAACAATAATGGAAATTGAATAGACTGAGGATCATGAACAACCGATTTTTATGGACCTTTGCCATCAAATTTTGAAGTAAATGTTGTGTAGAAGGGCTGATCAATCCTGGTGTTGGTCACTGTAACCAGTCCTGGAGTCTGTGCTGTTAATTGGCTCATAAAACCCCCACCAAAACCCCCAAAAATGGTCTTCATAAGACTTCTGCTTTAGACCCTTCACCAGCTTCATTGCCCTTCTTTGGACCCGCTCCAGCACCTCAATGTCTTTGTAATGAGGGACCCAAAACTGAATGCAGTAATGCAGTATTTCAGGTGCAGCCTCACCAGTGCTGAGTACAGGGAGATTATCACTTCTCTATTCCTGCTGGCCACACTGTTTCTGATACAAGCTAGGATGCTGTTGGCCTTCTTGGCCACCTGGGCACACTGCTGGCTCATATTCAGCCAGCTGTCCACCAGCACCCCCAGGTCCTTTTCTGCCAGGCAGTATTCTAGCCACATGAAACACATGTAGTGTTGCATGGGGTTGTTGTGGCCCAAGTGCGGGATCTAGCACTTGGCCTTGAACTTCATAGAATTGGCCTTCGCCCATCAATCCAGCCTGTCTAGATCCCCCTGTAGAGCCTTCCCACACTCAATCAGACCAACAGTCCTTCCCAACTTGATGTCATCTGCAAATTTACTAAGGGTGCCCTCAATCTCCTAATCCAGATCATTGATAAAGATATTAAAGAGAACAGGCCCCAGTACTGAGCCCTGGGTAACACCACTTGTGACAGATCATCAACTGGATTTAACTCCATTTGCCACCACTGTCTGGATCTGGCCATCCAGACAATTTTTTATCCAGCAAAGCATAAGCCCATCCAAGCACACTCATGCATCATGCTCTCAGCCAAATTTTTTCAGCCTCTAGTAGTTACCCAAAGATGAACGTCTTCCAGACAAGATATTAACAATGGTGGTAAAACCACATAAAAAGCCTTCTATATGGAGGAAGGTTTAGGCAACATCGCTTAATTTTGTGCCCTTTGGGGCCTCTCAATGAATTTTGTCCTCAACATAAGCATATGTTCCTTTAACACAAAGCACGTGATGGTGTAGTTAAACATGAATTGCTGGCTTCATTGAAAGAGAAACAGATGAAATGTAATCATTTCTGATGTACATGTAACACCTAATGGTCTCTTCCTATCATGACCTCTCTAAGTAACTAGAGTGATAGCCACCCATTTTCTATACAGAAAGTTAATCCAATTTACCTTTCACTCAGCCCCTTGCTGTTGCTGCTTTCTGTGGCTCAAGCAAACTTTCCTTGATGTGTAAGTTAGATATAGTGGAAGCAGTTTGCTAAAGTCTCCTCTGAGATTTTTGTATCGTTTCAACCTTCTAAATTTTACTCTGTGCCCTGTATTGCAGTCCTCACTGACAACTCCTGCTAGCTCATATGTGGGTACACAGAGATATTGCGAGTACCACCATTCATGAGAAACTTTTAAAACAGTGAAAGCAGAAATTCTGTGAGATTAAGACAGAGCTACAGCCAGCCATCTGACCAGGTTGATGAAGGATCCAGGAATCAGAGGATAGGGATTATGGATCTGCTGTCTGTATTTCTATAAAACCAAAGGGAAGGAAACCTGCTTTATTACTTTCGGGTATAATCTTCCATCACAACTATTTTATAAAAACTTTTACTTAGAAAGTTACAAATATATAAATTATAGAATGAATTCCTTGGTCCTTGCCATTTAGAATAATACAGAAACTTAAGTAATATGTATGATGAAATAAACTACTGGCAATACATATTCCCAATCCGTTAACCCTCACAGATATTTTTCTAAAACCTCCATGGTTTGTTTCAGAACCTTAGTAAATAGGGGACATCAGTGAATTTCATCTTAGTGTTTATTTACTGTGAACACTAAGTGCTATTAATATATATAATCAATTCAAAAGTTCAATTTTTTGAGCAAACGAACTACTTTGAACTTCAGCATTTTTCTGTTTTGACAGCACTGACCTTTATCAAACAAAGCAAATTCATTAAAATTAAATATTTGGGATGTTATACTCACGGAAAAGACAGCCTGTTTTACTGAAGAAAAAGCACTTTTTATTTCAGGTCTTTGTTGGCAGTGATCATTTTGTTCCTGATAAATTAAACGTAAGGTCTGAGCAAGAGGGGATACTGAACACTGGAGCAGGGAATCATAGAATCACGGAATGGTTTTTGTGTTGGAAGAGACCTCAATGATTATCTAGTTCTGAACCCTTGGCCATTGGCAAGTCTCAATGTCAAAGTGGAGACCAGAGAAAAGTGGTGTTCCTCCGGGATCAGTATTGGGAGCAGCACTGTTTAACATCTTTGTCAGCAACAGGAGCAGTGAGATTGAATGTGCTTCAGCAAGTTTGCTGATGACACCAAGATGTGTGTTGTGGTCAACACGCTGGAGGAAAGGGATGTCCTCCCATTCAGAGGGACCTTGAGAGGCTTAAGAGGTGAGCTGATGTGAAACTTCTTCAGTTCAACAAGGCCAAGCACAAGGTCCTGCATGTGAATCGAGGCAACCCCAAGCACAAATACAGGTTGCAGGATGAATGGATTGAAAGTAGCCGTGTGGAGAAGGACTTGGGGGTGCTGGTGGATGAAAAACTGAATATGAGCCAGCAATGAGCACTCAGAGCCCAGAGAGCTAATAGCATCCTGAGCTGCATCAAAAGAACCACAACCAGGAGGTTGAGGGAGGTGATTGTGCCCCTCTGCTCTTGTGAGACCTCAATGGGAATATTGTATTCAGCTCTGGGGCCCCCAGCCTAAGAATGACATGGACCTGCTCGAGCAGGTCCAGAAGAGAGCCACAAAGATGATGAAGGCTGGAGCACCTTCCCTATGAGGACAGGCTGAGAGAGTTGGGGTTATTTAGCCTGGAGAAGAGAAGGCTGCAGGGAAACATTATTGCAGCCTTTCAGTACTTAAAGGGGACCTACAGGAAAGATGGGGATGGGCTCTTTAGCAGGGAGTGTAGCGATAGGATGAGGGATAATGGATTTTCCCAGCACTAGTGAACCAACCACTGAGTTAGGTAGGGAATCAATAACCTGTGGCAACGTCTACATCTTGTCCTTCACAGTGGCAGTCACAAACCTGTGTTGCGTTGTGTTTTGTGGATCTTTCCCCATAGCAGTAAAATGATGTGTCATTCACCAACTTGCCTCCATTGCTGTGCTTGCCCACTGGCAAGGTTGTCCTGGGGATCATCTACCCCCTCTGCTTGCTGTACACCAGACCTCCTAGCTCAAGTGTAGAGCCCAGATTTACAGAGCCTGTGGCTTTTCATGGTTTCTTATGAAGTGATCTTCTGTCGCTCAGCCCCTGTCCTACTTGTCTACTCCACACAGGGACCATGGATTCTCTGGCAAGGGCCTGAGGGGAAGAGAGGTAAAAGCTGACAAGCAACGTTCAGGCTCATCTTAAGAAACTGCCTGCTACAATGCTCAGTCACAAGCCAGAGCAGCTTACTGATTCAAATGGGAGGACAGATAAACAGCTAAAGTACTACTGACAGATGTCATGTCTACCATGTTTTGATGGGTCTGAATATACCTGAGAGTAGTATGTCTGGAGTGACCTTGAAATTATCCACACGCATGTACAGACAAAATGGCAGTTACTGCAGGGCACTGATCCAAAGATCCACAATGATTAAATGGTTGTCTGTGTGTCTGCACAGCTGGGAGGATAATTTCAGAGAGCAAAAGGCCATCTCCACAGCCCTTTCCCAAAGCCAAAGTGAGTTCTGCAGGAACAGAAACATGTATTTGGAAATAACTGATTTAGTGTGTTTCACTCAGGAAACATGTGAGTTCCTCTGGTGACACTGTTATTTGTTAGTGCTTTCTCTCTTTGCCTGAAGAGCTCCAGCCTTTAAGTATGAGAAAGGGGACTGCAGTTATTCACAAGCACTTAGCACCAGGGGAGCTAAGAAGTATGAAAGGGCAGAAAAGGTGAAAGATACACAGTAGATTGCTATCTGCAAGCATTTTAACAGAGTGTCTATAAAATGACTCATGACCGCGCAACATAACCTGAAAATATTCTTGCTCAGGTCCAGAACTGTAGATAATTTTAACATCAGTGCAGTGTTACATGCTGACCAAATATTCCCAGAGGGCTGGAGTTCATGCATTAATCTAAGGTCTAAGTGGACTAGAGACTTTTTTTGTGCATGGAAAATATTTAGGACACTTTCTGGAGTTCAAGAGCATAGACTCTGTGGATATAGTCAGAAGTCCATTAAGACTGATTACACACAAAGTGCTCTTTGGATTATACCCTGAGGCAGAACTACTCAGATGAAGGCAAGGAAGCTAAGTACAGGTCATATTCTTTAGATCTTAAAGTTAAGCAAAGTATCCTTATAGTGTCATTATGTATTCACAGAAGAAAAAAAAAAGCACTTAATTACTCCTGAGCATCCTTCAAGTCTGTGCAACAGTGGGTTCTTTTTTTAAAAAAACAGAAGAAATGGACTTTGGGGTAATTAAAAAAAAAGATAGTTAAACAAAATACATAAATAGGAATCCTTCTGTTGTCCCTTTCCCCTGCTTAACAAGCACCTTTGCTCTCTGATCCACTAATCCTACACTGACTACTTTAAACGCTGAAGATATTAAAGAGAACACCCTGTGGATTTTTCTCTCACACAAGCACATATCTGATTGGATTCTTAGGGTTTGGATTTATTGGCTGCTTGGCTGCACTTGTAACAGGAGATAATATGTACCAAGATCTGTCCTCTGGATTTAAGCCTGGGACAGAATAGTCTGCATCTACTCTTAGGTTCCAAGGTGAAATGACCATGTCAAACTCCTAAATGACACTGGGAAACTGTTTGCTGCTATGTAAAACCAAGCCAGGCATGTCTAAAAATTTAATAGGATAGATGATTGCATGCTAGTACTTGTTCTCCAGGGTTGAACATAGGGGTAGAAGTTTGCCTTTCAAGTCAGCTAACAGTCCAGCCTCTGTTGCCTCCTCTTGGCTGCTTGAAGGAGATATGGAGCTTTCGCTGAGGCTGGGCTGTCATTGACATGGAAGAGGACCTTGTGAAGGCTGAGTTTGTGTGGTGTGAATAATCACTTCAGATTGTACAGCCTAGTACTAAGGTATTAGTGGACTTGAGTATCAATGTCCTGCTCTTTCTGCTATGCTTCCAAATTTGCCTTGGAAACAATAATTCATTTATATCTAGTGCTTATTATAATTTCACTTTTAAAAAATTTTGTCTTCATATGAGTCAGTCCTCAGATTAGGACTCCCCTTCTTGAATACATAGAGAGGCAGGGTCCAGCTTCCTTTCAGGCTTCTTAAGAAATTCTGGCTGCTGGAGGAAGAAGCAAATGCTTACTTATACCTTCTCTCCTTTTTTTGTCTGAACATTCATCAGTACATTTTTGGTTTTTGTCCTAAGCAAGTATAGCAAGCTTCAAAACCACCTCCACAAATTTTACTTGTGCTAAGGGCTGAAGCAGAGAATTACCAGGAGGAAAACTAAGGACGTAAATGACTAAATTTCTTTAAGTAGTGTAAAAAATGGTTTATGAATATTATTATCCTTGTCTTTGAGATTAAAGTGTCAGCTTTTACTTTTCTTAGTGTACAAATAACTCTAAGTAGAAATATTTTTACTGTAGCTCTTCCACTTCTAGGAGAGGAGGAGAAAGAATATTTAAAAAACAATTGAAATTTCTGAAGTGGTCAGAAGACCTTAGTTGAGAAACTCACTTCTCCTCCTCCCTTAACATCAGAGAGATTAATTTTTAACAGTGAAATATGTCACCACTGTTAAATGTTCAGTTCTGACTTCCAGTACTGATTTACATACAGATGATGCAGAAAACACTATGCCAGAAAATGTTCTGATGGAATAAAGATATCTGAGTAAAAAAACCTCTTTAATTTTAGAAATGTATACCATATCAACTTTATATACAGACTGACAAAAGCATAGAGCACAAAAAGCCTAAATATTAAGTGTCTATCGTGAAGACATCTACAACTGAAGTAGTGATCTGAGAAGAACTTGCAAGATGCTGGAATGTGAGTTGTACTTTTTGTTTGGGAATGGGTTTTTTTGACATCTAGATTATGTCTTCCTGTGCTCACTATAAAGGAACCTAGGTCACTAACTCAAACGGAGATGTCTATCGGATGACTGTCCGCCTGTCACTGAATCCTGGAACTAATTCCAGTTTCTCTTTTTCCAACAATATTCAAATTTTCTGTTTTCATGCCTTCAAATATATTTCCTGTAAAATCAATAGATACAATTACATTAACATTAATGCTTTATAGGATCTTTAATAAATAGTCCTAGCTCATTTAGTAGCATGGAAACTAGAAAAAAAAAAGGCATTATGAAAATGAGGAGACTTAAAGTAACAAAAGCCACTTTTTCTTTTCACTTTTTTTTTCATTGTGACTGTAATATTCCTTTTTTTAGTTTCAAATTTTTTAAATATGACAAGTAAATTTTTTTCTCTGAGTGTAGTAAACTAGCATTGCTAATTGCAAAAATAATATTATTACCTGACATAAGGAGTACTCTTTCATTAAAAAATGAAATTTTCATTAAAAAATGAAAGAGTACTCTGTATTTACTGTGGCCTTTTGATTCTGAACATTACTCCATTTTTTAAGGAAAGTACAAAAGCCTCCATTCCCTGTTTCTTGGTTTGATTCACACACCAACTGATGCACACAAAGTAGTCTCAATCCATATGCATGATGGGGACATTCCTCCCAGTAAACTGCATTATATCTAATCTAAAATAAAACCCATGGAGCTCACAGGGCCTGAGCTGCCGTCTTCAATATACTGGTACACTCCTATTTCATTTTTTATCTAGTGTGGACAAATCTGGTTCTTTCATGTGTAAATTCAAACATATTGGGTAGACTGGGGAATGGAAGGAGGTTGGTTTTGGTTTGTTTCACTTTTTGAAGTAAGGAGTACCACTATGGTTACAGATTTTGCAAAATTATTCTGATGAGTTACTATAGTAATAAAGTGTGTTACAAAACCAGAAGATTTTTTGGCAGTTTGTATCCTGGTGCCCTAGTTCAGCTAGGATAGGGTTAATTTTCACCAGAAGTTGCAATGTAGCCACAGCCAGGATAGACAACCAAACTAGCCAATAGGTTATTTGATACCATACTGACGTCATGCCAGTCATAAGGACTGGGTGGGGCCAGAGACACACTGTTGCTCAGAACTAACAGTCTGTGCAGTTTATATCACTTGCTTTATATATATTTTTCTATTACTGTTATTGTTATTACTGTTCTTATTACTTTTTCTTTTGCATTGCTGTATTAAATTCTCCTTATCTCCTTGCTGTATGGGGGGTGGAGAGGCAGTGGGTACTTGGCCATGTGGTGCTCAATGCCCAGCTGGGTATAAACCACGACACTTGGGAATGTTCAATATTACCCTTTTGCAAACATCACTGGAATCATAGAATCATAGAACGTTAGGGGTTGGAAGGGACCTCTGGAGATCATCAAGTCCAACCCCAAATCTGACTGGTATGTTGGAACAATTTATAGTCATGCAAACAATATGCTGTTTATAGTTATACAGCTTTGGAAAAGTACATTGACTTCAACTTTGGTCTTAAATGTTTTGATTTGGTCAATGATTAGGATGAAACAGTATTTGAGCAACAGATGCATACATAGAACTGCTTTATTACACTGATAATGCAACTGGCAACTCATTTGCCTGTTACAAATATACAGAGAAGACAATCAGTTCATATAGCCAAGCAGTTTTAAGGATGCCTCTACCTTTATAGTGGCATTTTTTTCTAGATATTCTGAAAGATGAGAGATTTCTGGTTTCAGAAGAAATTATTAGTACAAACTAATGCAATTAAAGAGCTACTTTATGTATATCTCTTTAACATCTACACCATAGCAAATGCTCTCTTCTTATTGAAAAAAATGTGATAATATCATTCATCTTCATTAATAACAACTTCCTTCTCTCATCTTAGCTCTGTCACTGATAATATTTCCAATGAGAGAGCACTTCTCTCAGGGAAATTAAAACTTGGAATATGACAAATCCAGACATACACTGGTCTTTTTTGTGCTGGGCAATATCGAATAGCAGCATTCAGCAGATATCATGAAGGTTCCTCATACCATGTCATTCACCTTGGCTGAGAGTGGCTTCAGATGACTTTCATGGCAAGATGACTTTCATGGCAAGTGTAGCCGCTCAAAGAAAAGTTAGTTCTTTTTTCAGGTGGTTAACCTGGCACCCAAGCTCATAGACACAGAGTAAAAAACCTAAGCTAGGTTTTGACTTCAGTTGATTTCTAGGCTTTCAGTAAGCAGTGGATCTTTTTGCTTCAGAGTGATTTTTTTCGGTTTAAGTCTTCACTTGAGGATATTTTGAGACATACAGGCATGCAATTGGTAGTTTTCAATCTTCCTTAACCATAAAACTGATAGTCCTACCGCTGAAGTGTATGGTAAAAGTGCCATTGAAGGATCAAGTTTTCTTTTAAGATATTTTGATAAGAGAGAACAGACTCCAAAACTGAGTCCTGTGGAACACCCCTTGTGACTGGCCACCAACAGCATTTAATTCCATTCACTGTCACTCTCTGGGCTTGGACATCCAGCTAGTATTTTACCCAGCAGAGTACACCCATCCAAGCCATGAGCAGACAGTTTCTCCAGGGAATGTGGGAATTGATATCAAAGGCTTTACTAAAGTCCAGGTAGACAATATCCACAACCTTTTCCTCATCCACTAAGCAGGTCACCTTGTCATGGAAGATCAGGTTAGTCAAGCAGGACCTGCTTTTCATAAAACTATTCTGACTATAACTAATTACCTGGTTGTCCTGTACATGCTGCATGATGGCACTCAGAATGATCTGCTCCATAACCTTCCCTGGCACTGAAGTCAAACTGACAGGCCTGTAGTTCCCCAGATCCTTCTTCCTGACCTTCTTGTAAATGTGCATTGCATTTGCTATCCTCCAGTCAACTGGGATCTCCCTGGTTAGCCAGGACTGCTGGACTGCAGTTTCTCCAGGAGAATGCTGTGGGAAATTATGTGTGTGTTGAGTCCCATTACAAGCAGTGGAGGAGTAGAAACCTACCAAGGATCATTAATTTGATGTGTGTTAAACTTCTGTTTTGGGATAGGTGGAACTGCCCCTTCTAACATCTGTTCCTTTCTGTTTAATGTAAGAGAGAGACAGATAATGAGATTAGCTGCAAAAATCTGTTACAAATTTATGTATTTGTTCAGATTAATTTTATTCCTGCTTTTACTCACTCTACTTAATGAAGGTAAAGTGTCATTCTGGAGAAAGGGCTCTATCTTACCTATGAATTGTGAGGAGGAAGCTGCAAGAGAAAAACAGCATGTGCATGAGAAAGGATTGAATGTGCTGGCTGAGGTTGCACTGCAGTGTATTTCTATTTTCTGCCTGCTTGTCACAAGCTTTTCATCTGATGGCCTTTTAGAAAGTGTTGTTGTTATTATTTTGAAGACAGCATGGATTCTGAAAGTTTAAATATGAAGAAGATTATTAACATGATTATCTTGCAATAGCTTTGATAGAATGCAACAGGCAATGAGAACAAGTGGGAAAAGATGATGTGACAAGGGCAGTAGAGGGTTCCTTTTTTTATAAGCTGAAGCTGATCATTATGTGATTTCTCTGTGTAGCTGTCTATTCAAAAGTTAAGCTAAAGACATAGAACCTTGCACAGTCATAACTACCTAGTCAATTATCATTAGTTTCAGCCCTCATTCAAAATTCCTTTCCTGGGGCTACTACAGTGTAGTAATTCACTACTGATAAACCCATCCAGAGTATATCATAAGGAACACTGGTAAGGTAAAGTGAAAAATAATAGCATTGAGATGGGAAAACAAAGGAGAAATATATTTAAACACATGGATGAAAAATAATTTACATTAACCCAGTTCTGGTTATAATATTTAATTACCAAAATTTTCAGGTTTTGATGTGAAATATTCCTTATCCATACCTTTTCTCGTACCAATCCAATAAAGTCCACTCATAGTTCAGGGCTTGTGAACAAGACAATCTCAGAATCCTGAAAGACATTTAAGTAACCAAGTACTTGGTCCCTTGACTCTGTATGTGTTCTCTGCATCTGCACAAAGGTTCTATATTGAATAATATGGAAAAGCTTATTTGCATTACATTGCATGACAAAGTCCTCCTGGTATAGCAGAGCAGCCTAGTGACTGACATGAAGAAAAGCGTCCTTGCCATCTCTTGCTCCTCTCCCTTTCCCTTTCAGTTCTGTTCTGCACACACTGTTCTCACGTTCTAGTAGCTTCAGAAATGTCCTTGAAGAAAATTAATACACCAGCTTTCTCTGTATCTCTGCTTTCTTCTATTTGATAACAGATGGAATCAAACTCGTGTTTTTCATTCTGGGGCTTCTTAGACTTCTGAATATATCTATCATGCAGAAAAGATCTATGGGCATTCTTCTTCCCATTTCCTAACAAGAAGGCATAGAATGCTTCCTACCCTCCAGTACTTCAAGGTTTATGCATATATAGTTACATATTCCAAGTATATAGTTTCTAAACCTAACAAATAGAGTTGAAAGAAGAAAAAGTATGAGTAATCAGGAATAAGTAATGCCAGTAGAAAGGTTGACTGAAAGAGCTGAAAGTTTGAGCTTGGAAATGTAGGTACTGATTTCAAAAAGTTTGAAAGTCAGTGATAAATTTTGGTCGTCTGGCAAACGCAGGAATAGAGTACAGGACTAGTGGCTTATTTTCCCTGTCATCTTGCTTGTGAGTAGTTATGATTTTAACTGTTCAGAGGAAACCAGAATAAGTCTTCCTTTTCCTGAATCCAACAAGTGGTTAAATATCTATAGCAAAATCTTAACTTGGACTAGAAAGTTCATGTCCCTGAAAGACAGAAAATTGTGTTAATGATGCTGTATCCCAGGCATGATCTCTTCAGTCCTGAGACCAAAACAAAGTGACATCTTGCTGGACTGCAAATATGCGATCCTGTTCATTAAATCCCTTACAGAATTATCTTAAAAGGATGAAGTATAATCTTATTCTGTTTTGATGTATTGTCATTCTTCAATTGTAATCCTGAATTACTGATTAATAAAAGCCCATTTAAATTTTAGGCCGAGAAGCCACCCTTTGATTATGTTAATAAATGCTGTGAGTTTGACTGACAGCATTCTGGGGAGGTGGGAAGAAGTAATAAAGTGTTTATGTTCTGTTGTGTTGTCTTCAAAATTATAGACAGGACATATGTGTGTCTCAAATTGGAAGTTCAAACCAATTCAACTGTCTTGCATGTATTATTAGAGTAGAGCCAAGGAATTTTTATTATTAACAGAAAGGAAGACTAGGCACAAAAGAGCGGCCCAGAAATATCTCAAGGTGTAAAATATTCTTGTGCCTCTTAATTGTCATAATTAAGGCTCAGTGAGGAAATTAATTACAGCTGGTCCCATGAGATGAGACAGTGGAGTTAACACTGTAGTGTTTATCCCACTTTCACCCAAAAAAATTCCAGCAACATAATCTATTAATGCTTTTTGCAATATACTGATAATACACAGCCTCCATTTGCATTTCCCTTAAGACTGTTTCTAATTCATTTTAAAGATCATTAAGCAGGACAATGATTTTCAAATATTTGTTCAAGTTTATTGCTGTTAATTATTTAAGTAAAACTAATAATGTTTTTCTTGTTCTTTCTTTGCATGGGTGTTCAATTCCGAACACCAGTGCTCCTTGCAGCACTGGAGCATCTACCGAGTTGTTTAGAATCATTTTGATTTCTATACCTGAGAGTGATCTGTTGATAGATATAGCCTCCTACTTTTCAAACCTAATGTTTTCAGGATGAAACAGTATTCCTGTGTAAGTCAACACATGAATCAGTTAAATCATGTAAAGCTTATATATGAGCCATTCTGCACATACCATGTATTTGTGTGGGAACTTGCTCAGTATCACAGAATCACAGAATCACAGGATCATAGAATGGAAAGGGTTGGAAGGGGCCTCTGGAGATCACCTAGTCCAATCTCCCTGCCAAAGCAAGTTCATTTAGGCAAGGTCACACAGGAGTGCATCCAGATGGGTCTTGAAAGTATCCAGAGCATGAGACTCCACAACCTCCCTGAGCAGCCTATTCCAGTGTTCTGTCACCCTCACAGTAAAGAAGTTTCTGCTCCTGTTAAGGTGGAACTTCCTGTGTTCCAGTTTGTGCCTGTTGCCCCTTGTCCTATCACTAGACACCACTGAAAAGAGACTGATTGCTCCATCTTCCTGACACTTACCCTTCACATATTTATAAACATTAATCAGATCTACTCTCAGCCTTCTCCTTTGCAGTCTAAACAGTCCCAGGACTCTCAGTCTTTCCTCATACAAGAGATGTTCCAGTCCCTTAATCATCCTTGTAGCCCTCTGTTGGACTCTCTCCAGTAGTTCCCTGTCACCCTTGAACTGGGGAGCCCAGAAGTGGACACAATACCCCAGATGTGGCCTCGCTAGGGCAAAGTAGAGAGGGAGGAGAACCTCCCTTGACCTGCTGGTGGCACTCTTCTTAATGCACTCCAGGATACCACTGGCTTTCTTGGCTACAAGACAAGACAGATATCCTGTCCTGAGACAGGATATCAGGTTTTCTAAACGAATGCTCTAGTGAAAAACCTGCAATGGTGCTCACTTTTTCCTCAGCCAGGTGAACATACCAGTGATACACTCAATTTGTGTGTATTGTGAATAATGGGCTTTGTAAAAGGCAGCACTTCTCTGCCTTAGTCTCCAAAAACAGGGAAAATAATGCGTCTGAACTGCATTTTGGTCTAGAATAGATTCAGCTTTTTCCATTGATTTGTTTAAGTACATAATTTTTCAGTCTATTAGATTCTGTGAATGTTTTCTTTCATATAGATGTTTTTCTTTACTTTTTCCCCATTATTTTAAGAAACCTGGCCACTAAATTTTTTTAAAAAGATTTTATTTTGTGACAAGAATGTCAAAATGTTTGCTACTGAAACATTTAGCATTGTGACACTGATACCTTTGTAGAAATTATCTTAATTTACGACTTGACTTAGTTCCCCCTCTGTTCTGCATGAAAATGAGGACCATGTGTGGAAACAGTAGCTAGAGAGAAATAAAATATCTTACTCTAAATGTATTATGTTTCCTTATTCTGGCATGATGGAAGATTAAAGAACCCTTTCATAGACTCATGTCTAAATTGATAAATTTTTTTGCAATAATTCCCATTATTCAATTTATTTAAAGTAGGCAACTTTAAAAATAGATATGCTATCTTACAGTTCAAACCTGCACAGACTGTTGTCTAAGGACTGCTTGATTTCTACTAACTTCAAAGGGAAAAGAAATCTCTCAGCTTCACACTAATTCATTGGTTCTTATGTGAAAATTTTTAAAGCTGTCTAAGATCCTAACTCCCATGAGAACAATTAAACTTAAAAGCTTTAGGTGTCTGGACTTAAGACTAAACTCCTGTCCCAACTTACAGTAAATAAGAAGAGTGATCCGTCCCTTGGGAAAAAATATTCACATACTTCTTTTAATGCCTAGCTCTGCAGTAACCACTATAAAAAAATGCTTCTGTGTTTTTAAGAAAACTCAGCTGGACCCTTTCATCATAGATTTTATTGCTGTCTCTGGTGGAAATACACTTTAATGATGAAATTAATGCCTAACAGCATTGAAATGTAACTCAAGGTACATTCTCATCAAACATAACAGAAAGCAATGGATCTGGGAATAATGAAATTGTGATCCTCAGCATTCTTGAGGTTTGAAGTACAGATGCTCTTAGAAATGATGCACAAATAATTCCATCTGAATTATACTATAACACACAATTGTAAAAGATGCTGTAAGCCCATTCAAGTCAATAGAGTTCCATCTGGGATTAATTTGACCTATTCTATATATGATTTCAATTTTCTAAAATTTGTATTGTTTGACAGTCTTTATGTAACTTGTAACATTATTATGTTTCCTGCCTGAGGGACATAAGTAGGTTGAATGCTTGGTTTCCTTTGAAGAGAAGCAGTGCAACAGGTAATTGCTGTTTCCTATTAATAGCCTTCCTATTTTAAATGATCTTAACATATAAAGTTTAGTTTCTTAAATATTTTAAGTACAGATTCTTTGAGTATGGTGTAACAAAAGAACAAAAGCAATTTTTTAATACAGTGAAATACTTTCTATTCATGGAGGAACAGCCAAAAGAAACTAAGTATTATTTTTAGCATAAAATTTTTTTCTAAAAAGGAAATTCCCTCAAGAAAAAAAATATCACAAAATCTACTAAAAATTTTAGGCTTATGTCTACTGCAATGTCTTGCTTTGTGTCATTAACCTAGCCTGTCTCAGTCAGAGAGATTCCCCCTGTCGCGGTCGGGCGCGCAGAGGTCCGACCACCTCCCAAAGGGAGAAAGGTTGAGGGTAAATTGGGATATCTCCCCACCAGGCTCGCAAGCAAACACGGAGACCGAAAGAGTATCTAACAAGTTTATTACTAAATATATTTTAATAAAACCTTATTTACTCTATGGAAATATTATGATATTAAAGAACATCACGCCCACCCATTCACTCCCTCTCTCACCCACCAAGAGATAAGGGCAAATAAGGACTTAATTATGTCAAGATACGACCTGTATGTGTGGATGGTGCGTGTGTGTGCGTGCATGTGTCTCCGTGGAACGGCGATGATGCCCGACTGGCAGACCTGGACTGTTTCCAGTGACGTCAGCAGCTTGTAGCTTTTTCTCTCTCTCCCTCCGACGGTGGTGTCGGCTTTAGTTTTTCAGCACAGTTTCTTCGGTGCAACTTCTCTGGCAGCATGTCTTTTCTGGCAGTGCA
>VZZY01007643.1:0-31775 GCA_013400335.1 Eurystomus gularis | reverse complement strand
TCTTCTGCATTTACATACACTCACAACATATCCATATAGTGATAGGTACCTTTCTCTCTAATGAGACCCTTATTTCTACCCCTCAAACTCTTGGTTTTCCTATTCCTTTCCTGGGTAGATTGACTGAGTCATTATCAAACGTTAAGAGATCTTCTTGATTAAACTGTTAAGATATAGACTAAAATATATACTCCATAGACTGATATAACGATATTGCAACATTTGGATAAGACATAGATTGTAAGATATAAGAATACTTCATAGAATAGACTTTGGCTTAGTATAAATAAACATATATTTTCATAAGAGGGTGTGTCTGATTCCTACAATTGGTTGTGGATTTGGAGAGAAGTGCCTCGCCCTTGATTCCATTTGGGGAGTGGTCTGGGGCCCTGGTGGGCGGGACCACATCCCTTCTGGGCGGACCCGTGATCCCTTGTGGGCGGATCGCGACAGGTGGTAAAGAAGGAGGGGGAAGAGGTGCTGGAGCAGAGATTCTTGTGTAGCCTCAGGAAAAGACCATGGTGAGGCAGATTGTCCTCCTGAAGTCCATGGAAGTTAACAGTGGAGCAGATATCCACCTGCAGTTCATGGAGGACCCCACACCAGAGCAGGTAGATGCTGGAAGGAGGCTGTGACCCTCTGGGGAGCCTATGCTGGAGCAGGCTCCTGTCAAGACCTGTGGACCCATGGAGACAGAGGAGTCCACAGTGGAGCAGCTTTGCTGGCAAGACTTGTGACCATGTGGAGGACTCATGCTGAAACAATTGGTTTGTGAAGGACTACACCCCATGGAAGGGACTCAACCTGGAGCAATTTGTGAAGTCCATGGGAAGGACTGACTTTGGAGAGGTTCGTGGAGAACTGTCTCCTGTGCGGGGAACCCAACACTGGAGCAAGGGAAGAGTGTGAGGAGTTGTCCCCCTGAAAAGGAAGGAGTGGCAGAGACAGTGTGTGATGAACAGACCAAGATCCCCATTCCCTGTTCCCCTGTGCAGCTCAGCAGAAGGAGATAAGGAATTCAGGAGTGAAGTTAAGCCCAGGAAGAAGGGAGAGATGCAGGGAATATTTTTCAACATTTAGTTTTCGTTTTTCATTATTTTACTCTGATTTGGTTGGTATTAAATAAAATTATTTTTTCCCCAAGTCGAGTCTGTTTTTCCCATTACAGTAATTGGTGAATGATCTCTCTCTGCCCTTACCTCGATCCACGAGCCTTTAGTCATATTTTCTCTCCTTCAGCTGAGGGTGGGAGTGATAGAGAAGCTTTGGTGGACCCAGGCCTCCAGCCAGGGTCACCTCACCGCACTAATATACACGCTAATGATTCAAGTGAAGAGGAAGTTTGCCCAAGGCAACTTGGTAGGCAATTTACTTCAGTACACAAAATAGCAGAAGTAATTTATTCTTTAAAGAGAGGTGCCTGCAAACCCAGGTTACCCAGAACTTCATGAAAAAGCTTCCTCTGCCAAAAGAATTCACTTGTCTGTTTCTGTTTAATTCAGAATTTCTGCTACGTTTATATTTTTGTTCTCTCCTAATCACTTACCTTGGCTACAGTGATATTCCAGATCCAGGTTTGGCCTTGTCTTGCTGATATTTTCAGTGATGCTGACCTATCTCGTCCTCGCCTACCATCTAATTTTCTCAAAGAATCAATCAGGTTCACAGGAGCAGCACCAATTGCATGCACTCAAGACAGTAAAAAAAGAGCAGTATGGCTTATTCAAGTGAAGTGAGTATCCAGGAAACTAATGTTCATAATGCATAAATAGGAAATTCAGTATATTTAGAGACAGAAAAATAATAAACTGTCAGGAACCAGAGTGTTTTGTAAGTAGGGGTCTTCTGCATGCTGTCATTATAACTGAATACTAACTAAGGCTATTTGTGATTCCCAAATCAGTATCTATTACGCAAACAATTAAGCTATACTGTGGCTTGTAATTGTAATGAAATTGAAATTCTAGTGTCGCACTCTCTTGGAGCTGGGTACTCCAATTACTTGAGCTTTTCTGATTTTCAAGCTGAACAAAAGGAAAGAACAACCTTGTAACTGGTAAGAATTCTGTAGATTTTTTTTTCTCTGTGTGAGTTAAAATGCATATATGTAGCATCTCTGATGAAAACTGTGCTGTGGTGAACATATGAACAAAATAATGTCTCAATGCCCTTTGTTCTTTAAACTCCCTTTTTTTTGTCTACAACTGTTAGATATGCTCTATGTACCTGAGAGAAATGCAGCTTTTGGAAAGGATGCAGAGTTTGGAAACCAAGTCCTTCATGTCCCTGAGTACTTTGAGTAAGAAGCACAGGCAGATTGGAACCCAAACGATTTCTCATCACTAGATTTTTTTTGTAAATTGTTGGTCTGGTTTCCCTTGCACACAGTTACCAAAAAGAGCATCAGAGGGATGAAGGGATCTACACTCATACCCCATTGTGGCTTGCCCACATAGGCAGCAGAAAGTGTGCAGGTCCTCGGAGCCCCTATGCCTGAGGCTGTTCTTTTAACATAACAGTGTTAATGGTAGGCAAATTTACATCATGGCCATCTTCTGATCCCTCTAGATCGAGTGTGGACTTCCTCATGGATGTCAGCCAGTGTTAAGCATTTGATTGCACTTATATTTTAAGTATTTCTTAAATGTATTCATTATTTGTATTTTTTTTTTTTCTCCCCTGATTCATTCATAAAAGTTTTTAGCTCTTTAAAAATTACTATTTTAAAATACATTGGAGATCTAATACATTTTGCTTATTTAGATTGTATATGGTTTCCAGCATAAAATCATAACCACTTGAAGCTAAGCAACTAACTATTCATATTCATTTTCTGATCACTTCATTTTCTCAATAAAAATAATGCTTAATGTAAACTTCTTTCCAAGATTTTTTACTGTGCACAGTTATCCTGCAGGGACATCTATAATGTAGAAATTGACTTAATGTTCCAAACTTACCCATTCTTATTTTCTTACCGTTAGAGTTTAAAATCTCAAGAGACAAAACTGAAGGAAAATGCTACTATTATCTCTACATGTTTTTACACAATGAACTAAAAAGGAGTAAGTTGCATTCCCAGGGTCTTGCAAGAAGGCTTTGCTGTAGAACACAAGAACATCTTCTGTCATACGAAGCATTCCTCAAGCACAATGATTGATAACTATAGTACTATTGAACTACTTGCAGCCAAGTTGTGAGTTGGTTATATAGTTGTTAAGCATAGTTTTCACTGTCTGAAGCACTCAGCTACCTGTACAACAACCAAAGTTCATTGAGATGGCAGACTAAGAGCAGCAGGATTTGAAAATATTCCACAGTCCACTCCATAAAGTGTTCAGTTTGATACATTATTATGGAGGGACTTACACATCCTTATGTATCATGCTATATAAAACCCTGAGAAAGTTAAAATACCTTCCTCCCCCCCATCTAGACTATACTGAATGCCAATACTGAATGTCAGACCAGTTCAGCTAATATCATGCTTATGCATCTTTTCACGATATTTCTGTTCATAAAAAGTGTTAAAATTAGAACAGATCAACATCTGCTATAAAAAGGAGATTCAGCATTTTAACATTAATCTTCATGCCGTAATAGGGCATTTTTCATATGATGTACATTCAGTGCAGTGCATCTTCAATAATGCTAAGGTGATTTTTAGTTATATCTCACTGACTGGATATACATAAAAGTAAAACTTTTGAATTTATTTCATTTCATTTCCGTTTGTTGCATTTATTGGGAAGACTTCATTTTAGTCCATGGAATCATGGCAAATCCAACAGTTCCTTCTGTTAAAGATATATCATAACCACTCAGCCAAGAATCAAGCTGTCTTATTGTCTTTGATTATTTAAGGGTTTAAATATTTAATGACGTTAAATAGACTGGATCCCCACAGAAAATCAGGAAGTGATTTATGTTAGGGGCATAGTTCTGGCAGGCTCCTAAGAAGCAGCTTAAGCCCAAGCTCTCAAGCAGAAGACAGGACTTGATTTCAGCTCTCCAATGTCTTAGAGGCTATTTTACAAACCGTGCCCTGAGAGATGATCAGAATGAGCCATAGTGCTCAGGTGGATATGCCTATTTTGTGAACTTAAGTAGAGTTTAGTTGGACTGCAGGAAAGGAACTTCATTTTAAGATAAAAATCGTATTCCATTTAAAAGAAAAAAAAAAGGTTATTTGTTTATTTAGTATTTTCAAGGTTTCTGAGCTTTTGACACATTAAGGCAAGACTCTGGTAAGCGTATCTGGAGAAATTCTGGAAGTTTCTGCTGATTCACTGCAGGTGTAAAAGAGCTGGTAAATCTCCCTGTAACTAATCAGTAATAAATATTGTAAATTCTAGGCATGCTTAGCAGGGAATGGACAAAACAGCTAGCTCCATCAGCAGTGTAGGATTCCCAGAGATAATGCATAATTGTAATATCTGAAAAAAGAATTTTGCTGTTTGTTTCCAAATCAAATTAAAAACCTTCCGAATTTGAGGTTTCCAGTCTTTTTTCAATCATTTGTAATCACCAGTTTGGACAGAACTGAAGTGGAACTGTAATTAGGATTCTGAAAAGAGCCTAATCCAGATAAAATTTGTATTAGTTGAACTTTTTCTATTGGATTTTTAGGGTTTACATCAGGACCTGAAATAAAGGTTCAATAAACTTGGAAGCAAGCAAAAAAGACCAGGCAAAAAACTGAAACACATTTATTTTATTCTTTAGAGAGTATGTGAGTAATTGAGTTGCACTCTAGGACTATGCAATATCATAAAAAAAATGCTTGAAAAATAGTGGGAGAATATTATTTCTCTTATAAAAGTAAAACTTGGATAATTATACAGTCCAGCATCTGTGAAGTTTTCCCTTTAAGTTTATGAAAGTCATGTACTCAGAGGCAGTCACTTATGTGTAAGAGAAAGCATTCATAATGGTGTAGCTTGACGTCTGTGAGCTTAAAATTCAGAGCTGGAGTTTAACTTGATCTAAAACCCTTTGACACTGCTCAGAAGTGTAAAGGGGGCTCAAATGGGCAAACCTCATCTTCTTTAATTCCCTTGACTATCAATTTGAATTCAAAAGTAAATTTCAGTAGAACCATAACATCGTTGTTTCATGTTTGCTTTCAGTATTTTCTTTCAAGTAATTGAGCCTTGCTGCCATGAATAATTACAAAAGCAAGAATTAAGTTCAAAGGCTTGAAAACTCAAACAATACAATATAAGGCATAATAACAATTTCATAAAACCCAACAAATAAACCAGCAAATTTCTCGTAAACTACTCGTATTGCACTACTCACACAGAAAACAAATTTTAAAAAATCATCAGTCTTTTTAACCGATAAATACAGTTCAGAACTTTGCCATCAGTGTAAATTAAAACTTGCTTAAATTTTGGAAATACAACTAAATATTTAACACCATTTGACCCTGTGAATAAACCCCATTTCCTCCTTACTTCCAACAAGGTAAAGATATAAGAAATTTGACTTCCTGATAGAAATGGCTTTTTCCCTTACGCTTTTCATGATGAGGTGATTGCTCTTTAAAGAATATGCTTCTCATAAGGATTAAGTTTTGGAAAAATTTGATATGTTGGCGTATGTTGAAAAAAAAAACAGCTAAGGATAGCAGAGGTTTCCGAATATGTGAAATGTCCCTAAGACACTAAGTCTCATTAACTGGTATGTCATATAGCATTTTAAAGTTTTAACACAAAATATAGTTTTCCTGTTACTATTATTTTTCTATATGTACTTTAAAAAAATTAAAACATTTATGACGATAAAGAAAATACTTGAGTCAAGGATTGCATTTGTGATGCAAGTATTTATACAATATATTTATTAGTTTGCATGCATACAGAGACAAATAATATGTGAGTAAGCATACAATGCGCACATGCACACACACGTGCATGCATAATGTAGTGCTGACTTATCAGACAACTTTCAAATACATATCACCTCTATCATTTAAGTTGCAGCATATTAACAAGAAGAATTTATTTTATATGGAAATGAATGCTAGAGCAAGATGCCAGAAAAAATAAATAAAATAAAAGCATTAATAAATAAAAACAGAAAATTAATAACAGGTACAAATGCCAGAAGTTCAGTTGAAAAAAAGAACAGTTTTACTCACACTGTTCCAAATCCTTTTATTACAGAATTATTCCTCTTTATTTTTTTCCATTTGTATCTTAAATCCTAATTCAGATCTGATGCTCTACCTTAAAATAGCCTTTGATAGTGTCATAAAAATGCTAAGGAAAAGGTGCAGTGAATTCAATTCCAAATTAATTTGTCATATTTATTATTTCAATCTAAAAGTTTATTGTGATGAAAATTCAAGTCAGTAATAGTAACAAAATATACATGTAATTTTACTCAAAAACTCAGCTTGCCAGAAATGTAAGTGGCAGGCATCACAAAGTCTCAGTGGGGGAACAATTATAAAATACCAATCGTCGATACCCCCTTTTGTCTCCCACGCATTCATTAGCTAACTAATTTTCGTATAAAACTCCATAACTAATAAAAAGCACCATATGTTACTGATTCAAATTAACTGCACTTATATTACACCACCAAATCTTTTCTTATCTTTTGAGAGGTATGTCAGACATACAGAGTCCAATCGCTCTACCCTAATATATCTTGGTGGCTGCTAAGTTGTCAAGATAAGAACTTTTTAGATAATCTTAATGACTGGACACGTAAAGTTTATTACTGTATTTCTACTACCCAACAGACACCATAATCTTCCACTAACTAGCAAAATCTCTACCTCTTTCAGAAATGAAATATACCCTTAATAGTTATAATAAAAACATTTGATCAGTTTAAGATACTTAGGCTCCTAAAACAAACCTCTATCTCAGCTGCCCAGTATTGAACCTTCTCCAAAGCTTCATTTTCTTTGGTAGGATAAGATTACTAACAGCTTCAAATCCTTCAGTAGCAGCTCCTGAGAAAATTGCCTTTAAATTTCCTCATCTTTCGTATCTGTTAATGCTGTTCAACAGGCAGCAATTTTTTGCAACATTTAATAAGAAAACCAAAAGAGGTGACTGTTCCAGGCTTAAAAGACCTATGAGCTTTGGTTTTGTTTTTTTTAAAAGGGGAAGGTGGTCTTATAGGTTATTGTACCTTTGGATTGTAGGGGCATTTGTTCTAATGCTGACCGCCTCTCATTTTCTAGATATGTGTGTCATATCCTAGGTATGTATATGTATCTACTCATTTACTTTGTGTTTTAGTCTCATTTCAGTTGGGTAAAAATTTACCATATATTTAAAATTACATGGGACAAGGAGAACTGAAGGAATCTTGCAAAATGCATTATGGCTTTCAGAAATTTAACAGAGACTCAAAGACAATTATAATAGTGGATCCTCTGTCTTAGGTTTGATTATAAATTTAATCGTACTTTTATTATTTAATCCTCAGGTTCTCTATTGAATAATTTATGTGTATTAGGAAAGTGAAAACATCCCTCTGGAAGCTAGTCTGCAGCAACTAGGGTATGGATTAAATGGAGAGTTTGGTCATTAGAGGAGTCAGATAATTAAGTTTTTCTCATTCCGTGCATTCAGTATTTCTCTGCCTTCAGCAACTGATACATGACAAGACCGAAACATTTTTTCATGACTGGGTAGTGGGATATTCAAAAAAGTTAGCCTTGGTTTCTTCTAAATACGCAGCTAATCTAAGGAGAAAATAGCTTTTGAATTGGAGATTATAACAATTAATAGACTTTAGATAATGCCTAAACTCATTGGTTTTCAACCAGAACTCCTCTCTTTTAGTATCCTAAACTATTCATTTGCTGCTCAAAAGTGGAGGAATGCACATGCAGCTTTATGACACAGTCAAAATGCAATCAGGAACAACATTGTACAGTCTTTCCTCACATTGTTTTGATTGTTTTGTGTTATTATATATCTTTAATCATCAGTGTAGATCAAAGAACATCACAAAGTTGATATCATACATTTTGCGTAAAGGAAAAAAAGAGACTTTGTCAATACTGCCCATCAGGCCATCCAACAATTAAGCAATGGATATTTAAAGCTCTTCCCAACAGCTTTCCTCTTAGGTACATTGATTCATTTAGAAACAAAGTGAGTAAAAACCCTTCAAAGCAGGTGGAATGCCATTTTTCTCTTACAGATAAACATAATTCATAGCTTAGATGCAATTGTTTAAAAGACCATCTAGGATTTTAATAAAGTTTGTTGGAAATAACCCAGAATTTCATCCAAAGGTCGTATTCACAAAAAGCTGATTTAAGCTTAACAAGGCCTATCTTTTAGATGGCTTCTGCAATCAGTAGACCTGAAGTTACTCTGGAGAGCAATTTGAAGCAGCAGCCTCCTTTTGCTGGTCTGAACTGACCTCTGGAGGCACCCATCTCTCTTTTTCCATTTCACTCATCCTCCACAAACAAATTAAGTGTGGGTTTTGCAATAGTTTTTTACCAGCATGTGACCAAACAGAACCAGGAAGCCTACTCCAAAAGATAAACTCTTTTATTCTTTTGTCACTAAGGTCAAATCTTTCTACCTGTTGGTGATAAGGTTAATTTTTGTCTACACCTGCTGTCTCAGGTTCTTCTTAGCTTATTTTGGATCCCGTCTATCTATTAATGCTAATCTTATATCTATTCTTATCCCAGGTCTTTGTCCTCGTCCAAATGGCCATGCCAGCCTCAGTGGTATCTCTGCTAAAAACAATCTTTATGCACTCAGCTGGTGATAAATCCTCTTATTGTTCAGTTTACCTTAATATTTATCCTCCTAGTTAATTTTGTATCTCTTTAACTTATATGCTACATAAACTGCACCTTCTTTACTGAATATTTCCCTTATTACTCTTGACCATACCGTATCAAAATAATCCAGTTATAAAAGACCATAAATTACTTATAGATGTTGTCTCCAGTTCTACACAGACTTATGCAAGTGTTTTATTTCGTATGACATAAACAGTACTGTTTACCTCAGTGGAAAGAGTCAATCTGCAAAAATAAACCCATAGGTAGCTCTTTAGTAATTTAAAACTAAAGATAAGAAAAAAGGCTTTGACCCTCCTGGATCTAACAGTCTCTGCAGTGTTTCATGTTCTAGTGACTTCAGCTCAACCTTTCTTCAGTTTTATAGTGCACATAGCCTGGGGGTTAGGAGTTTTCATAAAAGCCACTCTTTTAAAAGTGAGCATATTTCCTTCAGCCTGTTTTAAAGACTTAGTATCAAATATTGTCTCATTTTTAAATCTCATTAATTCAGTGGATATACTCTGGGCGGTACATGGAAACCTTCACAGATGAAAGCAGAAACTTTCACAACCACCTTCCAACAGCTAGTGTACTAGGAATGACCAATCAATAAAAATATATCAAATGATATAAGAATGAAACAGGAATGTAAACTGAATTTATAAGGTCTGGTTTAAAAATTTTATGTAGCTTAAACATCATAGTATGGGTGGAATCAGCTGTATGCACCCATATCCTGTTATTTCAATGTATGTCTGTAATGGGTTTATGTGACAAGGTGTTGTTGGGGGGGGGGCTGCAGACGTGGCCCCTGTGAGAACAGGCATGGCACTGCTCTGTGCCAGACACAGCCACTTCAATTGGCTCCAAAATGGACCCATCACTAACCAAAGCTGAGCCTACCAACCAAGTTGGTAGCCCCTCTGAGAAAGCATTTTTGAGAAATAGAAGTGCTGCACAGCAGCTATGAGAAAATATGACAGAAACAACTATGGAGACAGCACGGTCAGTGAAGAAGGAGAGGGAAGACTGCTTCAGGTGGTGGAGCAGAGATTCTCCTGAAGCCTGTGGAGCCCATGTTGTCCCCCTGCAGCCCATGGAGGGCCCCTCATGGAAACCGGTGGATGTGTGCTGAAGGAAGCTGCAGCCTGTGGAAAACCCACACCAGAGCAGGCTTCTAGCAAGAGCTGCAGCCCATGGGGGACTGGAGTAGTCTGTTCCTGAAGGACTGTACCCATGGAAAAGACATATGCTGGAGCAGTTCTCAAAGAACTTCAGCCATGTAGGAAGGACCCATCCTGGAGCAGTTCATGAAGGACTGCATCCTGTGGGGAAGACCCCACGTTAGAGCAGGGGAATAGTGTGAGGAGGAAGGAGACGATAAAATTATTTGCTCTGGACTGAGCACAATCCCCATCCCCATCCCTCTTTTGCAAAACGCTACGTAGAAGTGTTAGGAGTGAAGCTGAACCAGAGAAGAAAGGAAAAGTTGTGCATGGAAAGATGAGAAAGACTATTGGTTCAGAGGCCAATGGGTGTTCAGATCAGCACTGAGGAATTTGAACTTCACAAGTCTGAAGGTTAAGGGGCGGTTAAACTGAAGTGACATTTTTCTTAGATTTCTAAACTGGAACCCAGTCAATTGCTTTGCATAATTGATGATCTTGTCAGGTTTGTTGCTGGCAGTATTTTGAAAAATGGAAGTACTGAGAATGAAACTGAATCCTGTCTTTTCACCAAGCAGCTAACTGCTCAGGAATCCCTCTTCCTTGCTAGGAAAGGTCCACCAGCAAGCAGTTCTGAGACCTGCTTCCAACTCATTTCATCCCAGCCAGACTTCCTGGGAATTTGTCAAAGGATTTCCTCAAAATCTGTTCTTATTTTGGTAAGAGAGTCTGGAATTGAAAGTGCTTCAGATTAAGCACATTTATCTCAATGAACCAATGTTTTTCAACATAGTTAATTTGTCAGAAATTTTTTAAACTACTTCACGTTGAACCTCTTGCACATAGTATCCAGTGTTTGGAAAGGGCAAATGCACAAATGTGAAGCTTTGCCATGTGAGGACTTAACTTTTGTCTGAAAAAAGTACAATATAAGATATACTAGAAATATTAATGACAAAAAAAACTTTCCGTTTTAAAAATAAGCAAATCATTGGGGACCTTCACTAACAAATGCCTTTAGTGACTAAACAACTTGAACTATAGAAGCATTTAGTTAAAACTACACTAACTTATCTACCATTAAATTCTCACTAAAGGCAGTGTAAAATCCCGTAAAAATCCTCCAGCCATAAAAATGTATAGTTTTATAAATAATAGCTATTTTTACAGTTCTTCATGTCATGGATGAAAACAAAATAAAAAACTTTTTTTTTTTTTTTTGCTTAGAATTAGTGATAAAAAAACAGTTGGAGGGACAATGCAATTAAAGAAACAAGTACCCCAGCCACGAATGCAACTCAGGATTAGGTGAAGCTTGAGTCCATTAGATATTTCTAGGCGAGTTCAGAAGTCAGAGAGCTTTGTAATTCAATGGAAAAATCTCTCAAGGGTTAACAATAAGTAAATATTTCAATAATTTATTGAACTGTGTCATTTTGTCAGCACTTCATCAGACTGATGTTCCATTGATTCGGTCATACTCCTGTTAGCTTCAGTGGATGACCGCAAAACCTTGTGAGAGAAATCCACTTCAACATTAACTGCAGTTAGAATTCAGATCCTATTGTAATTTTACGAGTGACAACTGTCGTAGCTGACCAGCACTGAAGCTTGAAATTTAGGCCTTTTTCCTATCTTGTTCCACACCTGGTATATTTTGGACATCATTTTCCACTGGAATAAACTGTTCTGCTGTATCAGTAGCAATGTTATCATGACATAAAAAGAGCATTAGAAGAAGAATATTCCCACTATGATTTGGTACCTTTAGCTTTTGGTGAAGCATTTGGCAGTATGAAAGTGGTTTATGACTTGCTCCAACCCTAGGTGTGGATTTCTGGTCCTTTCTGATCCTTGGCAGTGCTAGGTTAATGGTTGGATCTTAAAGGCCTCTTCAAACCAAAATGATTCTAGGATTTAAAATCACCTCTGCATCAGACAAAATTACAGTAGAAGGGGATAATTAATCTTTAGAAATTCAAGAATTAACCAAGATAAAGCACCGAAGTGTTTAGAGGCAACAAGTACACTTTATGTTGTCTATTTGTTTCACTTAGCTAACAAGCTGCAACGATGTTGATATGATTTACTGGCTGAAATTCATTTGTATGGTAAGATCAACAGGTTGGATATTGCATCTGGAAGGCAGGATACATCTGTCTCTATATGTCCATTCTCTTTTTGCAGGTTAAATTCAGGCTCAGACATTTGTCCTTGCTGCTCAACAACTCTGTGGTAGTTCATCACTTAATCAAAATGTCAGTTTTTAACATTGTGCTTATAGGATTATTGACTTCCCCTCCCCAACCTGAGAATTGCTAATGTCTCTGTCTAGACAATAAATAGAAAGTGCTAACATTGTTCCCAATATTTAAGGAAATAACTGATGCCTTCTGAGGTAAATACTTCTTCCTGACTAGACTCAGCTTTTGGTAAACTAACTTTTATTTATGTATACAAACAATTCATATAACGGTACCTTGACAATCACACTTTGTAAAGTTATGTGTAAGGAAATATTGTATGCAGTTCATCAGGTCATGTCTCAGAATGAACACAGCAGTGGAAAAACTCTTTTGGGAGTGGTGAAAGTCTAGGGATAAGCACCTGTAACTCTGGCTCTGAGGTATACTATAATCTTTAGGTTTTGTGTGATCAATAAAGAATTAGAGTTAGAATATTATTTTCATGAGTATAGGAAGCCTGAACAATATAATTTCAGTTTTTTAGTGTTGACAGGAGCTAATTTCTTAGAGGTCATTACCAGTAGTCTCACAAGTACTATAATCTCTTAGGATAATTTTCAGAGTTTTTTGCATCAGTTTACCTGAAACAAGGTTAATTTACAAGTGGTCATTTTTTGGTGTGTTCTATGACTTAATGTCCTTTGCCCCGGCCTTCAGAATTGTTCTTAATATCTGCTCCCCCTGCTTTGAAATCTAGATTTCAGAAATATTAAAATTGCTAAAATTAACATGAGCTTTTTAATGAAAAACTTCAGATTTCTGGAGGTTAATGTGCCCTTAAGAAAACAGAAATATGAAACAAAAGTAGTCTAACTAACCACTTTCTTACAAGGAATATTTCTTAGAAAATGTAAGACTATGCATACCAAATTTGTTATTTCAGCCAAAAGCCTTAAGGCTAGAATTTATTCATAATAATGAACTTCTGAAAAAACAGAGGAAAAATCTTACCCATGACTCATTTCATACTTTTACAAAGCCACTAGAGAGCTGGCAGCTGCAGAGGGCAAACCTTCCCCAAGAGGTGTATCAGCTTGGTGTGCAGCAGCCAAGCACCTGAGGTGGGCTCAGCGCCATCACCTTGAGCCTGGGGTCTGCCAGGCACAATGAGATGAAGTTTCACAGCACAAGAGATGGTAGTTCCAGCACACTGAACAAAGAACCAAGAAAAAGAAAATTATCCCAATCGGGACACAGGTTTCATTTGTCAGGGCTGACGGGTCACAGCAGGAAACCTGAACACCTAACATCAGTATCAAGCCACAGAGACTGGGAGGGTTGCACAAGCCAAGCAGCTCTGAGAAGCAGATCATTATTGAAAAGTGTTGGTGGGTACAGGCAGTCGCAGAAATATTGGCTTTGTTTCTGTGTTTTATTCTGTGTGCCCATCCTGTAAGGGTAACACTCACAGGTAGTTTCTAACTATTAAAAAATGAATGTTTCTGAAGTGCTATGTAGGTGCAAAAGTTCACTATGATTTCTACAAAGGTTTCACTGTCTGGGTACCTGGGAACACCAAGGCTCCCACTGCCTTCAGCACCATCTCTTGCAAAGCTTTTCCAAATGGTGGTAACAACCGAGTGCCTTCCCAGAAGCTGCTGGATACCTCTGTAGTGGTACAAAAGTCTTAGAGCATAGAGTAGGAGGAAGAGTGGTCCATCCTGATAAACACTGCAGAGCCATTATTCTTGCTTTAGCTGTATCCCTGAGACATCCACTTGCAGCTCTGGACCCCACTTGTGGCCTAAGCATGGAAACAGATAAAAGATATTTATAAAAATAATCTCTTGGTCCTTTGTTATATATAACAGGAAAATAGGAACCCATTGTCCCTCTTTAATACGTTTCCCTTAATTGCTATATTGCATAACACAAAAATATGGTTCTCTGAAGTCTCTTTCAAACCGATGCAATTATAATTTTAAAATTGTAATGCATTCATTTACAATACATTCTGTTAATGTTCTCTTTTTCAGCATGATACTTAGAACAGAATCACTATCCAAATGTGAATAGCTGTTGCCAAACACCACACACAGTAAGCCCAAGTTGGTCTTAGTAAAAATATTTCTGAACAGAAAAATACTAGCTATCTATAAATACTTACATATATAAACTTGCACACACAGACTACAGATTTGTTAAACAAAGAGAGTTTATAATTTGTAAAAACTTTGCAAAAAATCATTTTTTAAAGAGTGGATAGAAGTTAAATAGACTAGCATTTGGTCTAAAAATTTTGACATATTTCAAAAAAACAATCATGTAGTATATTCAGAATTACATTTTATATGTGACATTTTTTCAAAAAACTTGGAACCTGATCATAAAACGTTTCTTAAATAGTTTCAGCATTTTATTTTCAGAGACCTAGATTAGATAAAATTTCTAAATATTTGCTGAAGAACACATGCATTCAATTACAAAATTATTATAATTTATCACTGATTTTACTTGAAAATAAAAGCATGTTGTTGGTTATAGTGGCAAGAAACACACAGCACACACCCCTGCAATCAAACAGATGAGTGGTTATAGCTTTGAAAATGTTGTTGTCTAAAATCCTTTGTCAGGAGTATATTCTGACCTAGATTGCTATACCATTAATTGCAGAATATTATTACTATCATACAGAGGTAATACCTTTGAAAATCCAGTTAGGTGATGAGGAACAGCATATAAAGAAATGAATTTAATCAAAAAAGTAATTGTGGTCATTGCAAGGTTTTAGTGGGTCTTTTATGAAGTAACAAGAGTGTCAACTAGTAAAAACAGTTCCAGTATTGCAAGAAGCAGGTCACTGGCTTTGTAGCAACTTAATATTCAGTCCTCAGGTCTTAACTGAACTTTTCTGGAGGGGTCAACAGGTTTTTCAGTCATAAGTGCAAAAAATCATACGGGACATGGAGGAGTTAGAAGGGCTGTCTTCTATAACAATGATTCTTAATATTTTACTTTGATATAGCTTAATGCTGAGGCTTCAGTGTAAAGGGGTTTTTTTTGTTATTAATTGAACAATTTGTACTATGACTGTTAGTCATAGTATCTGAAATAATAACTAGTTTAGTTTTGATTAAACTACTAATAAATTTGTGGCCTACTTATGCGATCTCTTTCTTTGTCCTCATAATTGGTATGAGGTGTAGTGATCCAAGGCTTTACAGCTTATCAACTTCAGTAAAGAAACGTTGTCATCAAGGCCTCATTCAATGCCCATTGAAATTTCTGTATTTTAATTCAATGGGAAAGTAATTTAGCATTTTTTCGTTGCCGTTGGTAATGTCTTGAGAGCTGGTGATCAGTGCATTTGTCTGTTAAAAACCTCAATTTTCAGGACACAGAAGTATTGCAAACAAAGGTGACAATTATGATGTGCTGGATGTCCTGGCAATGCTGGCAGTGTGGTACCTTCCCAGCATTCAAAGCTTGTATAACCACATTCTTGCAAATGACTAAGAATGCCCACAATGAAATTGCTTTTCATTATAAAATGAAATTGCTTTTCATTATAAAATGAAATTATTGAAATTGTTGGAACATGACAACTTTTATTTTTTTTCAATTTCATCAAGCATTAAAATATCCATAGAGTAATATATGTTATATGGCTAAAATATACTATCTCCCACAGCAAGTGGTTCAACTCTTGGAATAATGAGGTTAAGTGCAAAGGCCAAAGCTACACAGAGGAGGCACATATTATAGAGATGAGCACAAAGAAACCTTGTTGACTTTGCCCTATCAGGCCACTCAAGTAAGTAAAAATATAAAACAAAATTAATAACAAATTCACAGGAAAAAGATCTAAGGCTTTTACTGACATTAGAGACCCTTACTCTCTTCTACAATAAGTGTTCTGGTTTCTTTAGGTAATTCCTAAGGCATCATTTAAGGTTCAAGCCTAGAGTGCGAGAAAAACAAAAGAAAAAAATAACCCCACAAACAACAACAACAAAACAAAAGAAAAATATAACTTTAAATGAAATTAACAAGTGACCTGCTCTTTACACCTGTCAAGAACTAGGCAGTTCTTATCATAATAATAAAAGCTATTCTAACTTAAATCCCACTATCTACCCTCCAAAGCTCCAGGAAAAACATTTTAAAAACATTACATTGCCCTCAAGAACTCCTTTACTGCACGCTTGAGTGGTACCAGTCAAAGTCTTGTGCTGAAAAAATAAATGTGAAGATAAAGAAGGTGTGATTACTACAAGAGGAAATTCTATACAGAGAAGGCAGTAGCCGGTATGAAAATTGGGTGACAGTGTCTATTGTGCATTTTCCAAAAATGTTTTTGTTAAAAATTAATTAGATCACAACTCAGGCTATATGCAGCTTTCCAGAAAAAAAAGTTTATGCAGGATAATATTACAAAAATGGTTTATAAGATTTCTCAAAATTATGCTACCATTGGTACTTTTTTTCAACTATATGAAGAGGACTGTATTTAAGTGGCAATGTAAATATTAGGTTACTATTAACAGTGGTTAACATTTTAAAAACAAATGGTTCTTTCAAAGTATATTACATCTCAGTAGAATGCTGAAACATGAAATGTCATGAAACCGAAACAGACAACGTCTTGTTCCAACACTAGTGAGAAAAAGAAATAGTATTCAATTAGATGTCTTCTGAAGGAGTCTCCAGTGATAAATCAGACACTGCTAATTAACCCACAGTAAGTAATACCATCTGATTAGGAAAAAAGGCTATATATACAAAAGAAAAGAATGCAAAAAGAGCTCCCTGGAAATTGTCTGTGCATGCATGTTGAGTGGAATCCATCCAAAAAGGGAATTGTTTCCAGGAAAAATGCACACTGGAGCAGC
This sequence comes from Eurystomus gularis, assembly GCA_013400335.1. Taxonomy (NCBI): domain Eukaryota; kingdom Metazoa; phylum Chordata; class Aves; order Coraciiformes; family Coraciidae; genus Eurystomus; species Eurystomus gularis. Next base: position 14,749 of record VZZY01007643.1, on the reverse strand, counting down.
ATTGCTGGGATCAGCTTCCTGTCTTACCTGCCCATTAATTCATGAGACTGAAAATCACTCATCTATGGTCTCTAGGGGAATGATTTTCTCATGGTGGCTCAGATCCTCACCCTACATGTTTTGGCTCTTGGTGGGATGTCTACTCTGCCTTTGCAGCTGATGCTCTGAGGTTTTGGAAATATTTTGTGCTTATGACAGAACCAAGGTGATATCTTTCCAACTGTGTGCTCTAAGAGCTGATGACCAGATCAAGGGTGTGAACCCTTTACTTTCTGCAGTGTGCCCTTCAGTCTCAGTCACAGTAAGATTGGGAGATCTGTCATCGTGTGCTGTGGCTGCCTCCTAGCCCAAATGCTTGATGTTTTAATATTTTTTGTGTTTGTTTCATACAATGTTTGGAATCCATTCTTTGTCCTCGAGACCATTCTTGAATGAAACAGCCCGTTAAATTATCTTACTCTTCAGATTAGTGCAGGAGCTCGGGTCAATCACGCCATGATCAATATGATCAAGTGAAAGCCATTTATTTAGTAAAACATCACTCTTTTATAATCTCTTTGGCATAGCACGCAGTAAGTTATTCTGCTATTGGTTACATTGTGCACATCATTTACCTAGAAACAATTTCTAATTGGTAAAACATATTCTTCAAGCTCTCGTTACTGTAGGATAGCTCAGTCCATTCTCCCTACACATGCTGATTGGTGGTTCTTCCTCTTGTCCCTCCTGCTGTGACCGCTGACTTCTTGCCAGGTTGCTGTTCTGTGGAATTTGCTCGTTAGGCCTCTTATCTCCTTCCTTCCCTGGGACTCTTCAGCCTCAAGGCTTCCCAGGCTCTTTCAGGGAAACATCATTATCTGCTCAAAGCTAAAGTCCATCCCTGAGTCCTCAGACCAGCTGCAGACTCCCACAGATTAGGATGACCAAATCCCAACTGTTGATTGGTAAGAACCAATAAGGACATAAGAGGAACACAAAAGGGTAGCTAAAATAACGGAGAGGATGGTATTACTGTCTTATGAAGAGACACCAGAGAACTCTGTGGGGTGTCTAACTGAGATTTTAAAAATCCTGCAGAATGAGTATGAATATGTAACTTGTTCACAACTGTTAAAAAATATAACAAGGGGTTCAATAAGGAGGTTATCAAACATGGTAGCATACTGGGTTAAATCATATTTAAAAGGTACTCTTTCATGCATTGGGTATTGAGCTTCTGGAATTTATTGGCTCAGAAGCTTGTGAAGGCAGATAGTATCAGAAATTTAATGACTAATAGGTCTCTAAACAGATACTAGAAGATATACCTTCCGATCCTCTTAATAGGATGATTGTGGATGCTAGAGAAATTATTCAATAAATTGTCTAAAAACAGTGTCCAGGTTTGTCTTCTTGTTCCATCTCCTTTTGACTTTTTCTGAAACAGAATAATGGGTTGTATGGATCATCCTGAGCCACCAGGGCATTTCTAATGTCCACACATCATTGCTCATCCTCTGCTAATTCCTGTACCATTCTTACAGAAAGACCGAAAGAGAGTTTGCTACTTGTTCAGACTGTACCAGGGACCATTTAGCAATTTGTCAATTTAGATGCAAAAATGTAAACTTTAGTAGTACAGACACACTTAAATGATGCAACATTTATAAGCTTGAGAGGAAAACTTGCATTCCATATTTACTTTGCATTGCAGTCATTAACTAAAAAAATTACTTTTCTTAATTCAGTTCACGTTGAAGATAGCATACTACCTTGGAAAGAATTTGCCATGTAAATACAGATTTCTTTTCAATTATTTAATCCATTTGCTGGTTTAGAACCCTATGATTTGCTAATGTACTGTAAATTTTCTCTTCCAAAATTAAGTATATTATTTAGTTATAAAAAATGAAATGTAACTATTTCAAGATTCACTTCCAGTATAATAGATTAGCAGAGCATATCAGCAGATCAACAGAAGGAAATGAAGAAATAAAAGAAAAGCAGAATTGATTATCCATATAGATGCTTGATAAAATCTGATTTGCCTTATTATTTTTTAGCTGAAATACTTAAATTAAACTTTGATAAAAATATTCTTAGTTTATTAAAGAAAGGATCTAGTAACAATATAATTAATAACTTTATAGTGTGATTACGTGATGAATATTTCAACCCCACAACAATAATACCCCGAGCTCCTTGATGTTGTCATGTAACTAAGTTGTCTCTAGCAATCGTCCACCCCGTTGTGGTGGTTTAGTAAAGCTGTGGTGGTTCAGTCCCTGCCAGGAGCCAAGCCAGGTGGCTGCTGCCACTGCCCTCCCACCTCAGACAAAAGGAAAGGCAGGAGTGACTGAGAATGCCTCTTTGGGTTGCGATAAGGAGAGTTTAATACAATGACACACAAGAAACAATCGCAGAAATAGCAGCAATGACAACAGTGAGAAAAATTATGTACAAAATAAGTGATACCGTGTGGACAAACAGACGGAGCAGAGTGGACCAGCTGCATGCCACGAGTTGCACCGCGGAACTGGAACTGGCCCAGGGGAAATGATGTCAGCATGGTATGGAATAGCCTGGCTGCACCAAATTAACCCTGTCCTGGCCAAACCACGACACCCATTTATACAAGAAATAAAGGAATCCTGCAAGTTTATATAATCTTCATAATAACTTCCCATCCCATTTCTTTGCTCTAGGAAAATACACTCCAGCAGCAGCATGAGTAGATTCAGACCTCACCAGAAATCTCTTCATGCACGTTGTCATTCTTCTTTTGGTGTACGCACAGTCTTCCTCTGCAAATGCCCCCTGATAAGCATAGAGATTCTGTAAAAAAGGAAAAACAAATCTCATTTGCTGGCATTTTTCAATATTGTCTTTAAAGGTAATAGGTTAACTCAGAAAAATGAAAATAAACATTTAGGTCTTCTTAAAACTCTGGGGATATCACAAGGTTCTTTGGCGCATATTAAAAATCTTTTAGGCTATCTTAATTAGGACACATCATCCCCTAAATCCCATACACATACAGAGAAGTGTAGCGCTTTCATATAGTCTCTCATTTTACTGAAACACTAGATGAATTTTTATTTATTGTTGTCCATCTATAATAGCACACATATGCTATTATATGGTATGTTCTCTGTAAAGAAGAATCCCACCAAGAGTGGTTTACTTTTTGGTGTGTTAGACAATATCAAAGAAACAAGAGAGCAGAGTTAAATGGGCTGTGAGAGTGAAGGAACAAGAGAAATACAGTTAGACAGGAGGTAGTCTGGTGAGCACCCATGGAGAGACTATCTGTCCAGGCTGGATTAATGGACTCGTTCATGGAGGTCATCACATGTATAAAATATCTGTGGTAGAAATAAAGAGAAAATAATGAAAGTAACACTGAGATGGTAGCAATCAGAGCACAAGGCATGTGCGTAGAGAATGAAAGTAGAGATGTAGGCAGGGGCAACATTAATGTAAGCCCCGATGTAAAAACACAATACTTGTAGTGTCTACCCTATGTGAGTTACAGTATGTGACATGAGGAAGAAAGAGGACTAGTTATAGTATCTGGGACATGTATGATGTTTTCATGCCACCAAAAAGAAAAAGTGCCATTTATGATTATAAAATTGTAGCATTTAAGCACTTTACAGTTATTTTTAGGAAGATGTGACACTTCAATTTGTGAAGGGTCATGTTGTGACAAAGAAATCAAGCTAGCAGCAGGAATGCCACTTTTATGCCATAGGTAGCTACCAGTCACGTAAGAGGTATCTAATAGGTACATGTCTGTCTATTCTGCCACACTTCTTTGAGCAGTCTATAACTGAAATGATTTTTTTAGCCTTCTTCATTATTTTGTACTCCTGACAAGTCAGCAGAAGTGAAAAAAAAAGTTTAACAATGTCAGATTCTTCTATAAATGAAAAAGTGAATTGTAACTGAAAATGTATTAATCTTTCTTATCTTTTTTTACTGTTACTAGGGGTATATTTTTTTTCTGTAGCAATACCTGGAAAATATGAGATGAGTTTACACATTATACAAAGCCACTTGTATATATTATCTATTAGCATTAGTTTTTTACTTAGTATTTACTCTATTTACAATCATAGTGTTATAATACATTGGTAGTTAACAATCTTTTCTCAAGTGTGGCTAGATCATTCTTCAGTCAGAAGAATGAAGATCCTGAAAGATTGAGAAGTTGCATTATGTTGGCACAAAAATTGCAGGTGTTCCCCTCTGCATCTCTGTTTTTGAGAAAGACTGAATTGAATAAAAGGACATGGATCTCCAGACGTTGAACTTATGAATAAGGTTACCAGACATAGCAGAACTTCTCCTCATTAGCTGAGAGACTATGAAGAAAGAGGTCAAAAAAGTCACCTCCTCATAAAGGTTAAATTTTCCTGCTCTGTAAATTGTATGTTATGTTGAATACTTCGTAATACCAACAAACTTGCAGGAAATTTCTAACTCTACAGAATCAATTCCTGTGAATATATGTAAGCTCCTGCAATAGTAATTCCTTCTGTATAAGCTGTCTGAAATATTATAAGTTCAGAACACTACCAAATTAGACATTTCCATGCATGTTTTACAGACTGTAACAGAATAGTATTGCGTAGATACATCATAGGAATTTGATTCTGAATGTATAATTTGATTTTAGCATTTGAAAGCTGATATTGTGATCCTCACTTCATCAGCTTGGGAGAATAGAAGTATTACAGGCAGAGGCATGTCATTCATATTCTACATTACTTTTCAGAAACAGAACCATGCAGAAGCCACCACATGAATGCCTCATAAGTACATAGGAGGCAATTTGTAAGCAGGATCATATAAAGACTTTTAGTATAGTAAAAGGGTTGACTGAGATGATTTATTTTCTAATGTCAATTTTCAACACCAGAGATATAAAGAGATTGGCACTGTACTATATTACTGTCAATATTCAGCAAGTGAGGACAACAAACTCTGCTTACACAGAAACTTGCAGTGTAGTATCAGACCTAGATAGAATAGGAAATTAATAACTAACTAAAGGATCAAAGAGATTTTATTGAAAATAAGCCTTAATAAATAAATCAGACTATGTCATTGGCAATTATTAGTTTGTCTGAAACAGAAAATGAAAATAGTCAGACATTTGAAGAACACTGACTTAGTAAAACACGGCATTATGAAACAGCACTGGCAATATGCACTATATTTAAAAATAGGTAATACGATCTCCAATATAACTGGATGACAGAGTCACAACAACCTCAAAAGGGCGATTTTCAAGAGGACTGTTTTAGTCCTGATTCTATCCAATATTATCACTAGTGACATGAAAACTAATACAAAAATTGCTGCTGATGTGCAGATGGTAAAGACTCATATAATGAGAAAAAAGGGATGAATGCAATGCTATTATGTTTGTATAAGCACTTTGGAAATCTGAATCTTTTAGTAAACAGAATTCATGGAAACAGATAGATTTTAGCGTTGATATCCATGACCGTTTTAGGCACAGGAAGGAAAAAAGAAGTGCACATATTAATATGTACATAGAAAGACATACACACAACAGTGCAGTTCATACCAGATTTCAGTGCCCACTTGTTATTAATGTGAAAGCATCAGACAGTATTATAGCTAATACAACTTTATATGGGGTGAACTTGGTAGACTAGTTCACAATCCTTTCAATACTGTCCATATCTTTATTCTGATTTCATCACTAAACTACAATCCCACCCTCAGTACTTGAGTTCTTAATTGCTTATGGGCAGCATGTAAAAGGGTTCTTTTGCATTATATAGTCTAAACTGGCCAAACACATAATTTTAGCAAGCACATAAAATAACTAATAACATCAAAACATAATAACCACAAAAAATTCTATACTAAATTGCTCTAGCAAAAGTCACTATAAGGAAACCTACAGAAAAACAGGTTGGATTCTGGATCTTCGTCTTAAAATAAGCAACTGCTAAGGGACCGGATCTGCCACTCTAAAAAGACCTTCTAGATCTTCATCTTCACAACTGTCCAGAAATCTTAGGAAAAAACTGATATTTGGACTTTGCTTTCTACTAAAAATCCATTTCCAAAAGTTGCATCAAAGGCTTCTCTTACTCTAGTAACTGTAGTGGGTCTGGCTGAGCTGGTTTTCCACATAGCAGCAGTGTTTTGTGCTGGGAGCTAGAAGGGTGCTGATAACACACCCGTGTTGTGACTACTGCTGAGTAGTCACAGGAAAACTTTGTTTTCCTTTGCTTCCGTGCGCAGATTTGCTTGGCTTTTGCTTCTGTTATTATTAAACTGCTTTTTGTTTCTCATCTTATTTTCCTCCCCTTTCTTTTTGCTCTGCTGAGGAGGGAGAGGGGAAGGAAAGGGGGGGTGATAGAGTGGCTTGGTGGGCACCTGGCGCTCAGCCAAGGTTAACCCACCACAGTAATATATGCAATTTCTGGCTCACAAATCTTAACTTGGATTAACTTAACCACATGAAGAATGGGAGTCTTCTAAAAATGAAGCCAATGCTGTGTCTCAGTTGTTACAAAACTGCATACATATAACTGGTACAGAGGAACAATATGGACATAAGCTGTCCAGTACGAAAATGTATCACTTGAAAAAGTAAACATGAAAAATATCTCCTCTAGTGACTGATAAGCTCCTGTTCCTCTTATCATAATACACAACTCCTTCTTGCACTTCTTTTTGGTGAAAAATCATAACTGACTGAACAAACTAGATAAGTACCTTCTCATCCTTAGCACTTGAATTTTTATATTTGCAAGGCTAGGTATGCTTTAATGCCTTTCAGGATAACAGTCAAGAAAACATTTTCAGCTTATAAAATAGGTACCTCATCTCTGCAAATTTCTAATTTTATGCTGGTAGATGTATACGGGAAAACAACCCAAGAATTAGAACAGTAATACGGATCCACAGGTGAAGTTAAAGCCACAAAACCCCCTGAGCAATGTTCTCATTTTTCATACAGACATGAACCCAAGTCTCCATCTTAGACCTGAACTTGCCTGAGCATAACATTATACAAGACAAGAGAAGCTATTAATTTAGACAGGGGCTATTTATTGGGATGAATCATGCAAAGTTATGCTAATATTGACTAAATGTAAGGACCTGTAGTTAAAGTGACTCAAATAAGATTTTCTGAAAACTGTGTGTATAGGCTATTTCCAAAGGTCCAATGACAGGTGGAATGTACAGAATAAATACATAATCCGGATACTTGGTATAGGTGCATGTTAACCAAATGAGGATATTTAGCAAATCAGCAAATGTACACAGCAGTATTTATGTGTGGCGTAGAAATGAAGCCTCAGTGGGTGACTTTGGAAGCCTAACAGCTGGAAAGCAGGCACTAGCTATTATTTTCTAAACTGATGTGGTGCTTTGCAGCTTGTCAAACTGCCTGGAACTTATCTTCCCTGGTTTGCTTCATACAAAATTCTGGTATTTAGTGAAGATTTTGACTGATAGAATAGAAAAACTTTGGAAGAAAAGCCAAGTTCCCAAGAATGTACAGTAAGATCAAGTCTGCTGGTACCTTGTGCACGCAATTAAAGGACATCTACATTTGATTCCAGACAAACTAGCATAATTCAAAAGCTTGACCTTCTCTACAGAATCATGTACACTGGACTGCTTCCAGAAAAGTCTGTATTGCTTCCGGAGATGCTGCATGACTTCCATAAATCTCTACACCTTCTAAACATATATTCAAGTCTGAAATGGGGTAAGGAAGAAGGGCGAAAAGGATACAGAGATTTTACCATCTGTTAGGGAACTTTCTACTATTTGGAAGACAAAGCTTGAAGTCCAGTTAATATTTTTTTCTGGAGCACATTAAGTAGTTTCTTATGCATCAGTTTCAGAGGATTCTTTCCACAGAAGTTTTTCTTTCCACTAATCATGCACTGTATCTCTGGGTTTCCACTGGATAGAAGTTACCCTTAGGTGGTATGCCATTGTAGGATTAGGTGTTGTCCTTGAGAATATGGCCTTGGTGTCTGTGAATCATTAACTGACATTGAAAGATATATCCAGATCTGACTGATCACTGAGGAATAGAAGAAAAGAAAACAATAAACAAACAAAATTGGCCATAGATGTCAAAAACTACAAGAAAGAGTTCTTCAGGTGTGTAAACAACAGGCAGAAACAGAAGGAAAATATTGGCCTGCTGTTAAACGAAAGAGGTGAACACTAACAATCCTAAAAAGGTGAACACTAACAACACATTCTTCACCTCTGTCTTTACCAGCACTGTTGGGGCCCAGGCCTTGGGAACAAAAGTCCAGGCTGATGCAAACACAGACGCAGCATCCATGAAGGAAGAGATGGTATGTGAACTGTTACAGAAGTTTGACCCCTACAAATGGATGGACCCAGATGTTATCCACCCAATGGTGTTAAGAGAGCTGGCTGATGGCATTGCGAGGCCACAATCCATAATTCTTGAGAAGCTGGGAAGATCAGGCAACATCCCAGAATGCTGTCCCAAATCTGGGTTCTTTACCTGGTAGGCAAGCCAATAATACACAGAGCGGTGGTATTTCAAATTTAATTCATTGATGTGCATGGATGGATGCCTGTCCCAAGACAGCACACCCTAGCTCAAGAAATTTCTGTATTTATACACTTAGTATTACATATTCAAATAGTTAATACATATTCATTGTTATTCTTCTTATTGATTGGTTCTGATGTCCTTGCTTCTTATTTAAATTAGTGTGCATGCTCCATTGTCCTCTTCCGTTGTTTTCTTTAGAGTTCATGGTATAATTTAGGTAGGTGATCCATGAGTTGGTGGTCACAATCTTCCCCTGCCAGAACTACTTTTTGCCTATTTCTTCCCTAATCTTGGCAGTTGCAGGCAGTTCTTCATGGTTTGCTGACCAAACCAGTAGTTCATCATTCTTTACCTTCTGTTTCTGACAGGAGTAACCTTCTTATCAATGAAGCCACATTGTCTAGCAGTTAGTCTTAAATCCACGCTTAGATTAATCATGTTTAATTACTATTTTTCTATTTTAGTTTCAGGTAAATAATTAAATAGGGTTCAGGTCTCACGAGGACCTGCAGCAGTGGCTGGTTTCTTGGTTGTTTCGATTACGTTTTGCATTTTATTTTTCTAATTAATACAAATTGTAATGCAACAAGAAGACTGGAAAAATGTTAGTGTCATCCCCATCTACAAGCAGGTCTTAAAGGAGGATTCAGAAAATTATAGACCCATCAGCCTTGCTTCAGTCACTGGGAAAGTTATGGAACAAATTCTCCTGGAATCTATCACAAGTCAAATGTACTACATTATTAGAAAAGCCAGCTGAGATTCACCAAGGGGAAAATTGTGCTTGACAAACCTGATTGGCTTCTATGACAAAATAACCTGCTTGGCTGATGTGGGGCAAGTGGTGGACATTGTCTACCTATATTTCCCCAAGGATTTTGGTACTATTCCCCACAGCCTCCTCCTAAAGAAACTGATGCGTTATGGTCTGGACAAGCAGTCCTTGTGGTGGATGGGGAACTGGCTGACAGGCTGCACCCAGAGGGTGGTAGTAAATGGCTCCTTTCCAAACTGGCAAGCTGTCACAATTGGAATCTCCCAGGGACTGATATTGGGCCCAATGCTGTTTAATATTTTCATAAGTGATCTAGATGATGGGATCAAGTGTACCCTAAAGAAGATTCTCAATTATAACAAACTGAGTGGGGAAGTAGACACTTTGGAAGGACCCATCAGGAAGTGTGGATAGGCTGATAGGCTGGAAGTGTGGGCTAACAAGAACTTTATGAAGTTCAACAAAGACAAAATAAAAGTCTTGTGCCTGGAAGAACACAATCCATAAGTGCAGCACAGACTTGGATCTACCTCTCTGGTAGATCCTCGTTTGTCCTGGTGGACAAGCTTAAGATGAATGAACAGTGTGCTGCACTAGCAAAGAAAGCCAAATGAATGCAATAACAAGGGCATCACCAGCAGAGATAAATAATTCATTACCCCACTCTACTCAGCACTTGTTAGGCCGTACCTGGAATGCTGTGTTCAGTTTTGGTCCCCGCTATACATAATAGATGTGGATAGGCTGGAGAGTTGAGAGAATGGCCACAAACATGATGAAAGTACAGAGAAGTCTGCTGTGTGAGGAAAAGCTGGGAGAATTGGGTTTGTTCAGCATTGAGAAAAGAAAGCTTAAGGGAGATCTTATCACCATGTTCCAGTATTTAAAGGGTGGTTACAAAAAAGATGGAGGATTTATTTTTACAAGAAGTCACATGGAAAAGACAAGGGATAATAGGTACAAGTTAATTCTGGGAAGATTCTGACTGGACACGAGGAAAATTTTTCACAATGAGAACAATCAGCTATGGGAATAATCTCCCCAGGAAAGAGATAGATCCCCCAAGACTGGATGCTTCTAAGATTCAGCTGGACAGGGTGCTGGACCATCTTGTCTAAGACTGTGCTTTTGCCAAAAAAGATTGGGCTAGTGAAGTGCTGGGGCCTGAGTTGTGGGCCCTGAGCTGAAGCTGACCTGTGAATGCATCACAACCTAGCAGAATGTTTTGTTTTCCCTGTTGGCTTCATATTCCAGAGGCAGAACCTGGTCCACCTGGGTCTCTGGCTCTGCCCTCACCCAAGTGGTCATGGTTGGGGTGATGGGCAAGGCCAGGATTATAACAACCAGGAATCAATGAGTTGGAGAAGCTTGCTGTTGGTTATGGCTTCTGTTGGGGCTGGTTGCATCTTGCTGAGCTCTCTCAGTGGTGTTCTTCCATGCGAGGGGCCACTGAGGGAACCCTCTCTGTCTATTGTGTCCAGCAGGCAATGTTGCCACCACAGTGGGCAGTGGAGGAGCTGGGCCCACGGGAAGCTATGGCAGGAGTGTTGTTGGAAGGAAGCCTTCTGAGGGGATGTTGCTGAGTTCAGTGTTGGCCTGTGTGATCAGGCAACTGATGGCAGCATAAAATGATGATGGCTGAACCAGCAACTAGATGATCCTCAAGATTCCATCCAACCTGTTACTCTATAATTCTATGAAACAAAAGGATATGTAGATATCCTGCTATCTATGGCACATGCATTATACTTGTCAGTACAAATAATGGTTTGGTTTCAATATATTAATCAAATCTGTGACCCAGTACATTATGAATTTCAAAGTGAACAGGCAGTGTTAAGACTTGAAAGGGAACATTCTGAGATTTATTTTCCAAGATTGCAAACTCTTGCGTTTTAGAAAGGAATGACCCCAGACACAAGGACATGCTGGAGACTGGCTGGCTGTAAAGCAACTTGGTAGAGCAGGCCATGGGGAACCTAGTAAACACCAAGTTATACATGAGCCAGTGATGACAAAGAAGGCCAAGAGCATCCTGGGCCTCACTGAAAGCAGTGTTGCCAGCAGGTCACGGGAGGTGACCCCTCTCTTTGGTACTGGTGAGGCCGCACCTGGAGTTCTGTGTCCAGTTCTGTGTTCCCCAGTACAAGAGAGGCATGGACACACTGGAGGGAGTCCAGTGAAGGTCCATGAAGATGATTAAGGGAGTAGAGCATTTCCCCCATGAGGAAAGGCTGAGAGCTGGGACTGTTCTGCCTGGTGAAGAGGATAAAGACTTCAAATCAAACCCTACCTTAGTCACCTGCATTCTTTCAAACCCAGGCAGAAGTCATGTCAGAGAGAATCCTGTTTATAAAGGATTTGCAGCAACTTTAGGTTACAGACTGAAATAATTAGTGCTGCTCTATGATTCACTGCAATAGCAAGTCCATATCAGAAAACACAGAGGGGTTTAAGTTCATATATTCAATAGGTAAAGACTATGTTAGTATTTCAACATTGGCAGAGAATCTGACTGATCGATAATTACTGCAGCACAGAGGAAGAAGGATGAAAGGCAGGGATAGAAGTAGATGAAAAACTGACAGATACTTTTTCTACACAAAAATCAAAAGCAAAAATGTAAACCTTAAGCCATTATATTTTGCATGATAAAGAAAGGATTTCAACTTTAATTTCATTCTTTTCTTTCCAAGTTTGCATGTGTTACTGTAATATTCCCATTTTCAGTATTTTCTTAAGTTAAAAATTTCAGAAAGGCCTAAAGGCAATTGAGATAAAGGTTAATTGGATTTAGGTGGCTAGGCACTTTGAAAATCCCATTAGATTCCTCTCTGCAATCTTTAACAGCCCTTGAAAAATAGTTTCTTCTAAAGTGAATTGATAGGAAGTTAAGGAAATGTAGAGCCGAGATGGATCTCATAGGCCTCCTGGCTGCAAACTCATGTTTTTGCTCTCTGGTGGCCAAATTCCCAATGATATCTTGTGCTGGTTTTGGCTAGGGTTTCTTTTCAGTAGCTAGTACAGGGCTATGTTTTGGATTTGTGCTGAAAATAGTGTTAATAATACAGACATGTTTTTGTTATTGCTAGCAGTGCTAAAACAGAGTCAAGGCCTTCACTGTTTCTCACATTACCCACCAGCGAGTAGGCTGGGGGTGCACAACACACTGGGAGGGGACACAACTGAAACAGCTGACCCCAACTGACCAAAGGCATATCCCATACCATATGATGTCATGCTCAGCATATAAAGTTGAGGGAAGAAGAAGGAAGGGGAGTTACGGTGTTTGCCTTCCCAAGTCACCATTATGTGTGATGGAGCCCTGTTGTCCTGGAGGTGGCTGAACACCTGCCTGCCAATGGGAAGCACTGAATGAATTCCTTGGTTTGCTTTGCTTGCATGAGTGGCTTTTGCTTTACCTATTGAACTGTTTTTTCCCCAACCCATGAGTTTTCTCACTTTTACCCTTCTGATTCTCTCCCCTATCCCACTGGAGAGGAATGAGTGGCTGTGTGGGGCTTAGTCGCCTGTAAACCACAACATATATAAAATGAATAAAAGGTCCAGAAAATTAAGTGGTAAGGCAATGCATAATACTCATTACTTTGGCAGTCCATAGATAACGTGTGTCTAATAACTTTATATCTCTAGGGAGTACAATGGATTATACTAGGAAAAGAAATTCAATCAAAGGCATTAAGTGACAAAGCAGGCAGGTTCTCCATCCAGTTTTGCATGTATTCAGCCTCTCAACTTCTTGTGTCTAGATTCAGACTCAGTATTATTTATATTCCTTAAGCTATAGGACTAGAACCTGTTAATGGCAGGAGCTTATAGGCCCTCCCCGACTGAGTCCCTTACCATCCCATTCTCCTTATTTTGCATTCCTTGCCCAGCTTTTCAACTTTACGTGCTTTTCAACTGTTTTTCAGGTTTTTGCAGCCTGCTTTCCCCCTTCCTACCTCACCATATATCAAACATTTAAAGAGAAACTTAATCTTAAAGACATGAATAGCTCCACCTTAATAAAATATTTTCTTTTCAGGAACAAATCGTCTGCTCAACTAGGCCATATATAGTGCTGTATAAAAAGCAGCAGTTTGTTTTTGCAAGATGGATCATACTGTGGTTTTCAACTACATTTACTGAGTCATTTTCATTGACTTCTGTAGAGTAGCACCGATTTATGTCAACTGAGAATTTGACCCATAATCTGTCTTCATTTCTACTCTGGTTATCTATCTTCTTAATATTAGTTTTTCTTAGGCATTGATGTGGAAATGTGGATGGACAGATAATGTAAATCATAATGTATCTGTGAAAACTAAGTGGTGGAGCTGCTCAGTTATTGGCTGTAAAAGAGCTAATCTTGCAACAAACTGTACTGAAAAGCAAGGTAAGAGAAGACTTTCACAAAATAATTATGTTTATACAATATCCACTTTTCATGGAAAAGATTGTAGTGAAATAATTTTGGGGTAGACTGAAAAGGTTATCATATTTATAGATTATCAAATCACAAATCTTCTGTGGATAACTTACAACTTTATTTTGCACTTTGTACATTGATATTAAATGTAGAAAAAAAAAAAAGACAACACAAAATGAATTAGCTTTCCAAAGAATTCTTTGAAGTTTGTTTTTTTTTTAAACAACAGAGATGTCAATATAATACTGAGTAATCTTGAAGTTGGTACATTTGTTATTGCATGTAGGTAATTATGAATAGAAAAGTATGTTATCTGGATGATGAAGTTTATATGTCTTTTGGTATTGATGTGCTTTGGCAAATCTGTTTTGCTAACTAGCATGAATTTTTAAACTCTTTTTCATTAGCATAGCATTTGATCACTCTTGTGTTTAATATTATGCTACTAAGTATATCTACTTTACAATGTGTGTATTTTTCAATATTTATGTGCATATATATGTATGCATACATATGCACTTGCATGCAAATACATGCATTGTTGTATTCATGTGTATGTATATATATACATACACATGAATACAACAATGCATGTATTTGCATGCAAGTGCATATGTATGCATACATATGCACTTGCATGCAAATACATGCATTGTTGTATTCATGTGTATGTATATATATACATACACATGAATACAACAATGCATGTATTTGCATGCAAGTGCATATGTATGCATACATATGCACTTGCATGCAAATACATGCATTGTTGTATTCATGTGTATGTGTATATATACATAGAGCTACAGAAGCTTCTCTCAAACCTAAAGGAATTGGTGATACAGAACAAATAAGAATGGCCAAAGTACAGCATAAGTTCATGAGAGGTAACAGACAAAAGATATTGTGTTGTTTAATGATCCTCCCCTCTTCTTCCACCCTTCCCTTCCCTTCCCTT
>VZZY01007638.1:718366-728749 GCA_013400335.1 Eurystomus gularis | reverse complement strand
CGAAGGCGCCGCAGAGACACCGGTTCGAGACCCGGGCGGTGCCGTTCCCCCGGGGACCGGCGGCCCCCAGGCCACAACCGGGGGGCTTCGCTACAGCTCCCAGCCCTCCACCGCCAGCCAGGAGGCCACGGAACCAATCGCGGGCTGCTCTGGGGTGAAAGGCACCTTCAAAGGTCTAAATATCTAGCCTGAAGCTCATCACAAAGCATCTCTTCCGCATCATCTCTATGTTTAATTCCCAACGCCTCTCCCTTCCCAGCCATGATTTGGAAATGAAACCTGCCACGTACACGTAGCGTAACCGTGACCCTCCCGCCCGCGCCCCCCTCTCACCCAGGGAACGGCTGCAGCAGCATCGCTGTCACGTTACAGGGGTTAAACACGGCAACAGGACAGGGGGTTTTTGGTATCGCTGGAACAGAACGTGGGCAACACTAAGAACAAGTAACAGAGGGCCGGGCGCGGGGCCAGGAGGAGGCGGCCGTGGCCTTCCCCCGGGCAGAGGCTCAAAGCTGTAGTGCAGTGGAAAGTCTTAGTAGTAAAGTCTTGAAAGGAAGAGACAGAAAAAAAGAGGTGGAAGGGAAGGCCCCAGGAGGGACCCTGAGGTGATGGCAATACACTAATTGCGCTCTTCATTAAGGTGGCAAGTTGCTCTGGAGCTCCATCCACTACCTTGCAAAGCGTTTCTCTTGCCAGCCCTTGTGGGTCAAGGATGAAATCCCAATTCTCAGTCCAGAGTGTCTTCCAGCTCCTCCTTCTGCTTCTTCCTCTCTGCAAGCCACTGCTGGATCCTCTCTTTGAGCTCCGTGTTTGGTCTGATCTGGTCCATTGTGAGGGGGCTCCGGTTGAAAGGATCTGTCTGGTCACTGAAAGACAAAAGCATCAAGGTTTATGTGGACAGTCCCAGCACTAGAATGACAAAAAGAGGCAGACAGGACAGAAGGAATCACTGCTCCCCAGAAATCCTTAAGACAGGAGGCCCATGCTGTGTACCTGAGGAGGTGCCGGGCTATCGTTGACCGGTCCACGGTGACACGGGAGGAGGGCAGGATCACAGGGTCTGACATCAGGGTGCTCATGATCGGATCCAGGAACTCATCGCAGGCATCCGCGTACGTCTCCTCCTCCTGCTGCTGGCGGTCTGCAAGAGACTGGCCCCCAGCGCTGCTTTTAGGGACTCGCTCTCCCCGTTCCTTAAACCCAGGTCTGCTCCCAAATGTAGCTAAAGCAGTGACAGGTCCCCAGGGGCTGGGAGCCCTCCCAGCTGCCTGGCCTGAGCCTCAGCGCACACCCTGCTCCCAGAGATCCAGCTCCACAGCGTGGGCACGGTGACACACAGATGGAGAAGGACATCAGGAGCCAGCTCTACCTTTTCCTCGTGTGCTTAAATTCTCGCAGTTCTCACCTTGATCCTCTCAGCCAGGTTACTGAAGGACACAATCATGTTGCCGGGCTTGTTGATCTTCTTCAGAACTCGGACGGTCTGGGCAAAGAGCGTCGGAGAGTAGGAGCGGCCGTCCTTGGGCACTGTAGCGCAGAAATTCTCTTCATCCCTGGACCACCGGTAAGAAGAGAGCAAAGGTTCAAGAATCCACATTTATGGGGCTGCAAAACACGGTCCTCACAACAGCTCTTACTGCAGCAAAGAGCTCAAAGCAAGAGAAAAGCTAGACAGTAACTGTTTCTCCTGACAAAAGAGCACAGTGCACACTTCAAAAGGCCCACTGTGGAAAGCACACACCGAGAGATTGATAGTGCAGTTCCCAGAGGGGAAGCTCCTGCTCTGTGACAGAGGGGTCCATGGGGCTCTGCTCGTCAGGATGGCTCCCAGATGGCTCCCGCAACCCCAGATGCCAGCTCTCCCTTGTCACCTACCCAAGGTTCAGGTAGATGGTGCAGATGTCAGACACAAGCTGCTGTGGCTTGAAGTCGAACTCACTGAAGTCCTTGACTTTCAGAGCTCCCATTTTAGGCCCAACCAGGTGTTGCAGGAAGTAGTTGAGCATGGAGATGATGCGCTCGGCCAGGAAGGGGTGCACAAACAGAGACTTTATTTCTGGAAGAGAAGCCAGTGGTTCCCTGAGCCCCACAGTGACCCTGCCCCAGTCCCTCAGCCCGACACCCACTCACAGGGTCCCGGTGGGCAGAGGGACTGCTCTTCCTACCTGAGGTCAGGAAGGCCAGAGTGCCGATGGTTTCATTAGACATGATGTTGTGGAAGCGTGCCAGCTGCCCAAACATCTGCAGGCTTGACTCCTTCTCACGGCGAGCCTCCTGTGACAGCCCATCCCACTCGCCACGGTCCTTCTCGATCTGCTGGACTTTAATCTTGCTGAGGTACTGCAACGACATGGCAGGGAGGTGCTGGGAGAACAGGCCAGGCCTGTTCCACACCGTGCTGGGCTGAGAAGGGATGATTCGGGATGCGAAAGGTACCATGGTGTGCTTGGAAGGACCTCTCGCAACCACACGTTTTGCAAAACACAGAACATGCATTTGGATGGGAAACTGTAGAAAGTCTGTAAGGGTTCACAACCAGAGGGGCAATACCCACGTCACCCGTCCTATCTCTGCCTGACAACCGGTTCTGTGGCAGGTAAAAGCTCCCCAAAAGAGCCCTTTCTAGCAGCTCTGAAAGGCGTGGGGAGACAGCCACCATGCACCGGGACACGAGTTCACCCGGTACCACCTTGTCAACCCAGGGGAAACAAAAGGCCTTTGTTTGGACCAAGTGCCTGTGTAAAGTTTCTGAGGGTTTAATAATTCCAACCCACAGAGGTTGTTCGGAGCCCGCCTGTGTCCAGGTGAGCAGCGGGCAGAGCTCCTCACCGCTGCCCCAGCACGCTGCTCCATGCCAGGTCAGCAAACAGCCCCCCTGCTCCTCCTGGCTCCAGCTCTGACCCTACCTGTATGGCTTCATCCAACAGGAAAATGGCATCGTTCATCAGCAAATTGAGGAAGCGGAGGAAGAGCGGGGGGTTCATCGCCTCCAGGTTCTCGGAGGCGTAATCAGCCAGTGCCTGCCAGAGATGAGTGAACAGTGAGTGCCGCGGCACTGGCCTGGTGGCAGGACATGGATCTGCACACTCCACACCAAGCCGAACACGCACACGCTGCCTCACCTTTATGCTCTGCCGGTACGAGTCTGTGCCCCACATGTACCTCAGGATGGGATACATGGGGCGGCGGTAGTTGAACTTCTGCTCAAACTGGTGTGGATCACCTAGACGAGAGCACAAGTCAGAGCATGTCCAGAAGGCAGTGGGCACAGGCAGGGGCTGCTTCCACCTTTCATCTGTGTAAAGTAACAACCCTGCTCCCACAACGGTCAGTGAAACCTGTCACCGATCCAGAACAGCACAACCGATCCATGTTAGAAGGTGCAGCTGAGCTGAGAAACTCAGGCTCTGGAGGCTTTACTTTCTAGATCCACAGTTCTGCACATGCCAGACACTTTGCTGGAATGCCGCCTGCCCCACACGGCCGAGCAGCTTCACAAAGCACAAACAGCTCCGTCTGTTTTCAAACCCTAGAGACATTCCCCCCCGACAGGTGTTACAGAAAGAAGGCTGCTCTTCCCTTTCTGCGCTTACCGGTGAACTCGATATCCACAAAGACTTTGATCAGCGCCTCGGCGAGGTGGGCAGCGTTTTGGTAGGAGCAGAACACGCGCTTGCGATGAAACACGCTCGAGACAAGCGGGTTCTGGGCCTGGTCTAAGTGAGGCATCACAGCTTCCAACACCTCGGCCAGCTTGGCTCGCAGGTGAGGGTTCTTCATCCTGCAAGAAGAAACAACAAATCAAATCCAGGATGGTGTGAGGGCCAGAGTGCAGGACTGAGGTGCTCGACAAACACACCGGGAGCTGCGCCCACCCCTGCAGAAGCGCCCGCTTGAGCCTGCTGTCCAGCGCAGACCGTGGAGCTGAGGGTGTAACTCCTCTGTGGCACGTGTGGGGCAGCAGCCAAACCACTGCCCCAGGCCTGGCTGAGGGGTGCTGCCAGGGAGAACTGCAGCCTCCATCTCCTGGGGACAGCAGGAGCCACCCACTATGTGAAATCTCCATCTGCTCCTGCCGCTGCGCCTTCACTGTATTTACACATGCGAGTACAAACAAAGGAATGGCAGAAACGTAGCGTGTGTGGTGATGTCCCACCAGGAGGATCGATAAAACTACTCAGTTGTGTTCAGTGCTCAGTTATCACAGACGGCTTCATAGACACCACAAACAGATCGATCCCCACAGCTTCCTGTGACAAGTCCTGAAATGGCTCCTGAATAATGCAGCCAAACAAGCGTTTAGACCCCTAATTCCCCACGTCCTTCAGGAAGGGCCATGCTTGTTGGGCCTCCTGCAGACAGGAGCTTGCTCTTCCAAAGAGATCAACCCACTTGTGGTGATTAAACCAAACCTCAAGGCATCTCTGACCACTCCTACTTGCATGTTCCCCTCTGGGTGCTCTGCAGGTAATACCCGGCGCTGTACATACCTGTCCACATCACCCATGAACACAGTAACAAAGTGAAGGATGTGCTCCAGAGAATCGGCTGAACTCTCCAAGATATCATCAGCAAAACGCCGCAGGAAAATGAAGAAGTCACCCAAATTATCAGCAAAGAATTCTGCAAACAGAGACAGTGTGTGAGTTCTTCCTCAGGCAGCTCCTTCTGCCCTTTTCCAGCCTCCCACCTACTCTCCCCTCATTGCCCCAGTGCTGATGAACGTTCTGGGAACTAACGAGCTGTATCAGAACATCAAAGTCATGAAGGATGCCCAGCCTGACCAAAGAAGCAGTGCCCAGGGTGCACACAGTTACACCAGAAAACCCCAGGGGAAGAGAACAGCTGGACAACTGAAACCACTGCCCAGAGGTCCCAGCTTTCTCTGGAGCTTCTGACCTCGTTGCCGACAGCCTGGAGTTGTGGCTGTCCTTCCCTACACCTCCTGATGCACTGGAACCCGTCTTTTCCAAGGTAGGAAAAGGCCTCACCTGGCACGTAGGCCAAGGCGCTGCGCTCCACCTCGGGCAGCGGGAAGCTGAGCTGGAGCGGCTCTGTCCCGCAGTTCCCAAGGGCCAGCTGCACCAGCAGCACCGCCATGGACACCTGCAGGTTCAGGCAATTCTGCAGCATCTGCGGCTCTGTCATCGCCGTCTTGGTGGACAGATAGATGGTCATCAGGCGCTCGAACTGCTCCCTGAGGCCGTCGGCAGCGGGGCTGGAGCTCTGCTGAGCTTCTCGCCATGCCACTTGCAGGCGGTGAAGGCTTTGGTTTATTTTTACCATCTGGTCATGCAACCTGCCCGGAAAATATGAGAGGAAGGGGATAATGGAATCACACATCCTTTTGGTTGGAAGAGACCTTCAAGATCATCAACTCCAACTGTCAACCATGATGATGGGACGAGAAGAGACACACGGGCTGCCTAAGCAATGTGTAACCAGCACACGCTGTTATCCTGCTTATGAGGACAAAAGTCCTGCACATTCCAGTTCAATCCATTACATGGATAATGTCTCGGGTGCCAGCACAGGAAGCCTTTAGAGCAGCACAAGCCAGGACTCGGGAGGACCCCAGACCCGGCTGAGGAACCACAGAGCAGCCTGGAAAACTGAAGACAGCTGCAAAGGCTCGGCAGGGGCGTGGACAGGGAGCCCGAGTAGCTGCCAGCCCCTCTGGTCGCCGAGGCCGGGGATGCGGCAAGCCCCAGCAACACCCATGAGGTGACATTTCCAGTTTCCCAGCAACGAGCCACTTGCATAACTTTTCATCAGTTTCTATATTTAGCGAATAAACCAGAAGGGGATGGTGTTTGGATCAGTGGTGACCTCACAGTCTCCAGGCAACGATTTGCAGAGAGAAGCTGAGAAAAATAGTGTTCTGGTGTCCAGAAAACCTGTTCGTGGAAAGGCAGGGTGACCTCGCCTTTCTGCCTCACACGCCACCACTTAACCGGGGCAGTTGGCAGAGCTCGCAGCGGGCAGGGGCTCTGCACAGAGACGCTTCCCAACAGACGTGAGACACCAGCATTCCCCCAGAAGACAGAGAACCGAGCGACTCTCAGACACCCAGCGCTCGGCTGCTTTGGGTCCATAAATAACCCAAAACTCCTAAGACTGTTGGGGTTGACTGTGAGCAACAGTGAACAAAGTTTCTTTCTAAAATCAGCCAGCCTGAGGCTCAAAAGTCAGTGAAAACACGTGGTGAAAAGAACTGAGTAGCTCAAGCGGCCCAGTCTCTGCTCTGAGGATTTACTACAAGTTTACAGGTACGCAGGCAGAGAACAGTGCTGAGAGTGTTACCTGTGGAACCCCAAGTGCAGGGTGTACTGTGTAAGGACCAGGTTCTCCGTCACCAGGTTGTAGCTGTTTGCAAACTCCGGCTCTTGCTCACTCATGGCGGGGATCAAGCACGTCTCCTTCTCCAAACCTGGAATGAAAAGCATCTCTGCATCAAGTCCTGCCCCACAGCGTGGCAAGGAGGGGGCTCAAGTGAAGAGGGGCTCAGGGGGCCCCTGCTGAAGACAAAGCAACTGGTGGCAGCTTCATGGACTCCGCTCTCCCCTTGCTCCTCTGACACCTTTAACTCTGCTGGGAGAGATGAGGACCTGAAGAGATCCCCAAGGAGTGGGCGAACCTTTCATGTGTACATTCTTGCTCCTCCTCTCCTCCTCGTTCAGCTCCTTGAGGGCACAGTAGGTGGGGTTGAAGGTGAGCAGCCGCGGAGAGTTTGGTTTGCAGAAGGGCTGGCACAGCTTGAGAAGAGCAGCTCCCAGGTTGAGGAAGAAGGCATCTGAGGCATACATCTGGAAGAAGATCTCCGGCATCTGGTTGGCCCAGATCTTGGTGCGGCCTGCGTTGGCATGGAGGCAGTTTCCCAGCCAGGAGAGGATCCTGTGCTTTGTCTCTGGAGACAACTGCAGCAGGTTCTTCAGCATTTGGTAGATCTTCTCATGGAACTGGGCCATGAACTGTTACAGGGAACAGAACATGGTTGAGAGGCTATTTTGCCTCTCCAACCATTAACACTCTTGGAGCGATCCTGGTTCCAGGCTGCATCCTGCACCTCAAGGGCCGGGGTTTTGGAGTACATCACAGCTGGGACACATCTATCAATCACCCATCAGGCACATGCATTACAGGGCTAGCAGCAAGGAATAATTAGGGACAAACTCAAAAGCAACTTGTTTTCCTAGGGAGTAAAACCCAAAATATTTACTAATTTTTAGCAGCAACAACAACCCTGAAAGCACAGGACAGGGAAAGCCCCTCTCTGTGACCACCTCTATACCCGAGATCACTCCTGTATCTGTATCCTGATACTTCCCTCGTTCTGAAACGTTCCTGAAGATCCTCCTAGCACCGCTCCCCTGTTTGCTATCATAATGAGAGAGAATGTTGCCTGCTGCTTTCTGTGCTAGGGAGTCAATTAGTGTTTTAATTAAAGGACAGGTACTGAGATCTGTTTCCCAGTGATTACCACCCCTAGGGTGGATGACCTTGCAGCACCTCAAAAGTTATGGTGCTGGTATCTTCTCCACAAGTACCACCCCACCCTCTTCCCAAAGCTCAGAACACCACTTTGATCAAACACGACTAAGACTTGGGTTACAACAACCCCAGGAAGCAGGAGAAGCCATTTGTGTGTTACCAGATGCAGGGGGGAAGCAGAACCACCCCACCACAGCCCACCTGGTGGATGTTGGATTCCTGCACTTTGATCTCCTGTGGGCTGGACCGGGATGGGTTCAGGAAATAGCCGTGGCTCTCCACCAGGCCAGGGGTCTTCAACAAACAGGAGATGTTTAAAACAGTGCCCAGCAAAGTCTTCTGGTACATCTGCCCGTTGCTGGGATCCTTGGGCTGGATGTAGCCTGCAAAAACCTGGGGAACATAGTAGGACACACTGACTGTTGTGAAAACCAAAACCACTCTTACGGGATCAGGACAGGCTGTCAGAAAGGAGGAAAGGGGTAAGCACACACAAACAAGGTGTTGTTACACTGCACTGTCAGTTCAGCAGAATAGGTCCTATAAACACAGCCCCACAAACAGAACCCACAGGGAGCTCTGGGTCCAGCTGAGGAACCCACCTTGGCGATGTCCTTCTGCTTAGTGAAGTAGAGGAGCACGTCGAGGTATGTGTACAGCAGGATCTGGCAGAGGTCCAGGTCCTTGATTCTGCCCAGGAGTATGTCAAACACAGGAACCATGACCTCCCCAAAGGTCCGCACCTCCTCGTCCATTGTCAAGGCTTCTATCACCTCCTCAAGGAACTCCGTCACATCCTCAAAGTCTGATGAGGAAACAAGGCTGTTACTGCAATACTCCAACAGCCAAAGCTCAGTGCCTGTTACCACGCTGTGACCTAAGTGCAGCCCGCGCTTCTAGCAACGCGAGGAGCCAGAGCCTTGCCTGACCCCATGACGCTCTTCCCACAAGCTCGATGTGCGGGGCAGCGGCTGGACTTACGTGCCCCTCGCAGTGCCTCCAGCATCAGGTCCACCAGCTGCTCGTACACGTTCTGGTTGACGTAGATCTCTGGGGTGAGGAGGACAGTGCGAGTGTTGGACACGGTCAGGTTCCGACAGCGCACAGCAAAGGGCAGCAGGTTCTCCGGAACCTTGGTTATCTGTGCAAGGAGAACGAGGAGAGTTGAGGCCCTGGCACCTGCCTGTAGCCAGTAAAACCCCACCTAGGTCACCACCTCAGAGCTGCCCCCTCCCTCCGGAGCCCCTGCCCACCTCCTCTCTCGCCCGCTGGAAGCAGGCATAGAGGTAGCGCAGGATCTGCCTCTCCCCGGCATCACGGTCGGCTGAGAGGTTCTGTGTGCTGGCTGAGGTCATGTGGATCAGGTGGCTGCCAGGTTCCTGCAGCAGCAGCCGGGTGAACAGGGCCTGGCACCAGCAAAGAGGGATGGAACATGAAACAACCCAGCTCAGGACAATCCCACCCAGAAAAAACACCCCACATCACCCCACACTGAATTATTTCTGCCTGGAAGAGCTCCGTCCCTCATTAAATAACACCAAGAGCCTGCAGACTCGTTCCTCTACCAAACAACGTCGTCTTTAAGAGCAACGGCAATCCTAATAGAAGTTTATTTTTGCTAGAAAACCTGCCAAAACGTTCCCATTGTGTCTGCAGGCGAAGCTGAGTGTGTGCCTAACACTGATCAAGGTGTTGTTCAGCAGCCCAAGAGACTGCACTGCAACGTTTCCCTCCCACACCACACACCAGTGTTGCCTCCCTCCCTATCCCAGCCAGGTTTGTTCCCCTCCCTGTCCCCAGCCGATCTGCCCCGCATCAAACTCTGCAGCCTCCCAGAAGAGGGGCTCCAAGCCACAAATCCTAAATCTTTCTCAGTGTTGCACCCAAAAAACCCCACAGCCATTTCCAGCAGAGCTGCACCCAGCAGCTGCAGGCTTGGGCACACAGGCTGCATTCAGGACACGTTATCACCCCTGCCCTGTGAGGACATTATGCCCTCGTTATGTGACTCAGTTCCCGTTGCCAAAGCAAATGGAACACCCGTGGCCAGTGGCCCCACCTGCTCGACATTGTCCATGTCCAGCCAGTCCTGGTCATCCAGGTCTGCGGCCATTTCCTCCAGATAGACACAGCGCGCTGGGATCCCGTTCCCGCTTTTCATGCTGGGGTCACCTGGGAAAAGTGCAGAGTGACCCCTTCCACCCAAACTGACGGAGAGCACGCCAGCAGGCCGCGGAACCTGCAGGCAGGGCCCTGCCCGTGCCTGTCATGAGCCGCTGCGCAAAGGCACCTTCCCCCTCCCAGTGTCCCCCTCCAGGCTGCGAGGGATCTGGCAAGCTCTGCCCAGCACAACGGGGCTCTCCAGCCTGTAACGCCCCCAGGGCAGGACCCCTGGGACAATAAAGAGGGTTCCCAGCGCTCACTGTTGTCGAGGGTGATGAGGAAGATCCTCTGGATCATGTGGTTGATGTTGAGCTGCTCGCAGAGCTCCCGCTGCGAGCGGAACGAGCGGCTGATCTCCGCCACCGAGTAGTCGCAGTCGTCCAGGCTCTCCGAGACGCTGTTGTCGGAGTCATCCTGGCTGACCGACGTCTCATCACCTGCAAACCAGGAGCGGCTCAGCGTCCCGGCGGGGGAAGCTCCTCCGGTCCCGGCGGGGGAAGCGACGCTGCCGCCCGCACCCCCCCCGCACCTCTGAGCTGCCGCAGCTGCTGCTGCTTCTGGACGGCGGCGAAGTGCTTGGCGTCGGCGATGGAGCCGAAGAGGGCGGCGAAGGGGTTGCTGGAGATGCTGTTGTTGTTCTCCTGGTCGGTCATCGCCCCTCAGGGCCGCGCCATGCGGAGGGGGCGGGCAGGGCTGCGGGGGGAGAGCCGCCGCCAGCGCCCGGGCCCC
>VZZY01007638.1:685763-718235 GCA_013400335.1 Eurystomus gularis | reverse complement strand
GGACACCGGGACAGGCGGACGCCGGGACAGATGGACACCGGGACAGGCGGACACGGGGACTCCGCGAGCGGCTGCCCAAGAACGGGCCTTGGGCTGGCTGCGAGCTCGCGCTAGACGCGCGGAATAGATTCAAATGACACTGTAATCGGGCAATTAATATGCAAATTATCACGTGTCTCATTTGCATGCATAAACACTGCTTTGCAGTTGCATTAAAAAAAGAAAAATTTTTTAAAAAACCACAAACCGCGTTGGGTTTGGTGTTTTTTGGTTTTTTTTTTGTTTTTTTTTCTTTTCTTTTTAAGGGTTGTGGGTTTGTTTGGTGGTGTTTGGTTTTGTTTTTTGTTTTTTAAATGCTGTGTCTTGGGTACCTGCTGCGTGTATTTCTCTATACGTGAGACCGCGGCGCCGGGGGTTTGTGTGTGCACGGCCCCGTGGGGGGGCAGATGAGCGGAACGACACCCACGGTGACCTCCTGTCCCGAGCTACCGGTGCTTCAAAGACCAAGGAGCGAAGGTGGCATGGGAGGGCCCCAGAAGGGTCTCATCTGCCCTGGGCCTGTGCCGCAGCCCAGCCCGTGCCCGCTGCACTGTGTGGCGGTGCCCAAAGGGTCCCATTCTGTGCACTGCTGAGGCCACTGGCTCCAGCTGCGGTCTGTGCTGGAGCCGAGCCCGCCCCAGCCAGCCCAGTCCTGGCAGCTGGGGCTGGTGGAGGCATGAGCTGGCCATGGGCTGCCCCAGACACCCCAGTACCACCAGCACCAATCCCTGGGTGTGGTCCTGGAGCCACATATGGAGCTAGGGGGGAAGGGGGTGTTTGGGGGCTACCCATGTCTGGGTCTGTAGGGGGTCCTGGGGCACTTATGGGGCTGGGAGCTAGTTTGGGGGTGCCAAGGACAACGTCTGGGGCCATTGTGGGGGTCCTGGAGCCTTGTGCAGGATCACAGCCCCGGGGCTGGGGGTCTGGCGGGTCTCTGGGGTCCCACGGCAGCCAGAGGCGATGCTCTGGTAGTGGGGGTGAAGGAGCGGGTGCAGGAGTGTGCCTCCCTCCCCCCCGCCTGGGCTCTCATTCCCCCCAGCTCATGTTCCAGGGACTGAGTAACCCCCGTGACATGTCAGCTAACAACACACACTCAGCGGAGCCATTTCTGTGGCTTTTTCATCAAGAAACTTTAATCCCCCATAGTTCGGGTCTCATGTCCCTGGTTGCAAAGAAACAACCTTGCAAAAGTAACTGGAGGCGGCTCCTGCCAGGGCGGGGGCAAGGGCGGGGGGCAGGAGGGCTCAGCCCCGCCGAGGGAGGGTGGGCTATGGCACTGTCGGTGCGGGACCCTCCGCCAGGCACCCACCGGGCACATGGAGGGCACGGCCGGGCGTCTCATCCCAGGGCTCCCTGGTTGCAGCTCAGGTCCTGGCCCCTCGCTCCAGCCACTCATCCCGGCCACCCTCGACGGCACTGCTGGGGATGCTGAGCCCAGGAAAGGCCTCCAGGCCGGGTCCAGTGCCCGGCTGGGCGCAGGGCTGCAGGAGGTGGTCCCAGTAGAGGCTGAGTGTGGAGTGCTCCTGCTGCTCCAGCTCCCGCAGCTCCTGCAGCTCCTTGGCGCTGGCTGCTGGGGTCTGCACCTCGAAGGTCATCTCGAAGCGGCTGTAGTCCACCCGGAAGGCGCCTTTCTCCAGGGACATGCAGGGCTCAAAGCGGTATCCCCAGAGGATCTCGTCTTCCGTGTATGAGGTGCGGGCTTGGCACGTCATTCCTGCGGTGAGACAACAGCTGAGCCGGTGCTGGTGGGCAGAGCACCGGGGCACCCGCTGCCTAACAAGGGGCTTCCAGCCCCAGATCAACCCTTGCCAAGAGGGAGCTGGTTTTGGCCCCAGGAATCTTTTGCCAGGATGCCAGCCCCAAGCCTGGCTTCACCCAGCATGTCCAGGACCCCAGGGGAGCCACCCGTCCCCATCCCACCCCCTCTTGCCCACTTGCCTGTGGCTTCCACGATGCCCTCGAGGATGATGATGATTTCAAACTGCTCCCGGCGCAGCGACTCAGCTGACATGTCCCAGAAGGGGCTGCGGCAGTCGATGATGTGGCAGATGATCTGAGGCTCCACCAGGAACAGGCGGTCCTCCCCCGTGTCATAGCCCAGGTTCAGCTCCGACTGCTCCAGGGGGATGAACTCCCCTTCGGCTGTCTGCCTGGACTTGATCAGCTTGGCTCGGATCTTGGCATCCACCATGTGGCTCTCTCGCAGGTCCCCCACACGAAACATCAGGCAGAGCTTCTCATCCCGGCGGGAGATGACACAGTTCTTACTGAAGATGAGGGTCTGGGCACGCTTCTTGGGCCGGGAGATCTTGACGAACATGCAGCCCACCATCAGGGCATCAATCATGGAGCCAACGATGGACTGTGCCATCAGCAGGATGACGCCCTCGGCACAGTTGGCTGTCACCATCCGGGAGCCGTAGCCGATGGTCCGCTGGCTTTCCACCGAGAAGAGCAAGGCAGAGATGAAGCCATCCACGTTCTCGATGCATGCCTGCCACTTGGGATCGCCCTGATGCCAGACGTCACCCCGCACCCAGGCATCAAAGAGGTAGATGGTGCCGAAGACCACCCAGGTGATGATGTAGCACATCATGAAGACGAAGAGGAACCAGCGGTACTTGAGGTCCACAATGGTGGTGAAAATGTCTGAGAGGAACCGCTTCTTGTCCTGGATGTTGCCCAGGTTCACCTGGCACTTGCCCACCTTTGTCACGTAGCGCTGCCGCTGCCGCTTGCCAGCCTGGACCATGGGGCTGTCCTCCTCCAGCAGCTTGCGGCACCGGCCCGGCAGCCCCTCCGGTGCGGGCACGGCGGCGGCAGCGCTGCTGCGGGCNGGATGTTGGGCACGCTCAGAGCGTGCAGAGGGTACCACTGGGCGCCTGTCTCCCGCAGGGCAGCCGGTGGACACCGGGGCAGATCGCTGGGACGGTGCTGGGCAGCCACGCTGCCACGGCTCAGCAGCAGAGACGGCTCGCTGGGGATGATGATGCTGTGGCAGGGCAGGGATGGGTAGTTTGGCATCTGGGTGCTTCTCTTGGCAGCAGCGCTGCTGGCTTGCTGCCAGCTATCCTCTGCCAGAGCCCCGGGGGTGACTGGAAGTTCAGGCTGGGGGGCAGAAAGGAGCCCATCGGTGAGAAATCACCTCCAACACCCACACCCGCCCGGCGGCATCCAGCCCAGCAGACGCCCAAGAGCCCCAGTGCAAGCCATACCTCCTGGGGGAAGGTGCCATACTGGCTGGTGTCGGTGGGCGGCCGGGGCAGGTATGCCAGCATGTGCTTGGCAGTGGGGGTCTGTGCCTGGGGGATGGAGTTGCTGCGGCCGCGGGGCTCCTCGGACACCAGCCAGCTGCTGCCGCTGCCACCGACGACGCTGTTGTGGGCGCAGGGGAGCACCATGGCAGTGCCGGGGCTGGGGCTCAGCCCCGGGCTGGGAGCAGGGTCCTACTGCAGGGGACACAAAAGAAGGGGTTATTTTGTACATGGAAAGGGGCACGGGGCTCTGACCCCTCTCCACATCTCCATGGGCCAGGGTCTGGTAGAGCTGCCCTTGCCCGGCAGTGGACGTGTCTGTCATGGAGCTGTGCCGGGGCGGATATGGGCTGGCACCAGATGGCTAAGCCCATTAGGAGCCATAATTGCATTGCAGAGGCCGGGAAGGAGGCGTCCGCCTCCATCGGAAGCAGCCCCGGCAGCGGCAGGCTCCGGCGAGGGCCGGCGGCCGTGCTCTGCACTTGTCTTGGGCTGTGGCCACAACTGCCAGAGCTCTCACAAACTTCGATCACAAACAGGCAGCCCCCAAGCATGGCAGGAAGGACAACCCATGATGGAGGTGTGGACCCCATTGCTGGGCTCCTTGGGATGGGCCAAGTCCAGGCCGGGTCCCCGCGGGAAGATGTGGTGGGAAGTCATGTTCCTGGAAATGCCGCCTGGAGAACAGCCACCCACCGGGCCGGGGATGAGGAGCGTGGGCGCTCTGCCTCCTCCAAGCAGCCCCCGCTGGTGCCCCAGGGCAGGACCACTCCCACTCCCACAGCATCTCCTGCCGCTGCTCCGGGGTGGGAGCAGAGGTCCTCAGGGCCAACCTCCCGGCCCCCAGCCCTGTGCAGACCCCGAGCGAGAGGGCACCCACCTCATGTCCAGGCAGAGCGGCTGCTGGGCCAGCGGACGTCGTTCTCGGCTCGTGGCTCCTGCTCCACCCCGGCCGCCACCGGGCATCTTCCCACCGGTTGGGGATGGGAATCCTCCGCCGGGCTGAGTCGCCGCAGCCGGTGGGAGGGAAGGACGAGGAGCTCGGCTGCGGCCACCAATCCTGCTCCAGCGGCAGAAGGTCGCCCGTTAATCTGTCTCAATGACAGACACAATTACCTCGAGATGATTTAATCGGAAGGAGCGGGTGCCCCCGATGCCCGGGGGAAGGAGCAGGAGGGGTTTCCCAGCGGGTTTCCCAGTGGATTTCCCAGCTCTCACCCTCAGGATGATACTCCCTCTCTGCTTCTGGGGACAGCACCATCAAGAAGGGCTGGGAAACATCCTCTCTTTCCCACCTGGTCTGTGCTCCTCGTGATCCGTGCTCCCTCGCCCCTCCATTTGAGATTCCCCCCTGCAAATGTGCCCCTGATGCTCACTGCGGCTGGACCCCCGGCACCAGGAGGACTCAGTAATTTCCATCTTGGTCTCTGATGCTCCTGGTGATAAGAAAGACGGCAGATGAAGGAGAGATTAGTCGCTAATCTCCCAGGGAAGATGAATTTGCGAGCTGGGCTCCACAGAGGGGATGCGTGCAGAGGCAGATGGGAGCTGAGCGCCAGCAGAAAGTTGGGATTTTCCTGATGCTGTGGACCATCCTTTTTCCCCATCTTTTTTTTTTTTTTTTTGGAGCAGGGTATCTTCTCCCAGGCAAGAGTTTGCTCGCATCAAGCAGCAAGGCCCTTGCCCTGCGTGAGGTGCTGGGTGCAGGAAGGGGCAATGGGTACCCACCTGCGAGCAGTGGGCAAAGGCATACCCTTGGACATCCCTGTCCTTGATGGAGCTCCTGAAGGCTCCTTGGCGTGTTTCTTTAATGACCAAATAAGGGTCCATGTCTCAAACCCTCCTGAGAAGAGCCTGTCACTGGCTCTCCACTGCCTGCATCCTCCCTCAGCATCCCCTCTCTGTCCCACCACGACTGGAGCTGCTGCTGCTGCCAGGCGCTTTCCCTGCCAAGGCCCTCGCTTCAGGGTGGCCGGAGCTTGGAGGATTTGCATGCTCCAGCTTAACCCTCCTGGGCACGGCAAGGCAGCGATGGGACCTGGCCCGCAGTCACGCAGGGACATACCCGGCTTTTCCTGACGAGCCAGGCGCGCTTTCCTTTTAGTGTGGAAAAACCAACAACGGCTGGAAAATGACCGAGGCCACACCCCGGCGTTGGAGCAACAGGCTTGGATCTGCTCCCCCGGGCGCCAGACGCGGCTGGCGGTGGGGCGGACGCTGCTCCACAAGCGTTAATGCCCACGGCAGCCGCCCAGGGTGGCTTATCGCGGCCCAGCACGCAGGGTCACCAGCGGCGTTAGCATGGCCGGGAGCTGGCAGGTGAAGGCGCAGGCCGGGGGGATGCTGATGGCCCTCCTCGGGTGGGTCTCCTCCTGCGTCACCACTTTCGTGCCGCTCTGGAAGAACCTCAACTTGGAGCTGAATGAGCTGGAGGTGTGGACCATGGGGCTCTGGCAGGTCTGCATCGCCCGGGAGGAGGGGGTGGTTGAGTGCCAAGCCCACGGCTCCTTCCTGGCACTGCCACCCGAGCTGCGCATCTCCCGCCTCCTGATGTGCCTCTCCAACGGCCTGGGGCTGCTGGGGTGTCTCCTCGCCGCCCTGGGGCTGGAGGGCTGGAGACCCTGCCAGGACAAACCCGGGCTGAAGCGGCGGCTCCTGCGCGCTGGGGGAGCGGCGCTTGGCACAGCGGGGATGGCCACCCTGGCACCTGTCTCCTGGGTCGCCTACAACACCGTCCTCGACTTCTGGGACGACACCGTCCCCGACATCGTCCCCCGCTGGGAGTTCGGGGAGGCCACCTTCCTGGGCTGGTTTGCCGGAGCCTTCCTCGCCACCAGTGGGATGCTCCTCGCCTGCAGTGCCCGTGCCACGAGGACTGCGACGCCGCCGGCCCCCACCTGCCGCCAGCCCCCCGCCGTGCGGGGCCCAGCCGGGGACCACCACCCGCACCCCAAAACCGCAGACCTGGTCATCTAGGGAGTCGGGGCACCGTGCCCCCCCCTGCCTCCTGGCTCTTCCCACCACAGGGATGGCTCCTGTGCGTTCTACGGGATGATTTGCTGATTCCTATGGCAGCCCTGCAGATTTTTCCCTTCCTCCTCCTATGTCTGCTTCCCTTTTCTCTTCTGAGGAGCGGCAGCTTTCCCTGCAGCACTCGCCGAGCGAGCGTGGGAGGGCGGCAGGGCAGAGGCAGAGCAGCGGGCAGCACCTTGTGCTCCTGGAGGTGTTTGCAGCAGACGACACAGTGTTGGCATCCCCTGCCAGTCCCCCGTAGCCAGGTCTGTGCAGGCAGCAGCGACGCCCCAGCGCGGCAGCTCGTTCCCTGCATGTCTGTGCCCCTCTGATGTATTTGCAATAAATTATCCTGGTCGGCAGCAGTGTGTTTCTGTGCTCTGAACATGCAGCTGCATCTTGCACAAGGCATGGCCTGAGCGGGGATGAGGGGTGGGAGCCGCGAGGGCAGCGCTGCCACTCCAACGACGCTTTGGTCTCACCAGAGAAGACTGGGGAGGAAATAGGAAGGTGGAAAACAAGGGGGAGATGGAAAAAAGAGAGACGAGTTGGCACCAAGGACCGCTCTGCTGGGAAGGTAGCATGGCAGCGGCCGCGTTCCCAGCTGTAGCCTCATCTTCTCATGGCTAAGATGATAAAGCCGTTAATTGTCACAGAGCCACGCGTAGGAAGTGCCTCAGCTGCACCGGGTACCTGTCTGTGCACAGGAGGCAAGAGCCGTGCTTTGTGGGTCTCCTTGTGACCGTTTCTTCCACATTCTCCTGATTCAGCTGTGAAAAGAGCCTGCCCGCAGGCCCCTGCGCGACCCACAGCGCGCAACGCCAGCCTGAGCTAACACCGGCGGGAGCCCACCCGCTGCCGCAGCACTGGTTAAAAACCGAGTTCACCGCGGGTTTAATCCCTGCAGGCTCAAAGCCGCAGCAGGCGCGTGACCGAACTCGAGGAAGCTCCTTCTGACAGTGGCATTCCTGGGGGAACCAAAGTCCGCTCTCTGCCGAAAGTCCCCTTTTGAAACCTGCACTTTGCTCACCTGTGGAGGGGACACGATCCCCCGGCACTTCTCGCGCTGCCGGCGCTGGGGACACGGCCGGTCGTGGGGAGAGCCGGGCGCTTGGCCCTTCCCAGTGAGGATCAAGGGAGGTCAAACAGAGGGGCCAGGAGGGCACATTCCTGGCCGGCCTGCGCCTCCCGAAGAGCTGCTGGCAGCTGCTCTCGAGAGCTCTGACCAGCCTCCAAAGCACAGAGAAGTCTGTTTTGGACCCACTTGTCATCCACGCCCTGAGGAAACGGGAGGACACGGCCCTGAGCAAAGGTTTCCAGCTTGGAGACACTCCTCCCTTCCAGCCCCATCCATACACCCCCACCTCCCCAACACCACCCTGCCCTCCCACAAAACCTTCGCTCGTGTTTTTTAAAGCTTTGGACATGGGCTGGATATTTCACAACAATGGGGAAAAAAGCTGAAGCAGCAGCAGCTCTGCAGCATCGCAGCACTGGACAAGGCCTGGCTCTGGTTTGGGCACCAGCAGCTTGAGCCTCCACAGATAACGGCGCTTCTGCTTCATGGTAAAAGCACTGGGAGGATGCAGGATTCTCCCACGGGAGCCATTTATTCCTAAATAAGGAGGAAACACGCACCGGCAGAGCAGTGGGACCATGCTGGCGTTTCCCAAAGGCAGCTCTGCCAATTGTAACAGATTTTGTGCTAGGAACGAGTCCTAGAAACACCAGTCCCCTTGTCTGGAAAACCCCTCACCTGCGTGTGTCCCTCCGCTCTTCTGACGCTGCTGACAAGAAATCCGCGTTTGTCAGAGCAGTGTCAGCAGCAGCAGGTGAAAGGTGCCATTACAGGGACTGGTGAGCAGCTCAAGACGTTACTAAAGGTTTCAGTTCCCCAATTAGTAAGGAAAACAGAGATTTGGGCTGCAGGAAGAGCGCGGTTTTCTCTCCTCTTCACTAATTTAACGTGAATGCTCACTGCGGTTGCTTGCTCGGGACCGGCAGGCTCCCTCCTCCAAAGCCCCCCGCGGGAGCAGAGCAGCCTGTGGTGGGAAGGGGCTCCAGGTTCTCTGCTCTGAAGAACAAGACTCCGAGGAGACCGCCCAGCATCAATAACGAACACGGATGTTTCCTCAGGACCTGTCTGCCCAGCCCCTAACTCGCTTCTCTGCACGCCTGCTCCAAGCTGTGCTCAGTCACCAAATTCACCCATTCTTCTGGCTAAAGCACGTGAAATTCCCGTCCCAGCAGCTCCCGAGCACTCTGCTGCCTTCACAGGAGACCTGGGACAAGCCCATGAACCCGTGCACCGTCCTGCCCCTCCGGGAGCTTCATCAAGCTCCAGAAATTGCTGCGTTATTTTGCCAACATTTCTTCCTGCTTCCCTCTCTTCATCTTGAAGCCAGGAGGAACCTTAAGGCACAGCAGCGGGTGAAATAAAACCACGAGGGGAGCGTTTTCATTCTAACATAGAACAAATGCTTTTATTGCACTTCCAGAAACATCTGCATAGTTCTAACAAACAGGATCCCCCTCCGCTGGCTCCGAACATTTGGTTTAAAACAACTGCTGCAGCTCAAACCCAAGTGCAGGCACCCGCCAGAGGAAATGCAAACGGGACATCTTTTACAGCAAGTCAGTGAAAAAACAAACCCACTGGCAACAGAAAGGGAGCCGACTCCAGCCCTCGCAGCTGTCACCAGCACTAACCTGGCACCGGGAACCCACTGGAGAGGGAAGGTTGCCTTCCGATGCGAGGGGAGACTGTGTTGCACAACTGGGTGGGAGAGAACGTTTCCAGTCCCACCCTGGCTCTGTCACCGCCGCTATCGGCTTGTGCCTTTCTCAGGGGAAGGCTCCTGCTGCCTTTTGTTTTTTTTCCCTGTTAAAACACAAAAGGCAAATGCCCACTTGACTCGACCCAAATCTGCAGCTGCAGCAGCCAGAGCTGCGCTGCCATCCCCTCTGTCTCCTCCTCACACCCCCCGCGCCCCTGCAGCAGGATCTTGGCGCGGCCTGAGTGTCCCGTCTCCGCAGCCCGTCACTCTGGAGGATGTAAACGCGTCTGACAGATCAAGGACACTCGCAGCCTGGCTCACCAGCGCAGGGATCGGTGTCTAGAGAGCTGCCAAGCAGCGGAGCCTCCCCAGACAGCCGGGCACACGGCGGCTGCCAGGACCTGGCAGCGTGTCAGGCTCGAACCGTGGCTCAGGTCCTTCCGGCTTAACCTTTTGTCTCAGAAGTGCAATCCTGCTTTTTATTTGCTCATATTTACAAAGAACACAGCTCTGAATCCGAATCACCCCCTCTCCTCCCGCTCCGTGCCAAACGCTGCCCGGCGGGCAGGCGGGTGGTCTGCGGCGTGTGCACCGCGCCGGTGAGTCCACCGGCTACTTCACCGTCACGGCGGAGGCCTCGTGAATGGACTCCATCACGGCTGCGAACCGGCTGCAGAGGTCATAGGGGGAGTTGGGCCGGATCTTCGGGGGCTCCTTCAGGACAATGACCTCGGTAGAGCAGTCGAGAAGCCGGGGCAGGAGCTCACCCAGCTTCATCTGCAGCTTGGCTGTCAAGGAGGAGAGGATGGAACAGTCAGTGGCACCACAACTGTGAGACCAGATGGCAGCAGGCTCCAGGGCCACAAGCAGAAGAGCTGCGAGACCCTTTAGGACATTGTCTTCATGTCTGGAACTGCCCGCCTGTCCTCTGCAAGCAGGGACAAGAAACATCTGCTGACACAGGTCACTCAGTCATCAGGTCCTGCCCAACTACCAGGGCTCCACAAGGAGGGAAGTGGATGGCCACCTGCCTGCCCTGGAGGCAAGGCCATCTCCTACCAGGACATCCCCTTTCCCCAGATAAGACACTGTCCTGGCCAGCAAGTCAGAAGGAACTACGTGACTCAAGGCGATGCTCAAATACCGACTTTTTCTCAACTGACACAACCTGAGGGGAGTCGTGGGAGCCCAGCTCTGGACCACAGAAGGAAATACAGAGCAAGAACAGCTACAGAGAACCAAAATTCAGCTCCGAACTGACAAAGCTCTCCTCAGAACATGAAGATCCCCTGAATCTGCTCCCCATCCAGTCTTCTGCAGCTCTGGGAATGTGTCTGGCCACTGATCGAACCCATTCCTTGCTCCCAGAGAGGAGGGTGCCCTTGCAGCTAAGCCTGCCTGCATCCACCTGCCATCTGTGGGGAACTCTCCAGTCAGGGAGACAAGAGAAACCCAAAGCGCATCCCGGTAATGCTACGCTGCTCTTTGGAAGCCAGCTTCTCACTTTTCAGGGAGGAGGAATCCTTCTGCAGCCTTTGGGCAAAGGAAGATCATTCTTCTATAACAGAATTCAGCAGATGATTCCCATGCCTTCCTCCTCCCACCATCAGAAGCAACCAACGTGCTACAGGGCAAACACCAGGAACTTAAGGAAGTGTTGTAAAGGATCCTTTGATTCCTCTCCTGGTCAGCTGCAGACCCTGCCCTGCCCACGAACAGCACATGGAAAAGGCGAGGCTGGCAGCCGCTCCCTACCGTCCATGTCTTCCTGCCCCAGGTAGGAGCACCAGCGGTTCCTCATCACCTCGATGGCATCCAGGTCCTCTCTGGAGATATCGAAGTTGTTCATGAGGTGCATGCAGGGGATGATCAGCTCGTTGAGGATGCTGATGCCTTCTGCCACACGAACTTCTTCGCAGCTGATGAACAGCGATGCTGCCACCTCATTCAGCTTCTGGGGAGAAGGGAGAGTCAGGGACAGGGGCATAAAGAGCGAGCGGGGACCTGGGATCATCAGCGTGCCGTTGGGAAAGGCACCCAGCCTGGGCCCCATTACCCACAGCCACGCCGAGAGGACAGACTGAGAGAACCAGGTGGCAGGCTCTGGTGGAATAGCTGCTTTTAATCAGAGGAATCATAGAAAACAGACAAATATATGTATTTATATACATATATGTAATTTACTACATATATGTACGGAGCTTATTTACAGTTCTGAGTTTAGGATGCCAAGATCCAGATCTGCCTTCAGTCAGATTCCCTGAGAGCTGTACAGGGCTCTTTCACTGAATTATTCCATCATGGAATCATTATTTCCCAGATTTCCATACCATGCCGGTGCTCGGGCAGGGGCAGATGCTGCAGTAACAGGCACAAGGGAGACAGTGACACTGGTCGTGGCAACCACAGACCGTGGACTGAAAACAAACCTCATTTTTAGGCTGTCTTTTTTTCCCCCTGTGGAACAGGACATAATCTTTTGCTCAGAGAAAGCCATTCATAAATATTGGGGGGAAGGAAGTGAATGGACAGAAAATGATGCAACCACTGAGTTAACAGCACAAGCACCGAGTTAACACCCAAGAGCATGTTCAGCAGCATTCAAACCTTCCCTGAAAATGCAGCACATTAATGAAGGGTGCTCCGAAGAGGGGACACCATAGGTCTGATCCTGGCTGTGCCCACTCTCGGCTTCTTGTGGAAGCTAACTCCACCCCAGCCAAAGCCAGGACCACAACGCCCACCGAGCAGGTCGCCCAGGCTGCTCCCTCCCCTCCTCTCTACGGAGGAGCATGGAGCTCCTTGATACAAACCAGGAGACACTTCCTTCTGTACAAGGCGATCAGCGACTCGTTCACTCCTCGGCTGGTTCCCTTCAGCAGCAGCTTCGTGTTGTTCTGGTAGGCATAGACCAGGTAGGTGAGCGACTCCTGGTACCTGGGAGAAGAGTGTCAGCTCTCCAGCCCTGCCAGCTCCAGAGATACACTCCACTTGGTAACGAGCAGCAGGCCCGACAGCACATTTCTGGAAAGCCAGTTTATTTTCCAGATTGGACAAATCCCTTCACAAATCACAAACTCTTCCTAAAATGGCATTGTCTCCATACTGCGCAATTTCTGTAAAATACAGGTTCTAAAAGAGTAGGGAGAAAAAAGGCCCTTTCAGAGTTCTTAAGAGTCTAGAGTATTCCAAAGCATGTGTTTACACATAGTGTCCACTTCAAGACAGTGTAATTTTGATAGAGAAGTCCAAAGGGAAAAAAACCCAAAAAAACAGAAAAAGAAAGTGATGGCA
This sequence comes from Eurystomus gularis, assembly GCA_013400335.1. Taxonomy (NCBI): domain Eukaryota; kingdom Metazoa; phylum Chordata; class Aves; order Coraciiformes; family Coraciidae; genus Eurystomus; species Eurystomus gularis. The sequence goes on along the minus strand of VZZY01007638.1, from coordinate 705,859 downwards.
ATTGCTCCTGCCGACCCATCTCTGGGAATAAAAATATAAAGCTCTGCTTCTCAGAGGGATAAATTAGGGGAGACTCCAGGAACCCGTCAGATGGTCGGCCAGCACCTCGGCATCACATCTAAACTGTTCACCTGGCTGTGGATTCCAGAGCGGGCTATCAGCAAGCCCAAGAGAAAGCCCATTGGCTTCAAACATCAAAATGAATCCCAACTGGCCATCACGGGTCAGAAAGAAGAAGTTCTGTCAGAGTGGCCTTTCCTTTTAGCTTATCTTGTCCAAACACACAAATAAAAGTAACTCACTTTCTATTCTGGTAGAGCTCCAGCCCCGTCAGCAGGTACACGGACACCTTGCGGAACAGGCTGTAGTCCTCGTGCCATCTCTGTTGAGGAGCAGCAAGAGCAGGGCATCAGCTTCCCCCACCACACACACGTGTGCACGCACGTTCGACATTCCTTCACAACGCAAACGTGTATTGAGTCTGCCCTTTGAAGGGTTTAAATCTTTCTCATAAGCAACACGTAAAACAATTTAGTAGGATCAGATGATCCTCAAGGTCCCTTCCAACCTTCACGATGCAGTTCATGATTCCATGAACGGCACAGACACTCCTCTGAGCTGAGGAGATGCCCTGTGCATTCGTTCTCCCTCTCAGCGCCCTTCTGCAGAGACATGCTCTGGAGAGCAAGGAGGCTGCTGACCGGTGTGCCGGTGACCGTGGCACTGTTGCGGCTCCGCACTGCGCTCCACTGCTCTGGGCAGCGCCAGCCGTGACCGCGTGAGGCAGCACGGGCAGCCCTGCGGTCCTCACCTTGTACTCCTCCATGTCGACATCGTCGGGACCAATTTCTCTCAGCTTTGCTCGTGCGACCTTCATAATGCTGATTGACCTGCTCCGCGTAAGCAGAGACAAGAAAAACCAGAACAAAGGTCAGAAAGAAAATCAGAACAGCAGCCCTGGCTGCTTCCAGCTGAGAAAAGCCCCACTGTGGAATCTGCAGCACAAACCTTTCGTCGTAGCTGAGGTTTTTGTCCGCAAACTGCTCGAGAAGGGTCCGTTCCACCACCCGCTGCGGCGCGTTGTTTTGCAGGAAATAAATGAGGACGTGCTGCAGGCGAGCGTCGTTCTGAGGGGTGGGGGTCTCCTTGGCCAGCAAGTAGAGCCGGGAGTACTCCTCACGGAACGCCTGCCAAGGACACACACGGGCTGACACCTCCGCTCCCCGCCCGTGGGAATGCCACGGCGGCACGAAGCCTAAAACCGTCCTGCAACGAGGGGATCCCTGTTTCAACCATTTTTGGAGCACCGAGCTGTCCAAACGCCTTTCAGGGAGGGGGGCACAGGGCTGCTGTAGTTCTGGTCACCCTCTTGCAAGTGCCGAGGTTGTAAAAACCGACTGTATCTGTAGCAAAGTGCAAGAGTATCTTGTGATTTCCATTCTGCAGATCAACAGCAGGGGTGATTGCTCCCATGCAGCACTTCTAGTTACATCTACCTGCCTGTAAAATCTAACGCCAGCTTCAATATCCAGCAGCACGTATTTTGCCAAACCCCTCGGTTCAGCGCACACATTTCTTGAGGACACATTTTACAAGGGAGGTCACTGCAGGCGTGCATGTTCAGGATCAAAAATAAGTTTCACAAGTGCTGGCTTATTTTCTGACGATTCTGAAAGGCACGCGAAGGAAGACTGCTTTTTATTATCCAGGTTGAGAAAACTGCCAACACCAACAGCACAGGCAGAATAAACAGTGAAAAGAGAAAAAAAAAAAAAAAAAAGAGGTGCTTTTTCCCCCTGGGAGGAGGGAGTTTCTTACTCCCTTACTAAAAAATCGTTTAGACCCTGTGGATGTGTTGTCACAACAAGAGAGCAGAGACAGGAATGCAGGACAGAAAGCCCATTAACCAGAAGAAACACTGCCAATCGTTCCCTGACATTCGTGACATGTCAACAGAGCACAGATTGTGCGTCCTGCGAGAACCGACACCGCTACCGCTGGACTGACAAACAAGGAGATACCTTAACGAGCCCTGCTTCAGACCCGTCTCGGTCAAAGGTCTGGCGGGCTTTGGCAATAGCCAGGATGACACCTTGCATGGCTGGACTCAGCATCACCTACCACGAGAGCAGGAAAACAAACACAGACAAGAAAGAGGGACATGGTCACAGACAAGGAGAGAAGAGAAGGCATGGTGAAGAACAGGAAGAGCTTTCCAAAGAGAAGGTTTGAAGGAAGTCCTACGAATGCAGCAGGAACAAGCCAGAGCTGTGATTTACTTGTGCGCCCCTCACTGCATCCATCGCATGCGCTGTACGTGCAGGGGTTTGTTAAGCGGTTGCAGGTCTAAGGGCTGCTCAGGCCAAGCCCTGACGTTGTAAATTCAGGCAGTGAGAGCGCAGATCCCCCCAGCCATGCCCCTCCGTGTCCTGTCCCAGCCTCTGCAGCAAGGTAACGAGAGAGCAGTGCCTGCAGCAGAGCAGCTCACTGTCCCCACTTCACACAAGCACACGTTAAACACACTCAAGGAGTTGTGGCCTCGGTGCTTGTGTGAAACCCAGCCACACGTGTGAGAAAGACCAAAACTGCCCAAACACTGTGTGAGTCTCTATAAGCACACCTAAAAACGCCACATGCCAAAGCCCAGCAGCTCAGGTACTGCAAGCTGTGCTATCAGCAGTTCATGTCTTTGAGAGAGGGGCTGAAACGGTAACTGAGGACAGTATGGAGGCCTGTAAATAAACTCATGCAGTCAGGATCAATTTTGATATTGTTGTGCCAGAAAGAGGACTCGCAGGAGCCAGGCGCAGAGGCAACGACTGAGGCCGTTACAGAGCTGCTTCACTGACGGCACTTAGGAACAAAATTACTGAACCATCTGGCCTGGCCACTTCCACAGTGGGGAAGTGTGAACAGCATTGCTTCCATGCCAGGCCACCATCCTACCCAGCCCTGCGAAAGCTCAAAGTCAGCTAACTGCAAAGTTACAGGCTAACGAGCAGCAGTAATTAACCCCTGCACTGGGGCCTGTACCTCCTCATTATAGCCGTCTGCATCGGATCTAACGGGAATCTTCCCCACACTGGGGATTTCCACCACAGAGACCTGGGAGCTACTCTGGGCAGCAGACTCTGCGTGCTGAGCGTCCTGTGGTGGCTCTGCCTGAACCACGAGAGCTGTTTCTCCTGGGTGGGCCTTCCTTGGCTCTACCTCCTTGGGCTGCGCCAGGAAGAGAAAGAAGAAAGACAGTAAGAAAAACCAATGTGAAATACAGGAAAGCAAAAGAGGACCGAGTTGAACATAGCACAGCTCCAGAGTTACACAGAAAAGGAAAAAGGTGAAGGTCCCTCAAGATGAATCATATGAAGACAAGCACTGGTGGCTTTCCAGGCCAGGGCTCTGCTCCTACCTTGCAGAGAGCTGCCTCCACACCATTCTTCTCATAGGCATCGGCGGTGTTTGCAATGGCCTTGGCGGTCTGCTCCTTGGCAATCATGGCGTGCTCAGAGGACAGGGAGCGCGCACGCTGCTCACAGACAGACGACTGATCTGCTGGGACAGAGGAGTGGTATCGGTGAGCACAGGCTGCAAGGTGACTTCTCTCCAGTTCTAAAATGTTTTGTGGCTTGTCTGTGCGGGATTAAACAGCGGCTGCATTCATCCCAGGGGTGAGGGCACTTCACCATGAGCTTTGCATACCCCTTTTCAGCAGCACATGCCATCAAGGACTGCCAAGTAGCGCTTTCCCACTCCAGAGAACAGTGCTTGACTATGTTCTAGTTGATACTTATTAAAAAAAAAAAAAGGCTGGAAGTGGAATGAGATTAGCCCACTATGATTAAATGAACGGAAAAGAGCATTTCTGATGACGAGCCTGGAAGGACGCACATGCACAACCAGCAGAAGAGCCTTTTGCATTGCCAGGACAGTGCCTCTGCCAGCTGCCTCTGCTCCTCCGTCATATCTCCTCGATATCTGGAAAGTCATGCGAGGCTCCCACACGGTGGTACTTCTGGCCAGCTGGCTGTTACCGGTTTCCACATGGTCTGCAAATTCAGATGTGGTCTTACCTGGTCCTGATTCCGAAGAGAGGTCCTGAGATTCGGAAGCTGGTGAAGGCTCCATCTGAGGAATCTTGCAGGACTGCTCCTCCTCCCACTCCTCAGCCTCCCGCTCGAGGCGCCAGTTGTCCTCCTGGATGTAGTGCTGCAGCTCTGGGGGCAAGGCCTCAACCTCCTTCTGGAACTGTCCCACCTCTGAGCTGCCAGCCTCATCTGGAAGAAGCACATCGTAGAGGGACACAACCATTAGAGACTAAACGTGTGCAGTACTGTGGAAAGCTACAATCAAATTTGCCTGAGAGATAAATGGGAAAAAATAACAACTTTCTACTGGCATTATAATTTAAGATGATTCATAAGCAAAAGTGTGAAAATAAAGACAAATCCACAGAGTTATCTGAGACAAACCCCAGTTTTGTTCTATCACTGGAGGGCACTTAGCACAGAGAGATTCCAGCAACAGCACCTGCTGATGAGGAGTGTCAGAAACTCATCTTTATTCCAGGGCTACAACTGTACAGAGAACAGCATTTCAACTGCCAGCAGCTGGAAAATTCACAGTCCAGCTGGAGACACCACACCTGCTGCACTACCTGGCATGTAAAGGTAGGGAACTGCGTGGATTCCACAGCACGAGTGTCAGGCTGGCGTTTCTCAGCACTTCTTAGATCCAGTTCACTTTTAAAACAGCGCAAGCCCCAGGTAGCACCAGCTTTGGGCAAGTCAGAAAATCAATCAAAAGCACACAGCAATTCTCTACACCAGATATTTCTTACGCACCCATTGTAAAAGAAAAGCATCTTTAGAAAACAACAAAAATGGCATTAAATTGGAGAAAAAAAACCCTGCGGGTTCACTTCAGAAACAGAACTGTCATAGGAAGACAAAGAACAACCTCCAGCTCCCCATCAGCCATATTTAGCCATGAACAGAATGACAGTTCCCCATTGTTTCTTTCTATTTATTACAGCAAAATGCACCACGCGTGAAATTATTAGGTTCCTCTACAGCTGTTTGCCATGGATAGCGCCACGTGCGCAGGCATTTCTCCACACAACTATTTATACGCTGGCTCTGCAAAGGCACTTGCCAGTCTAAGCCACCAGTAACTCATGTGCTAGGAAAGGCTGCACAAAAAAAGGAGCCCGTTTCGGTTTGATATAACGATAACCCTAAAAAACAAGCCAACGAGCCAGAAAGCGTGATAAAAACGAGAGAGCTGAAGTAGGAGACGTTTCACACGTCCTCGTAAAAGAAACACTGTCACATAAACGACACAAAGAGTCAAAGGGAGAAACCCCCGCAGCAGATGCGTGTTGGAAGGGGCAAACGGGGAGCGTGGACATTTGCAGGCATTAAGAACACAACGCACTGCACATCTCGTCTCACCAGTGCAGCCCTCCCTTCGGTTTTCAACCCGAGTGGGGATTTAGAAATGAATCGAGTACGGAGCAAACGATTTCACGTCTATCTGGGGTGAGATTTTTTGCGTTGCCAAAAGACAACTGTGCTGAAGAGCAGCTGAGGACGGTATCGACCGTGTGGGCTGGAGGGACACCGTCACACACCAAGGGCTGGTGGAGCAGCAGCTCTGACTCCAGTACCTGCCGCGCTGTGGGACACCCCGTCACTGATGTACATCAGGCAGTAGGCGCTGGCGTTCTTCAAGCCTCCGAATGAGTCTCTCTCCAGCTCTTCCCACGACGATTCCGTCACAGAGATGTCGTTGTACTTGAGCCAGCTTTTCCGAGGCTGGTCGTATATGAAGGCCCAGTAGTGACCCGCATTTGCTTGCCCTTGATGTACCAAGACTGCGTGCAAGCGGTAGGGAACCTGCAAGTCCACAGGGACACGGCTTTCAGACAGACTTTTAGTGAACAGCTTGTCTGACCTCTCGACAAAAATTGCAAATACATTCATAGCTGTAGCCTGGCACAGGACTCCTGACTCCTACGGTACACTTCCTGCTTGAGAGAACTGACTTGTAAGGGGAAAGCAACAAGATTTTAATGAAGATTCCTTTCTGCTTCATCCCTGGGATTTTTAAAATGCAATGAAGTGGACAATCTAAACTAACAGCTCCCCACAAAACACAGCATCAGCAATATCAGTGTAATATCTACCTCACGTTTCCTACCTGTTGGAGGAGAGGGTCACAGTACATTTGTTCAATGGACAGGCTGATTTGGGCAATAGACTCCTTCAGATCTGCCAAAAATATCAAGAGTGAGAGAAATACATAAAAATTCATGACTCCTCATCAGGCTATTCCAGCTCCTTGCCCTTCTAAAAGTTTGAAGCCATGCAGTCACTGTCAAACACACCTAACACCAGAGCTGATCTGTAGTTCAGGATGAATGCAGCGAGGCGAGAGAGGGGGGAAATCATGATGGCATTCAACAGAAGAACCACAACAAATATATTTGGGGCCAACCTTGCACGTCTTGTTCGATCTCGTTTCTCCATCGCTGCAGACACGTCCGGACGAGATTCAACTCCTCCTCAGACACCACACGAGGAGCTGGATGTTCCGACATCTCTGCTGGTGAACTGGAGGGCTGGAGAGGTGTAACTGATTTGTGCCGTGGTGAGGAATTTCCCAAAAAGAAAGCTCCGTCTTCACTCCTGGCATTCTGCCTTTCTGGTGTGCTGTGAAGCAAAAGCCAAAATTAGTGGACGGGTGTTTCAACTTTTCTCTTGTTTCTTCTCTTTTTGGAAAAGAATATGAAATAAACCAAACAAAATGTACTCCAGACCCAGAGCTGGATTTCCCTTCCAGGATGGTACAAAAGGTAAAGAGAAGGAGTATACTGAAATGTACTTCTACTTTAACAGAGCCAGTTAAAATATAGGACAAAAAGTGAAAATTCTTACAGAGCTCTGCAGGGATCCACAGCAGAGCACAACAGCTCCACAATGAGCTGTTCTAAAAGCTCCTTCCCTTACTCGTGTGTTTACTCAGCTTAATTTAGAGTCTAAACCCACCATGCTGGCCAGGTTTGTAATAATCCAATATTGCAATAATTTACTGGTTGATGAAGCAGAAAAATTAGCAGCCAAACCAAAAGCAGCACATAATTGAACCCAGAATTGCTGCTCAGACAAGGAATACGGTGCTCCTTCTGGAAAAGGAGGAAGAACAGACTACACACAGTGTTATATTTACACAAACAGAACCAAATCACGAGCACAGCGGTGGCACAGGTGCTCCCACGTCACAGCATCGCACTCACAAGGGCCCGGCTGAAGAGTCCACTCGTGGAGTACAAACCAGGAGCGTTTCACTGGAAGGCAAAGTGTTCTTCTATGGATTATTTGTATTTCTGCTTACTAACCCGTTTTGTTGAACATCCAGAACGTGAGGCTCAGGCTGGGACTGCAGAAGTGTTGCCTGAGAGCCTTGAGCAGGACCACTAGCTCCAGCTGGCTTTGTGGTGATGAACTCAAGCACATACTGGAGCATGTCGGGCAGCGGAAAACGGGCTGGGCCAGAGCCGTACTTCATGTACCTACAGAAAAATGCAAGCTGCTGCATGAAGGGAGGAACGTGGCTGTTTGGTGAAACCTCAGGGGACAACAGAGGAGCAACAGGGAGGAGAACCCCAGGCTCGGGACAGAAACAGTTTAAGGAGTGAAGGAAGGAGGGGAAGAACCCTGGTGAAGCAAAGGGACGCAACTCCCCACCTCCCACCAGGGACCTTGAAATCCCTGAGGCTGAGGGACAGTGTCCAGCAGCAGCCAAACACCGGTGTGGCATCATCACCGTCCCAGGCACAAAACCAAAACGGCTGCTGTGGAGACAGCGAGCTCCACCCCAGCCAGGCCCCGTGGGATGCTACACGTGGGCTGAAATATAAACTGTGTTTTCATAACGCCCATCAGCACCTCACAGAGCGCAGACAGCACCCGGGCTACTGACACAGCACGCCTCTTGGCCTGCCACTTGTTCACAGAACCACCACTTTAAAAACACAAACCAGGAGCAAGTTCAATGCCGTTAAAAGGACCTTCCCACAAAGCACCCAGAATGTGAAATCTCCTGGTTGCCCACAAACCAGATCCTCCCTTTCCCAGTGAACAATGCCAAACTCTAAGCCGGGGGAGATCTCTACTATAAAAAAATGACACAGATTCTCTTTAACGTGCTACTGGGCTTCCTCGCCGAACCTTGCCAATGTAGCTGACAGTGACAGTTGTGCTGTTTAAAGAATTTATCCTTGTCACAGCATCAGTTACATCCAGAAACCACCAAAGCCAGGAGTTTGCTTCTAAAAAGATGCTTCCTGACTCCACACTGATCAGAACAAACCCAATTGTGTTTCTCCTTTCCCTACAAGTTCCTCTTTTAGTGGAAAACTCCTTTAAAAGGAAGCATTTCACACTTCCATAGGGCCCAGAGATAAAGCTGGCTGACTACTGACCTTTCCAGTTGCTGCTGCAGAAGAACCATTTTCTCCTTCAATCTCTTCATTTCTTCTCTCTTTGTCTGAATGAGCTCTTTACTGCAGTAGAGGTACCTAAACAGAGAGATACAAAGCCCCACCATGCGGGATTTGTTCAGTTCCAGCATCCACAGTCTTCCACACATACTCTATAACCCTCCCTTGCTCACCCATACAAGCTTTTTAATTTCTTTAATGGCAATAAAGCGATAGCTTTAAACGTACCATCCAACAGAACAACTCACCTGTCCATGTAAATAGTCTGGGGAAATTCCAGCCTGGTGTGGATTTTCTCTGGCTGTCCCAGCGACTGATTGAACTCGAATCGGGAGAGTTCAAAGGTCAGCACCGGCGGCAGTTTGGTAAACCAGCGCTGTAACCAAAGCAGAAACGCCCCCGAAGGGACTTGTTTTAAGACAACTGCGAAACAGCACATTTCAGACTGATCCCAAATGATTTCAGACTGATCTCAAATGTCTGTCTGTCTTTAAATACTGAATTAGAACCTCTTTTCTTTACAGAGTGACTAGTCAGAAAGCCAAATTTTATAAGATTAAAAGTTCTGCTTTCATTTTACATTTTTACCGTGAAACAGCCTTATAACAGCTTTCAGAAAGTTACTTCTCATGGTCTGATGCATCCAGCGTGATGGATTATTAACGGGTCCAGCACTGAATTTTACAAAACTAGCAGACACCACACAAACTCTACATGTCAGCTGAGAGCCTCCAAGAGAGTTCTTGTCCAATGCAGATCACATGCAATGATGAAGAACAAAACAGAAGTCCTCGAGCAGTACCTGACTCCTCATCCTCTCTCAGCCTACGTACAAACTTGTAGATTTAGGAGATTCCAAGAAGACGTCTGCTTTCTGTGTATTCATGCACTGTTTCGAACAGCCATGCTGACGGAAAAATTCTCGGTTGAATTGACACTCCCTGTCTCTCTGCCTGGGTTCACAAACTCTTCTAGAGCTCTCCTTCACCCACCTCAGCGCAGCAGTGCCCCGACAACGCTCCCCGCTGCACTCAGGACGAGCACACTGAGCCTGTCTTCCCTTGCAGGATGCAGGTCAGACATCCTGCCACAACACATCTGCCCCACACCAAAGTGCAGCAGCACATTTCTAGATCTGAAGTACTTCCAGTGAAGGTGATTTTTTTTTAATTTTTTTTTTTTTTTTTTACTATTTGTAAAAATCTTTGGGAGGAAATAGGCAGGTAGCAGAGCTTTTGGAGAAGCAGCCCCGTCTTCAGAGCAGGAGAACACAAACACGGAGAAGCAACAACTTACACACTTATCATCTAGGAGAAATGTGAGTTCTCGTTAATCCCACTGCTGCTTTGGGCTTCGGTACACTCACCTACATTCTCAAAAGACAAAACGCACCTTATTCAATACGTCCCCTATCCCGCAGTCCTCTAGCCACGACACCCTAGGAAATGAAGTGAAGATGGACAGTTTTTCTGCTCAGATTTGTCAGAAATGAAGCCAGAGCCTTTTCTTTCTATCTGTTCAGACAAAAAATGATTAAAACATCTCCGCTATCAGTGCAATTTCCCTTATTTTTCAGAAAAAGATTTTGAGGAACTAAAAAGCTTGGATTGAAAAGAACCTGCCCGATGAGCTCCCCGTGTCTCTTTGGCACCAGCCTACATCAGGCTCACCTAAGTCTGCTGTAAATCACCTGAATGGCTTCAGACAGGAACCAGGAGAACAAGAAACAAACCTCAGAGTCCAGAGTCGGGCAGGGCTGACCCACCCAAGGCATCATTTCTCCTTTGCTACTTCAAACCACAGCAACACAATTTTCAGACACTCTCACAGACCTGAAATACATTCCCCTGCCCCCTGTGTGCCAGGGACCTTTCTGAATTTGCTAATGTTTTCTCTAAGCTACCTTCGGAGCTGCGCTCACACATGCAGGATGCTGAATGTAATGGTACACCTTCACTTTCTACTTTGCTGCAACAAAGTGTTTTATGATTGGTTTGTGATTTGCGAGATTGAAAAAAAAAAAAGAAAAAAAAAAATCAGCACAGTCAGAAGAGTGAAAATGAGAAGAAAAATAACACAGACTGTAATAGGGAGAAGGATACAAATTCCAAATGGCATACCATGGAGTTAAGCACTGTACTTTTACCCTCCGAAAATAGGGAGGCAGAGGCTCTCCCCCTGCTCAGGTACAGGTAGGCTTCAACAGAAAGAGAGAGACTTTATCACACTGGCATCCGAGGCAGATGTTCACCTTTTTAATTTTAAACAAGCTCCTCAAACCGATTATATAGGACAACACATCTTTACAAATAAGCAAAGACTTAGTGTCTTGCCACGTAATGCTAACGGACATTTACGCGAGATTCCAGGTATCTGGAAAATATTTTGTATTCCATTGGTAGGGAACATTTACAACGGCCACGTCAAGTTATCAGAACATACTGAGAGACCCCTGCACCACGTGTGTTGCATTTTTCTGCAGCAGGCAACAAAAAGCTCAACAAAATCCTGTAAAACTAACCTCCTGTCCGTATTTCACCGAGTGAGACGCTGTTGCCTCATCCATCTCGCCCTCCACCATGGCTCCTTCCAAGCACTCGTTCAAGTTTCGATAACCGTTTACTTGAAGGGGATACTGACCAAAGGTTTCGATCTTGGAAAAAGTGTTGCCTGGATGGAAACGACACAAAACCACAAACTTGCTTAAGAGAACAAAAAAACTGGTTAATTCAAGAGTTTGCTGTCAGCACCAGTCAGAAGCGTCACTTTCAAGAACCAACAGACTTTATAAATGTTACAGACAACTTTATCCAGAAGACTGTTTGCCAGTTTAAAGAACCAGGCAATTTCATCAGGGATGTGATTTTGATCCTGTGCCATCACTGCCACAAATCACAACACTCAAAACAGTTGAAAAGCGAATCCACCAAACCCTTAACTCACCCTCATGGACACCCTCGGTCAGGAAAGTCCCGTAAAAAAGTTGTACCATTGGGTTTTCAGATTTGTCCCCAGGGTTCCTGTTTCAGAAGGAAGAAGCACACGTTCATGAGCAGCTGTCAGCTGCAAGAACGCCCCGAGTCACAATCTAAGCCCGTCCTTGGACACCTTCCCACACTCCAAAGTCAAGTTTTCTATCCCAGCACAAAATACACGGGAAGCTTCTCATTCGTTTTCATACTCAAAAGCACATTATTACACTTACACTGGCAAGGTGAAAAAAAAACAAAAAAAAGTTCAGGTGCTATCTTTTGAAACGCGGTTCCAAAAAACCCAGAACTTTCTCGTACCCCAGTTCTGCTGAGTTCCCCTAAAACACTTACTGACTCTGCAGGTCACTGCAGCACTGAATAAAGTCCTACGCTGACGTACAGGAAACGTAGAAATAACACTTCGTAAGTGTTTTCCAGCCTAAGGAGCCTCATCCTCAGTAAACAAAGAGCTCTCATTCACTCAAAAGTCTCACGTAAAGCCCTCTTGTTTCTTAAGGTGTCACTTGTAAAAATTGTTTCTCCTCAGTGTCAGGGTCAACCTCCCGAGATCACCAAACACTCACTTGGCATTCACAGCAAGCTGGAACGCGTCCTCCAGCCAGTCCAGTAGTTTGTGTGTAAATTCACTCACGTCTTGCTGGAAGAGAGACAAAAGTCGAGAGTCAGACCTAAAACCAAGCAGGAGCGTTTCTGTGTGTACTGGCACTGCTGCAGCGACCCAGCGGGAAGCAGCGTGACGCTGAAGTGCTCTGTCATCTAGACCAACAACGAACACCCTGCTCATCCGAACCCTCCATCAGAGGGAATGACTGCGACCGCTACCCAGGCATCCCGCTGGCGCTGGGGAGAGCACCGTCACGCTGGCTGGTTAATTAGCGAGCACGTACATCGTGCCTAAACGACCCTGGGCCAGCTGCTTTCTGCTGAGAAACATGGGAAGAGGCTGCTGAAAGCAGCAGCAGGATGAAGCTAAGCAGGAGTGCCGGGGCTGCAAATGCTGTTGGGAAGAAAGCAAAAGGCTTTTAACACGGTTTTACCTGCTGCTCTTCAGCGGATCTGAACGCATCCCTCAGGAGTTCCAGTGCTGCGGAAGGGTCCACAAACTTACGACGTGTCCCCAGCATTAAAGCGAACAGACACTGCAGTTCTTGCATGAATGCAATATTTCTTTTTCCCTGCGTTGCAAAAAGAAGAAAGCCCAAATCCTTCCTGCAACTCAAAGACGCAGCGCCTTAAAACAAAGGGCGACGGAATACCACATGCCCACACCTTGAGAGGTAACAACTGAGCAAAGAGGTGACACCAAAAAGAACGAAAGCAGAAAGACACACAGTGTCATTTCTCGTGAGCAGAACGAGAAGGTCTGAGGTCTCCCAGTGGACACATGGGAGAAAAAATTTAACCAGAACAAAACCTTTAGAGACAAGAGTGCCAGAAGCGGTAGCTGCTAAAACAGAAGGCAAAAGCTGGGGAATTTATGAATTTGTTCTGTCCACATGTGAGTTATTTTAGGGTAGCAAGAGCACACAGGAGAGCAAGTAAAGCAAAGTCTCTTAACCAGCTGTGGCCACAAGCTAGGACAATATAACCTGCAAAGGATTATTCTGCGTAAGGCCTTTTCTCTAGATGTTTTCCAAGTGCCTTCTGCTGACCGCTCTCGGGAGATACTGGGGCTGGAGGGACTTCCAGGCTGGCTCAAATGCCAGTTCTCCTACGGTGCAGGCAAGCCGCCAAACAATCTGGAGCTACCAAGTAAGGTTTAGAAGCTCCAGAGGAAAGCTTTACAAGAAGTATCCGAGTTTTTTCTACAGTGATTGTGTCTTTGGAAAGCATTTCCCAAACTCATCTTTAACGTGGGCCGATCACTTGAAAGCCGTTAACGTAGGCACAGGAGTCTCAGATGGCCCCAAATTAAATCTGCTTAGAGAAAGGGCAGAACAGGATACACCACAGAAGAGGGAAATGTTACAGCATAACTTGATGAAAACTTACAGTGTGACTACAACAATTTTCAAGCACGTTCTGAGGGAGAGAGTAGCCAAGGACCAGCCTCCGAAATTCTGGCAGCTGGAACAGAGACTGAAAGGGAAGGAGAGGTCGAGATCAGTCAGCATCTGCAAGGATCTCACACACCGTGGTTGGATGCCCTGTTGTCACTCTTTACTCAACTGCTTTTTTTGTTAACGTTTAATTCTTTGTCGTCCTTGTGTTGCTAAAGAAACAGTTACAAAGTGAGCAGTCTCCGTGATGGACCAGCACACCCATATCAAAAACCAAGTCTTGTCTTGCCATTTCTGGGACATATAACTCCATTTTAGGACAGAGTATGCTGTTCTGTGTAGGCATGCTTACAAAAAGCCTCCAGGAATGAGTTGCAGTGAGAAAGAAGCCCATTTGAAGCTTGCTTTCCTCCTCTCAAAGCTGGAGACATATGATTAATGTCTATCTGCTGCTGTGAAATGGTTGGAAGAGACAAATCTGTTCAGTCCCACTTACTGTTGTCTCTTCTTGTTTAGGTTATCACTAATAATACACATGCCGCCTAGTTGCTTATTCGCCAAAGCATCGATGTCAGTGTATTCCATTAACCGGAATATGATACACCACGTACTATGGAGCCAACAATAACTGCAGTGAAATTAAATTATCAATTCACTTTGCCAGTTGAGCTGCTGTCATTCAGCAAGCATTTGGACATCACTGCATCAAAAAATCCCTGTGTGCAGACACACAGATCATATGTATCCGTATTTATACTTATGGAAAGTCTATTTAACTGCTCTTTGGCCCATTCTGTGCACGTCCAGAATAAATCACAATCACACACATAAAACCAGAAGCCTCAGCACGGTCACGCTCACTCATCCGCACGCGATGACCACTTCACAGAGCTTCTGTGTATTTAATTCTAACTGAGAAACTTTTTGACTCTGAGACCACACCAACTCCGGAAGAACTTTTCTGTCAGCTCACCTGTATGACAGCACTAAACCAACAAGTGTTGCCAATGTTCTTCATTCCAACAGGCCAGTCGTTCACTCTCCTCCAGTCGTTCTGCTTGAGGTTCTCTCCCCAGACTTCACAGCGTTTCCTTTTGGAGCGGTTTTTGCTCTCAGCAGCGTGTGCTTCCTGCGGTCTGTCACAAAAGATGCACATCGTGCTGTGAAACCCCACCTCACACGGAATCTTGATTGCTACAGGAATCGTACTCCCCTCAATCACAATCGGAACACGAGAGCCGGCGCCATCGGGCGATGCCCAGCACTGCAGGCCACAGACGCCTTATCTGACTCCAGAGAGGTTTCAGCTCTCAAAGGAGGTGGGTGGAACAACATGATAGCAAGACAGTTTGGAGTGATGGCGGGAGGTAATAAGATACACGTGTTTTCCTTCGTGAACTCGCTGCACGCAAAATGGGCGCCCTTAGTCATGACTGGAGCTGCCAGGACAGTATCCTTTCGTGTGGCATTTCAGCAACAGCAGCGGGGACTGAACCACCCACAACTGAACCTGCTCTTTCTGTTTCAACCATCACACTACAGCGCTGCTCCAGAAGTAAAGGCCAACTACCCTAAAGGCAGAAATGACCCAAGCACCTCCTCAAAGCAGCAGGTACACATCTGGCAGGGAATTTATGTCTGTTTTGCAGTTATCATCTTAAGAATCTGGTCACGATACCCAGGAAAACCAAAACAAGATTTGCGGACCTACTGACCTCTCAGCAGCATCTCTTTCTGCAGCCTGAGCCGTGGGCGATTCCAGTGGTCTGAAGGTGCCGGCCACACCGAGGTTGTCTCGGTTCTTAGGGGTAAGTGCAGTAGTAACATCTGGAAGTGGAGGGGCAGTAGTAACATCTGGAAGCAGAGGCAGCATTCTGATCAGTTTTCCACCAGGAACAGGCAAATGTTCTCTTTAAAAGGAACTGCTAGAAAACGTTACACCTCACAAGTACGATATTTCAATTGATAGGAGCATAATTTTCTAGCTCAAGTTTTAAACACAACCCCTGGTCTCCTGGATGATGCCAGGGAACCTAGAGAGTGACTGGGTGGGCTGGACAAGAACAGGACAGACTGTGCAGCTGTGCGCTGGCCAGATTTCCTGACAGCCAAATTCAGAGCTTGAGGGAACATTTCAAACCTCCTGAATGAATGAGACAGGAACATCAGCTGCTGGTTCTGTTTGCTCTGCCTCGACATCAGTGTCGACAACTGACACTGCTTCAAGAAAGAAAGGATTTCAATAAAAGCAGCACTGTCACACAGAGTCGCCTTCCTTCCCCCGATGCTCAGCTATGAGCTGTTCTGTGCACTAGCAACATAGGAAAGCAGGAGAAAGGAAAAGGAGCGGTTCTGGAAGAGGCAGAAGCCTCACAGAGCAGAATAAAGGCAGCCGCACCGTTCCGGGTGCTGCCTCAAAGCGCCCAGCACAGATTTTTGGCACTGTGAACCTGTCTCATGTGGGAAAGCTCCAGTTGATGGACATATCATTAGCAAAAAGAAACTATTCCCAACTACCTCAGACTGCAGTTAACACTTTTCACATCTAAACGTACCAAACTGACATCCTGCTATTGCCAATACCAGTAACATTTATAGAAACATTTCTCACGCAGTCAAATTCCTAGCTCACATAGTATTTTCAGTTTTCATGACAATATGATACTAAACACTCCATTTGTGGGCTCTGCCAGCAGCTACTGTAGAAAGAAGTGCCTGACCCTTGACACGGATCCAGTTCTCTGTTCTGCCTGCTCTGCTTTAGGAGCTTTCTGAGTCTCCTGTGTTAGCCAAGACCAACTGTTCAAAACAGTGACAGCTGTGTAACTACGATGTGTCACCTACAAACACTCTTAAATCACTATCAGGTCGCCTTCCACCCTCCTTCACCAGGATGGTTCAATCCCTGAACCATTCCGTGACAAGTGGCCAGTACTGACAAGACCAGCTCAGCTCCAGGCTGGGAACTGGAAGTGTTCCCTGGCAGAAGCAGGGAGAACCAAAACCTCCCCTTTCAGCTCCGGTGAAAACATGTGGAACCATCTGGGTGAGTAGAGCTGAAGGACTTACTGTGTGGGAGCTGTTTGCCCACGGCGCTGCCTTCCCAGGCGGCCGGCTCTGCAGCAGCCGCGTCCGGAGCCGGCTCCTCAGCGTGCTCCTCTGTCAGGAAGGTGACGGCTTCCATCAGGTCTCCATTAGCAGCCTGGAGGAGGAAAAAATCCATAGCACCAGGGTTACTTCCTCAACATCTCCATGACATTTAATGTGCTCACAGTAGAGACAGGTGCACATCACCAACTCTGCTTTCCCTGGCTGCAGGAGAGAGTGAGCTGTTGGTGACAAGCAGTGATAACACATGAAAATACCAAAAGCTATAGAGCTTCTCTGTCAGAGAGCACTTGGCCTGTATGACTGGGACAATACAGACTCCATTAACTAATTTCATTTCCGTCTCCAGAGATTCCAGCAGTTGCAGCAGGCCTGAAGAACGACAGGGTATCTGCCACCGCAAGAGACTCCCCGGAATCAAACTCTCTGTGGGTTTCAAGGCACACCGATGTCTCTTACCGAGGAGCTACGGCTTCCTTCAGAACGTTACTACAGGCTGAACTCCTTTAAATTTGTTCTAATATTTTCTGGATGTTACTTCCTAATGAAGCATTTTCCTGTTGATGAGCCCACATCCTGCTGCTACATCTCAAGAGGATGGACAGTGTCTACTGACCCCAGACCAACACAGCTGCAGCCAGTTTAACACTACAATTCATAAATACCCGGACACGCACTGTGAGGAGGAATCTTTCCAGGTAAATGTTGCTTCTGAGTGCCCGAGATTCCCATGTTCCTTCACTCTGGAGCCAAGACAACTGTTCTGGTGATGACCAGACAACCACCACTCACAAAGCTCCTGATGTTACTGCAGCTGCTCAGAGCTCCTCGAGCAGTTTACATGGAGAAAACACACTTGGTTTGTGTTTACCATAATGCACGGATAACAGCCCAGAGCAGCAGGGCTCCCAGGAAATGTTTACCATGACTTAGCACAGGACGCCCTGCTACAGCACAGATTTTAAGGTCTACTGCTAGAAAAACAAACTGTTCTCAAGTTAGTGCGGGTTTCGTGTTTCAGACATGGATGAAGGAATACAGACGAACCCCCAAGGCGCACGCTCCCTGCTGACACCAGCCAACACGGGTCTCACGTGCCCGTCTGCCTCCCGGGTGCAGCACAAGCGAGGACCCTCCCTTCGTCTCTCACACCACCCAAGGTATTCCACGCAGCACACAGGACATCGCTTCCACAGCCCACGCGCTGGCCGTCTGAGCAAGGACCAGAGAACATCCCCTCCACCGTGCTCTGAGAGAGCCCGAACTTGCCTGACGCTGGGGACAAATTCAGAGCCCTCCTTTCCACAGGACAATGACAACAGGCACAAACCTTTAGAGCCGCCTGGAGGAAAGCTGAATCCTGAATTCCAGTGATCTCTTTCAGGTGGTTTACCAGCATCTGGCAATCCTATGTGCAAGAAATAAAGAACGCTCGTGTGAAAAGGTGACGAGGACAGACATCGAGCTGTTTCTGCAAGGCCTGCTCAGGCCTCACTGGCGTTTTGCTTCTTTCTTCCCTTTCGACCAGCAGACTGACACAAAACCCCGTCACGCTTGCTCAGTGGCAATACCAACACCACCTCGAACATCACACTCCAAGCTTTTCCCCCCTAAATTTACAGAGGCGCGCTGGATCCGCAGACTCCCGGCGCGGACGCTGGCAGGCCCCAGAGGAAGCGCTCTCCCGGTGCCGGATGCTCCGCACCTGCAGCGGGAAGGGGCCCCCTCCCCGGCGGCGGCGGCATGTGCAGCGGGACATATATGGAGGCTGCGTGTTCTCGGGGCACCGGCCAGCAGCTATTTTAAGCCTGGCTGCACATGCCATTTGTGCGTGTCATTTCTCGCTGACAATAAGGTGTCAGAGTAAGGGCCCAGGAGGCTGCTGCCGCTTCTCCTTCCCCCACCGCACAGGCCGCTCCAGCTCTGGCCACGTACTTGCCCTGCACCACGGCCAACAGCCTGTGCTCTGACTGACCCAACCGGAGGCTGTGAGATACGGCTCTGTAGCACCGGCATTGACTTTACAGCAGGAAAAGGATTCTACTTTCATCCCTGGGAAAACATTTAAGATGCTTTCATGCCATTGGAGCACAAGATCCACCCAATGCGCAGTAACTCAAGTACATTTTCGAGCCGTCCATCCTGCCACTGGACGCTTCTCCAGGCACAAATACCATAACGACAGCACGTACCCACACTGCCGGTTAAACTAAAGAAAATCGCAGGTTATCTTTCACGGGAATTCCCCCGACAGCTTATTCATGATAGTCCCACCAAAAATATTACTTTTGCTCAACTTTTACCAGAAAAAGTGTGCGCACACAGGCCCCTCCAGACTTGTCCCACACACTCTTTTAATCCCAAGAAAAGCCCCAGGTCCAGGCAGCAGCATGCCGAGGAACCAAGGGTACAAGGCTCAGGCCGGGCACGCCTCCACAAAGACAAAACACTTATCTCATGTTGCTAATTTTGCTCCTGTAGCGAGCGGCGTGCTCATCGGCTCACCCCACCTAATGCTGCAGGGCCTGTTTTTCCCTTGGAGAAGAAAAAACCCACGATAATAAACCACGTTATGATATTAAAACCCAAGGCAGGACTGGGCACGATTTCCAGGGTTTTTCCTGCTCCACCAAAAGGACTCACAAAGGCTGCGGTAACCATAACAGCTAATTACCAATCCCCCGCTCTGCGTTACCACTTAGCATCCTAATGATTTCCAGCGCGGTTTCATCCAGCCTCTGAGGAGAAAGGTTTGGATGAACACCTTATCCTCTACAACAAGCTTCGAGAGGCTCGTGGCCGATGGGCAGCCCACAAAAACCACCAGGAACCACACTCTGAGCAACAGCTTCGTTAAGTTTTTGGGGAGGGCGCGTGGTTTTGTTGCTACAACCTGTCTGGCTGATTGTTTTTTGAGTTATGCACCGTGAGGCCTCAAAACAAGCTCCAGAGCAGGTAACGAACAGCAGCGTGCTGCCGTGGTTCATACACACTGCACTCGAAAAACCATTGTCCTACCTGTCGGAAAACTAGCAACCCAACCCAAAACGCTGTCGGTCTTAAATTACAGCAACAGGAGATGAGCACAAAACCAAGAGGCTGCGCGGAAGGAGGGCACCGGAGGCGAAGATTCCACGGTCGGCCAGCGAGCGATGGAGCTGGAAGGTTTTTGCCATCTTCCTCGCCCTGATGTGGCTGCCGCGCTCAGAAGTGGTTTGTTTTGATGAGATGCTCCAAGAGGGGAAGGCGCAAGCGCGGCGCGGCAGGTCAAGGGGGTTCCAGAAATAGCGGTGTGCGAGGAGGAGGAGGAAGGCAGCGGCAGAAGAGGCGCGCAGAGCCTCGGCCCTCGGCCTCCGCACCTCGGCTCTTCCACCGCGGTGGGAAAGCGGATTATCGCCCGTCGCCTGCGAGCTCGGCTGCAGCCGCCGGCTCCCGCCCGTCGGGCACCGCCCTGGCACCGTCCCCGGCGAGCGGGAAACGGCAGCCGGGCTCCGA